>CP137684.1:24638925-24785137 GCA_037976565.1 Mesocentrotus franciscanus | reverse complement strand
AAAAGTTAAACAGATTTCAGCCATACCAGTCAAGAGTTTTCTAAATGACTAGATGAATCAGTTTTTCCTCTAAAATCGGCTACAATAATTTTGTACTCCACTCTCTCAAACAGTAAAAAAGTTATAATGGATCTTCGATGTACAAAAGATTGAAATCTTTGGGAAAATAACATTAAATTCCAAATTTGTAAACGAAATAGTGATTAAAAATGTCACTTCCATTGCTAATAATGTACAAAAGATTGAATTCTTTGGGAAAAATAACATTAAATTCCAAATTTGTAAACGAAAATAGTGATTAAAAATGTCACTCTCCATTGCTAATAATTTAGAAAGTTAAATGTCTATTTTAGTTTGAATCGTTATTATGATTGGCAGAGTGTACTGTAATGCAAAAGTAATGAATTTAATGTTTTTAGTGTTTCCACGTAATGATCAAGTACAACTTGTAATTAAAAGCATTTAGAATCCAAAATTTTAAAGATGTCACTAAAAGGTGACGCCTCATTTCAGATAACATTCTGACCATTGCAAGTAAAAGTGACACGAATTTGACATAGTATTCTTACTGTTGCAAGTACTAACGCCATCAGCAGTGCTTAATTCATATCCAGAGTTACATGTACAGCTGTAAGAGCCGTCAGAGTCCACACATTCTCCATTTTCACAGAGCGATGCATCCACAGAGCATTCGTCAACATCTAGCAAAAGTTAAACAGATTTTAGCCATAGCAGTCAAGAGTTTTCTAAATGACTAGATGAATCACTTTTCCTCTAAAATCGGCAACAATTATTTGTATCTCCACTCTCTCAAACTGTAAAAAGGTTATAATGGATCTTCAATGTACAAAAGATTGAAAGCTTGTGGAAAAAACATTAAATTCAAAATTTGTAAAATAAAATAGTGATTTAAAATGGCACTCCATTGCTAATAATTTAGAAAGTTAAATGTCTTTTTCAGATTGAATCGTTATTATAAATATAAAAACTGTAATGTTATAAAAAGAAGTGGATTTAAATTGTGTAGTGTCGTTTGACTTCATGATCAAGTAAAACTTGTAATTAAAAGCATTCAGATTCAAAAGATTTTTAAAGATGTCACTAAAAGGTGACATTCATTTGACATAACATTCTGACCATTGCAAGTAATGGTGACACGAATTTGACATAGTATTCTTACTGTTGCAAGAACTAACGCCATCAGCAGTGCTTAATTCATATCCAGAGTTACATGTACAGCTGTAAGAGCCGTCAGAGTCCACACATTCTCCATTTTCACAGAGCGATGCATCCACAGAGCATTCGTCAACATCTAGCAAAAGTTAAACAGATTTTAGCCATAGCAGTCAAGAGTTTTCTAAATGACTAGATGAATCAGTTTTTCCTCTAAATTCGGTAACAATTATTTGTATCTCCACTTTCTCAAACTGTAAAAAGGTTATTATGGATCTTCAATGTACAAAAGATTGAAAGCTTTGGGAAAAAAACATTAAATTCCAAATTTGTAAACGAAAATAGTGATTAAAAATGTCACTCTCCATTGCTAATAATTTAGAAAGTTAAATGTCTATTTTAGTTTGAATCGTTATTATGATTGGCAGAGTGTACTGTAATGCAAAAGTAATGAATTTAATGTTTTTAGTGTCTTTTCCACGTAATGATCAAGTACAACTTGTAATTAAAAGCATTTAGAATCCAAAATTTTTAAAGATGTCACTAAAAGGTGACGCTCATTTCAGATAACATTCTGACCATTGCAAGTAAAAGTGACACGAATTTGACATAGTATTCTTACTGTTGCAAGTACTAACGCCATCAGCAGTGCTTAATTCATATCCAGAGTTACATGTACAGCTGTAAGAGCCGTCAGAGTCCACACATTCTCCATTTTCACAGAGCGATGCATCCACAGAGCATTCGTCAACATCTAGCAAAAGTTAAACAGATTTTAGCCATAGCAGTCAAGAGTTTTCTAAATGACTAGATGAATCACTTTTTCCTCTAAAATCGGCAACAATTATTTGTATCTCCACTCTCTCAAACTGTAAAAAAGGTTATAATGGATCTTCAATGTACAAAAGATTGAAAGCTTGTGGAAAAAAAACATTAAATTCAAAATTTGTAAAATAAAATAGTGATTTAAAATGGCACTCTCCATTGCTAATAATTTAGAAAGTTAAATGTCTTTTTCAGATTGAATCGTTATTATAAATTTTAAAAAACTGTAATGTTATAAAAAAGAAGTGGATTTAAATTGTGTAGTGTCGTTTGGACTTCATGATCAAGTAAAACTTGTAATTAAAAGCATTCAGATTCAAAAGATTTTTAAAGATGTCACTAAAAGGTGACATTCATTTGACATAACATTCTGACCATTGCAAGTAATGGTGACACGAATTTGACATAGTATTCTTACTGTTGCAAGAACTAACGCCATCAGCAGTGCTTAATTCATATCCAGAGTTACATGTACAGCTGTAAGAGCCGTCAGAGTCCACACATTCTCCATTTTCACAGAGCGATGCATCCACAGAGCATTCGTCAACATCTAGCAAAAGTTAAACAGATTTCAGCCATACCAGTCAAGAGTTTTCTAAATGACTAGATGAATCAGTTTTTCCTCTAAAATCGGCTACAATTATTTGTATCTCCACTCTCTCAAACAGTAAAAAAAGTTATAATGGATCTTCGATGTACAAAAGATTGAAATCTTTGGGAAAATAACATTAAATTCCAAATTTGTAAACGAAAATAGTGATTAAAAATGTCACTCATTGCTAATAATGTACAAAAGATTGAATTTTGGGAAAATAACATTAAATTCCAAATTTGTAAACGAAAATAGTGATTAAAAATGTCACTCCATTGCTAATAATTTAGAAAGTTAAATGTCTATTTTAGTTTGAATCGTTATTATGATTGGCAGAGTGTACTGTAATGCAAAAGTAATGAATTTAATGTTTTTAGTGTCTTTTCCACGTAATGATCAAGTACAACTTGTAATTAAAAGCATTTAGAATCCAAAATTTTTAAAGATGTCACTAAAAGGTGACGCTCATTTCAGATAACATTCTGACCATTGCAAGTAAAAGTGACACGAATTTGACATAGTATTCTTACTGTTGCAAGTACTAACGCCATCAGCAGTGCTTAATTCATATCCAGAGTTACATGTACAGCTGTAAGAGCCGTCAGAGTCCACACATTCTCCATTTTCACAGAGCGATGCATCCACAGAGCATTCGTCAACATCTAGCAAAAGTTAAACAGATTTTAGCCATAGCAGTCAAGAGTTTTCTAAATGACTAGATGAATCACTTTTTCCTCTAAAATCGGCAACAATTATTTGTATCTCCACTCTCTCAAACTGTAAAAAGGTTATAATGGATCTTCAATGTACAAAAGATTGAAAGCTTGTGGAAAAAAAACATTAAATTCAAAATTTGTAAAATAAAATAGTGATTTAAAATGGCACTCTCCATTGCTAATAATTTAGAAAGTTAAATGTCTTTTTCAGATTGAATCGTTATTATAAATATAAAAACTGTAATGTTATAAAAAAGAAGTGGATTTAAATTGTGTAGTGTCGTTTGGACTTCATGATCAAGTAAAACTTGTAATTAAAAGCATTCAGATTCAAAAGATTTTTAAAGATGTCACTAAAAGGTGACATTCATTTGACATAACATTCTGACCATTGCAAGTAATGGTGACACGAATTTGACATAGTATTCTTACTGTTGCAAGAACTAACGCCATCAGCAGTGCTTAATTCATATCCAGAGTTACATGTACAGCTGTAAGAGCCGTCAGAGTCCACACATTCTCCATTTTCACAGAGCGATGCATCCACAGAGCATTCGTCAACATCTAGCAAAAGTTAAACAGATTTTAGCCATAGCAGTCAAGAGTTTTCTAAATGACTAGATGAATCAGTTTTTCCTCTAAATTCGGTAACAATTATTTGTATCTCCACTCTCTCAAACTGTAAAAAAGTTATAATGGATCTTCAATGTACAAAAGATTGACATCTTTGGGAAAAAAACATTAAATTTCAAATTTGTAAACGAAAATAGTGATTAAAAATGTCACTCCATTGCTAATAATTTAGAAAGTTAAATGTCTATTTTAGTTTGAATCGTTATTATGATTGGCAGAGTGTACTGTAATGCAAAAGTAATGAATTTAATGTTTTTAGTGTCTTTTCCACGTAATGATCAAGTACAACTTGTAATTAAAAGCATTTAGAATCCAAAATTTTTAAAGATGTCACTAAAAGGTGACGCTCATTTCAGATAACATTCTGACCATTGCAAGTAAAAGTGACACGAATTTGACATAGTATTCTTACTGTTGCAAGTACTAACGCCATCAGCAGTGCTTAATTCATATCCAGAGTTACA
The DNA here is from genome assembly GCA_037976565.1 of Mesocentrotus franciscanus. Taxonomy (NCBI): domain Eukaryota; kingdom Metazoa; phylum Echinodermata; class Echinoidea; order Camarodonta; family Strongylocentrotidae; genus Mesocentrotus; species Mesocentrotus franciscanus. The sequence continues at coordinate 24,780,734 of CP137684.1, read as the reverse complement.
TGTACAGCTGTAAGAGCCGTCAGAGTCCACACATTCTCCATTTTCACAGAGCGATGCATCCACAGAGCATTCGTCAACATCTAGCAAAAGTTAAACAGATTTTAGCCATAGCAGTCAAGAGTTTTCTAAATGACTAGATGAATCACTTTTTCCTCTAAAATCGGCAACAATTATTTGTATCTCCACTCTCTCAAACTGTAAAAAGGTTATAATGGATCTTCAATGTACAAAAGATTGAAAGCTTGTGGAAAAAAACATTAAATTCAAAATTTGTAAAATAAAATAGTGATTTAAAATGGCACTCTCCATTGCTAATAATTTAGAAAGTTAAATGTCTTTTCAGATTGAATCGTTATTATAAATTTTAAAAAACTGTAATGTTATAAAAAAGAAGTGGATTTAAATTGTGTAGTGTCGTTTGGACTTCATGATCAAGTAAAACTTGTAATTAAAAGCATTCAGATTCAAAAGATTTTTAAAGATGTCACTAAAAGGTGACATTCATTTGACATAACATTCTGACCATTGCAAGTAATGGTGACACGAATTTGACATAGTATTCTTACTGTTGCAAGAACTAACGCCATCAGCAGTGCTTAATTCATATCCAGAGTTACATGTACAGCTGTAAGAGCCGTCAGAGTCCACACATTCTCCATTTTCACAGAGCGATGCATCCACAGAGCATTCGTCAACATCTAGCAAAAGTTAAACAGATTTTAGCCATAGCAGTCAAGAGTTTTCTAAATGACTAGATGAATCAGTTTTTCCTCTAAATTCGGTAACAATTATTTGTATCTCCACTCTCTCAAACTGTAAAAAGGTTATAATGGATCTTCAATGTACAAAAGATTGAAAGCTTTGGGAAAAAAACATTAAATTCCAAATTTGTAAACGAAAATAGTGATTAAAAATGTCACTCTCCATTGCTAATAATTTAGAAAGTTAAATGTCTATTTTAGTTTGAATCGTTATTATGATTGGCAGAGTGTACTGTAATGCAAAAGTAATGAATTTAATGTTTTTAGTGTCTTTTCCACGTAATGATCAAGTACAACTTGTAATTAAAAGCATTTAGAATCCAAAATTTTTAAAGATGTCACTAAAAGGTGACGCTCATTTCAGATAACATTCTGACCATTGCAAGTAAAAGTGACACGAATTTGACATAGTATTCTTACTGTTGCAAGTACTAACGCCATCAGCAGTGCTTAATTCATATCCAGAGTTACATGTACAGCTGTAAGAGCCGTCAGAGTCCACACATTCTCCATTTTCACAGAGCGATGCATCCACAGAGCATTCGTCAACATCTAGCAAAAGTTAAACAGATTTTAGCCATAGCAGTCAAGAGTTTTCTAAATGACTAGATGAATCACTTTTTCCTCTAAAATCGGCAACAATTATTTGTATCTCCACTCTCTCAAACTGTAAAAAGGTTATAATGGATCTTCAATGTACAAAAGATTGAAAGCTTGTGGAAAAAAAACATTAAATTCAAAATTTGTAAAATAAAATAGTGATTTAAAATGGCACTCTCCATTGCTAATAATTTAGAAAGTTAAATGTCTATTTCAGATTGAATCGTTATTATAAATATAAAAACTGTAATGTTATAAAAAGAAGTGGATTTAAATTGTGTAGTGTCGTTTCGACTTCATGATCAAGTAAAACTTGTAATTAAAAGCATTCAGATTCAAAAGATTTTTAAAGATGTCACTAAAAGGTGACATTCATTTGACATAACATTCTGACCATTGCAAGTAATGGTGACACGAATTTGACATAGTATTCTTACTGTTGCAAGAACTAACGCCATCAGCAGTGCTTAATTCATATCCAGAGTTACATGTACAGCTGTAAGAGCCGTCAGAGTCCACACATTCTCCATTTTCACAGAGCGATGCATCCACAGAGCATTCGTCAACATCTAGCAAAAGTTAAACAGATTTTAGCCATAGCAGTCAAGAGTTTTCTAAATGACTAGATGAATCAGTTTTTCCTCTAAATTCGGTAACAATTATTTGTATCTCCACTCTTCAAACTGTAAAAAAGTTATAATGGATCTTCAATGTACAAAAGATTGAAAGCTTTGGGAAAAAAACATTAAATTCCAAATTTGTAAACGAAAATAGTGATTAAAAATGTCACTCTCCATTGCTAATAATTTAGAAAGTTAAATGTCTATTTTAGTTTGAATCGTTATTATGATTGGCAGAGTGTACTGTAATGCAAAAGTAATGAATTTAATGTTTTTAGTGTCTTTTCCACGTAATGATCAAGTACAACTTGTAATTAAAAGCATTTAGAATCCAAAATTTTTAAAGATGTCACTAAAAGGTGACGCTCATTTCAGATAACATTCTGACCATTGCAAGTAAAAGTGACACGAATTTGACATAGTATTCTTACTGTTGCAAGTACTAACGCCATCAGCAGTGCTTAATTCATATCCAGAGTTACATGTACAGCTGTAAGAGCCGTCAGAGTCCACACATTCTCCATTTTCACAGAGCGATGCATCCACAGAGCATTCGTCAACATCTAGCAAAAGTTAAACAGATTTTAGCCATAGCAGTCAAGAGTTTTCTAAATGACTAGATGAATCACTTTTTCCTCTAAAATCGGCAACAATTATTTGTATCTCCACTCTCTCAAACAGTAAAAAAAGTTATAATGGATCTTCAATGTACAAAAAATTGAAATCTTTGGGAAAAAAACATTAAATTCCAAATTTGTAAAATAAAATAGTGATTTAAAATGGCACTCTCCATTGCTAATAATTTAGAAAGTTAAATGTCTATTTTCAGATTGAATCGTTATTATAAATATAAAAACTGTAATGTTATGCAAAAGAAGTGGATTTAATTTTGTAGTGTCGTTTGGACTTCATGATCAAGTACAACTTGTAATTAAAAGCATTCAGATTCAAAAGATTTTAAAGATGTCACTAAAAGGTGACACTCATTTGACATAACATTCTGACCATTGCAAGTAAAAGTGACACGAATTTGACATAGTATTCTTACTGTTGCAAGTACTAACGCCATCAGCAGTGCTTAATTCATATCCAGAGTTACATGTACAGCTGTAAGAGCCGTCAGAGTCCACACATTCTCCATTTTCACAGAGCGATGCATCCACAGAGCATTCGTCAACATCTAGCAAAAGTTAAACAGATTTTAGCCATAGCAGTCAAGAGTTTTCTAAATGACTAGATGAATCAGTTTTTCCTCTAAATTCGGTAACAATTATTTGTATCTCCACTCTCTCAAACTGTAAAAAGGTTATAATGGATCTTCAATGTACAAAAGATTGAAAGCTTGGGAAAAAAAAAATTCCAAATTTGTAAAATAAAATAGTGATTTAAAATGTCACTCTCCATTGCTAATAATTTAGAAAGTTAAATGTCTATTTTAGTTTGAATCGTTATTATAAATTAAAAACTGTAATGTTATGCAAAAGAAGTGGATTTAAATTTTGTAGTGTCGTTTGACTTCATGATCAAGTACAACTTGTAATTAAAAGCATTCAGATTCAAAAGATTTTAAAGATGTCACTAAAAGGTGACGCTCATTTGACATAACATTCTGACCATTGCAAGTAAAAGTGACACGAATTTGACATAGTATTCTTACTGTTGCAAGTACTAACGCCATCAGCAGTGCTTAATTCATATCCAGAGTTACATGTACAGCTGTAAGAGCCGTCAGAGTCCACACATTCTCCATTTTCACAGAGCGATGCATCCACAGAGCATTCGTCAACATCTAGCAAAAGTTAAACAGATTTTAGCCATAGCAGTCAAGAGTTTTCTAAATGACTAGATGAATCAGTTTTTCCTCTAAAATCGGCAACAATTATTTGTATCTCTACTCTCTCAAACAGTAAAAAAAGTTATAATGGATCTTCAATGTACAAAAGATTGAAATCTTTGGGAAAAAAACATTAAATTCCAAATTTGTAAACGAAAATAGTGATTAAAAATGTCACTCTCCATTGCTAATAATTTAGAAAGTTAAATGTCTATTTTAGTTTGAATCGTTATTATGATTGGCAGAGTGTACTGTAATGCAAAAGTAATGAATTTAATTTTTTAGTGTCTTTTGCACGTAATGATCAAGTACAACTTGTAATTAAAAGCATTCAGAATCCAAAAATTTTAAAGATGTCACTAAAAGGTGACGCTCATTTCAGATAACATTCTGACCATTGCAAGTAAAAGTGACACGAATTTGACATAGTATTCTTACTGTTGCAAGTACTAACGCCATCAGCAGTGCTTAATTCATATCCAGAGTTACATGTACAGCTGTAAGAGCCGTCAGAGTCCACACATTCTCCATTTTCACAGAGCGATGCATCCACAGAGCATTCGTCAACATCTAGCAAAAGTTAAACAGATTTTAGCCATAGCAGTCAAGAGTTTTCTAAATGACTAGATGAATCAGTTTTTCCTCTAAATTCGGCAACAATTATTTGTATCTCCACTCTCTCAAACTGTAAAAAAGTTATAATGGATCTTCAATGTACAAAAGATTGAAAGCTTTGGGAAAAAAACATTAAATTCCAAATTTGTAAACGAAAATAGTGATTTAAAATGTCACTCTCCATTGCTAATAATTTAGAAAGTTAAATGTCTATTTCAGATTGAATCGTTATTATAAATATAAAAAGTGTAATGTTATGCAAAAGAAGTGGATTTAAATTTTGTAGTGTCGTTTTGACTTAATGATCAAGTACAACTTGTAATTAAAAGCATTCAGAATCCAAAAATTTTAAAGATGTCACTAAAGGTGACGCTCATTTCAGATAACATTCTGACCATTGCAAGTAAAAGTGACACGAATTTGACATAGTATTCTTACTGTTGCAAGTACTAACGCCATCAGCAGTGCTTAATTCATATCCAGAGTTACATGTACAGCTGTAAGAGCCGTCAGAGTCCACACATTCTCCATTTTCACAGAGCGATGCATCCACAGAGCATTCGTCAACATCTAGCAAAAGTTAAACAGATTTTAGCCATAGCAGTCAAGAGTTTTCTAAATGACTAGATGAATCAGTTTTCCTCTAAATTCGGCAACAATTATTTGTATCTCCACTCTCTCAAACTGTAAAAAAGTTATAATGGATCTTCAATGTACAAAAGATTGAAAGCTTTGGGAAAAAACATTAAATTCAAATTTGTAAAATAAAATAGTGATTTAAAATGTCACTCTCCATTGCTAATAATTTAGAAAGTTAAATGTCTTATTTCAGATTGAATCGTTATTATAAATATAAAAACTGTAATGTTATGAAAAAGAAGTGGATTTAAATTTGTAGTGTCGTTTGGACTTAATGATCAAGTACAACTTGTAATTAAAAGCATTCAGAATCCAAAAATTTTAAAGATGTCACTAAAGGTGACGCTCATTTCAGATAACATTCTGACCATTGCAAGTAAAAGTGACACGAATTTGACATAGTATTCTTACTGTTGCAAGTACTAACGCCATCAGCAGTGCTTAATTCATATCCAGAGTTACATGTACAGCTGTAAGAGCCGTCAGAGTCCACACATTCTCCATTTTCACAGAGCGATGCATCCACAGAGCATTCGTCAACATCTAGCAAAAGTTAAACAGATTTTAGCCATAGCAGTCAAGAGTTTTCTAAATGACTAGATGAATCAGTTTTCCTCTAAATTCGGTAACAATTATTTGTATCTCCACTCTCTCAAACTGTAAAAAAGTTATAATGGATCTTCGATGTACAAAAGATTGAAATCTTTGGGAAAAAACATTAAATTCCAAATTTGTAAACGAAAATAGTGATTAAAAATGTCACTCTCCATTGCTAATAATTTAGAAAGTTAAATGTTTATTTCAGATTGAATCGTTATTATAAATATGAAAAGGGTAATGCTATGAAAAAGAAGTGGATTTAAATTTTGTAGTGCCTTTTGCACGTAATGATCAAGTACAACTTGTAATTAAAAGCATTCAGAATCCAAAATTTTAAAGATGTCACTAAAGGTGACGCTCATTTCAGATAACATTCTGACCATTGCAAGTAAAAGTGACACGAATTTGACATAGTATTCTTACTGTTGCAAGTACTAACGCCATCAGCAGTGCTTAATTCATATCCAGAGTTACATGTACAGCTGTAAGAGCCGTCAGAGTCCACACATTCTCCATTTTCACAGAGCGATGCATCCACAGAGCATTCGTCAACATCTAGCAAAAGTTAAAAGATTTTAGCCATAGCAGTCAAGAGTTTTCTAAATGACTAGATGAATCAGTTTTCCTCTAAATTCGGTAACAATTATTTGTATCTCCACTCTCTCAAACTGTAAAAAAGTTATAATGGATCTTCAATGTACAAAAGATTGAAAGCTTTGGGAAAAAAACATTAAATTTCAAATTTGTAAACGAAAATAGTGATTAAAAATGTCACTCTCCATTGCTAATAATTTAGAAAGTTAAATGTTTATTTCAGATTGAATCGTTATTATAAATATGAAAAGGGTAATGCTATGAAAAAGAATTGGATTTAAATTTTGTAATAACTTTTGGACCTAATGATCAAGTACAACTTGTAATTAAAAGCATTCAGAATCCAAAATTTTAAAGATGTCACTAAAAGGTGACGCTCATTTCAGATAACATTCTGACCATTGCAAGTAAAAGTGACACGAATTTGACATAGTATTCTTACTGTTGCAAGTACTAACGCCATCAGCAGTGCTTAATTCATATCCAGAGTTACATGTACAGCTGTAAGAGCCGTCAGAGTCCACACATTCTCCATTTTCACAGAGCGATGCATCCACAGAGCATTCGTCAACATCTAGCAAAAGTTAAAGAGATTTTAGCCATAGCAGTCAAGAGTTTTCTAAATGACTAGATGAATCAGTTTTCCTCTAAATTCGGTAACAATTATTTGTATCTCCACTTCTCAAACTGTAAAAAAGTTATTATGGATCTTCAATGTACAAAAGATTGAAAGCTTTGGGAAAAAAACATTAAATTTCAAATTTGTAAACGAAAATAGTGATTTAAAATGTCACTCTTCATTGCTAATAATTTAGAAAGTTAAATGTTTATTTCAGATTGAATCGTTATTATAAATATGAAAAGGTAATGTTATGAAAAAGAAGTGGATTTAAATTTTGTAGTGTCGTTTGGACCTAATGATCAAGTACAACTTGTAATTAAAAGCATTCAGAATCCAAAATTTTAAAGATGTCACTAAAAGGTGACGCTCATTTCAGATAACATTCTGACCATTGCAAGTAAAAGTGACACGAATTTGACATAGTATTCTTACTGTTGCAAGTACTAACGCCATCAGCAGTGCTTAATTCATATCCAGAGTTACATGTACAGCTGTAAGAGCCGTCAGAGTCCACACATTCTCCATTTTCACAGAGCGATGCATCCACAGAGCATTCGTCAACATCTAGCAAAAGTTAAAGAGATTTTAGCCATAGCAGTCAAGAGTTTTCTAAATGACTAGATGAATCAGTTTTTCCTCTAAATTCGGCAACAATTATTTGTATCTCCACTTTCTCAAACTGTAAAAAAGTTATAATGGATCTTCAATGTACAAAAGATTGAAAGCTTTGGGAAAAAAAACATTAAATTTCAAATTTGTAAACGAAAATAGTGATTTAAAATGTCACTCTTCATTGCTAATACTTTAGAAAGTTGAATGTTTATTTCAGATTGAATCGTTATTATAACTATGAAAAGGGTAATGTTATGAAAAAGAAGTGGATTTAATTTTTTTAGTGCCTTTTGCGCGTAATGATCAAGTACAACTTGTAATTAAAAGCATTCAGAAACAAAAAAATTTTAAAGATGTCACTAAAAGGTGACGCTCATTTCAGATAACATTCTGACCATTGCAAGTAAAAGTGACACGAATTTGACATAGTATTCTTACTGTTGCAAGTACTAACGCCATCAGCAGTGCTTAATTCATATCCAGAGTTACATGTACAGCTGTAAGAGCCGTCAGAGTCCACACATTCTCCATTTTCACAGAGCGATGCATCCACAGAGCATTCGTCAACATCTAGCAAAAGTTAAAGAGATTTTAGCCATAGCAGTCAAGAGTTTTCTAAATGACTAGATGAATCAGTTTTTCCTCTAAATTCGGTAACAATTATTTGTATCTCCACTTTCTCAAACTGTAAAAAAGTTATTATGGATCTTCAATGTACAAAAGATTGAAAGCTTTGGGAAAAAAAACATTAAATTTCAAATTTGTAAACGAAAATAGTGATTTAAAATGTCACTTCATTGCTAATAATTTAGAAAGTTGAATGTTTATTTCAGATTGAATCGTTATTATAAATATGAAAAGGGTAATGTTATGAAAAAAAGTGGATTTAAATTTTGTAATAACGTTTGGACCTAATGATCAAGTACAACTTGTAATTAAAAGCATTCAGAATCCAAAATTTTAAAGATGTCACTAAAAGGTGACGCTCATTTCAGATAACATTCTGACCATTGCAAGTAAAAGTGACACGAATTTGACATAGTATTCTTACTGTTGCAAGTACTAACGCCATCAGCAGTGCTTAATTCATATCCAGAGTTACATGTACAGCTGTAAGAGCCGTCAGAGTCCACACATTCTCCATTTTCACAGAGCGATGCATCCACAGAGCATTCGTCAACATCTAGCAAAAGTTAAAGAGATTTTAGCCATAGCAGTCAAGAGTTTTCTAAATGACTAGATGAATCAGTTTTCCTCTAAATTCGGTAACAATTATTTGTATCTCGACTTTCTCAAACTGTAAAAAAAGTTATTACGGATCTTCAATGTACAAAAGATTGACATCTTTGGGAAAAAGAAAAAATCTTTATGAATATGAAAAGGGTAATGTTATGAAAAAGAAGTGGATTTAAAATTTCTAATAACGTTTGGACCTAATGATCAAGTACAACTTGTAATTAAAAGCATTCAGAATCCAAAAATTTTAAAGATGTCACTAAAAGGTGACGCTCATTTCAGATAACATTCTGACCATTGCAAGTAAAAGTGACACGAATTTGACATAGTATTCTTACTGTTGCAAGTACTAACGCCATCAGCAGTGCTTAATTCATATCCAGAGTTACATGTACAGCTGTAAGAGCCGTCAGAGTCCACACATTCTCCATTTTCACAGAGCGATGCATCCACAGAGCATTCGTCAACATCTAGCAAAAGTTAAAGAGATTTTAGCCATAGCAGTCAAGAGTTTTCTAAATGACTAGATGAATCAGTTTTTCCTCTAAATTCGGTAACAATTATTTGTATCTCCACTTTCTCAAACTGTAAAAAGTTATTATGGATCTTCAATGTACAAAAGATTGACATCTTTGGGAAAAAAACATTAAATTTCAAATTTGTAAACGAAAACAGTGATTTAAAATGTCACTCTTCATTGCTAATACTTTAGAAAGTTGAATGTTTATTTCAGATTGAATCGTTATTATAAATATGAAAAGGGTAATGTTATGAAAAAGAAGTGGATTTAAATTTTGTAATAACGTTTGGACCTAATGATCAAGTACAACTTGTAATTAAAAGCATTCAGAATCCAAAATTTTAAAGATGTCACTAAAAGGTGACGCTCTTTTCAGATAACATTCTGACCATTGCAAGTAAAAGTGACACGAATTTGACATAGTATTCTTACTGTTGCAAGTACTAACGCCATCAGCAGTGCTTAATTCATATCCAGAGTTACATGTACAGCTGTAAGAGCCGTCAGAGTCCACACATTCTCCATTTTCACAGAGCGATGCATCCACAGAGCATTCGTCAACATCTAGCAAAAGTTAAAGAGATTTTAGCCATAGCAGTCAAGAGTTTTCTAAATGACTAGATGAATCAGTTTTTCCTCTAAATTCGGTAACAATTATTTGTATCTCCACTTTCTCAAACTGTAAAAAAAGTTATTATGGATCTTCAATGTACAAAAGATTGACATCTTTGGGAAAAAAACATTAAATTTCAAATTTGTAAACGAAAACAGTGATTTAAAATGTCACTCTTCATTGCTAATACTTTAGAAAGTTGAATGTTTATTTCAGATTGAATCGTTATTATAAATATGAAAAGGGTAATGTTATGAAAAAGAAGTGGATTTAAATTTTGTAATAACGTTTGGACCTAATGATCAAGTACAACTTGTAATTAAAAGCATTCAGAATCCAAAATTTTAAAGATGTCACTAAAAGGTGACGCTCTTTTCAGATAACATTCTGACCATTGCAAGTAAAAGTGACACGAATTTGACATAGTATTCTTACTGTTGCAAGTACTAACGCCATCAGCAGTGCTTAATTCATATCCAGAGTTACATGTACAGCTGTAAGAGCCGTCAGAGTCCACACATTCTCCATTTTCACAGAGCGATGCATCCACAGAGCATTCGTCAACATCTAGCAAAAGTTAAAGAGATTTTAGCCATAGCAGTCAAGAGTTTTCTAAATGACTAGATGAATCAGTTTTTCCTCTAAATTCGGTAACAATTATTTGTATCTCCACTTTCTCAAACTGTAAAAAAAGTTATTATGGATCTTCAATGTACAAAAGATTGAAAGCTTTGGGAAAAAAAAAAACATTAAATTTCAAATTTGTAAACGAAAACAGTGATTTAAAATGTCACTCTTCATTGCTAATACTTTAGAAAGTTGAATGTTTATTTCAGATTGAATCGTTATTATAAATATGAAAAGGGTAATGTTATGAAAAAGAAGTGGATTTAAATTTTGTAATAACGTTTGGACCTAATGATCAAGTACAACTTGTAATTAAAAGCATTCAGAATCCAAAATTTTAAAGATGTCACTAAAAGGTGACGCTCATTTCAGATAACATTCTGACCATTGCAAGTAAAAGTGACACGAATTTGACATAGTATTCTTACTGTTGCAAGTACTAACGCCATCAGCAGTGCTTAATTCATATCCAGAGTTACATGTACAGCTGTAAGAGCCGTCAGAGTCCACACATTCTCCATTTTCACAGAGCGATGCATCCACAGAGCATTCGTCAACATCTAGCAAAAGTTAAAGAGATTTTAGCCATAGCAGTCAAGAGTTTTCTAAATGACTAGATGAATCAGTTTTCCTCTAAATTCGGTAACAATTATTTGTATCTCCACTTTCTCAAACTGTAAAAAAGTTATTATGGATCTTCAATGTACAAAAGATTGAAAGCTTTGGGAAAAAAAACATTAAATTTCAAATTTGTAAACGAAAACAGTGATTTAAAATGTCACTCTTCATTGCTAATACTTTAGAAAGTTGAATGTTTATTTCAGATTGAATCGTTATTATAAATATGAAAAGGGTAATGTTATGAAAAAGAAGTGGATTTAAATTTTGTAATAACGTTTGGACCTAATGATCAAGTACAACTTGTAATTAAAAGCATTCAGAATCCAAAATTTTAAAGATGTCACTAAAAGGTGACGCTCTTTTCAGATAACATTCTGACCATTGCAAGTAAAAGTGACACGAATTTGACATAGTATTCTTACTGTTGCAAGTACTAACGCCATCAGCAGTGCTTAATTCATATCCAGAGTTACATGTACAGCTGTAAGAGCCGTCAGAGTCCACACATTCTCCATTTTCACAGAGCGATGCATCCACAGAGCATTCGTCAACATCTAGCAAAAGTTAAAGAGATTTTAGCCATAGCAGTCAAGAGTTTTCTAAATGACTAGATGAATCAGTTTTCCTCTAAATTCGGTAACAATTATTTGTATCTCCACTTTCTCAAACTGTAAAAAGTTATTATGGATCTTCAATGTACAAAAGATTGACATCTTTGGGAAAAAAACATTAAATTTCAAATTTGTAAACGAAAACAGTGATTTAAAATGTCACTCTTCATTGCTAATACTTTAGAAAGTTGAATGTTTATTTCAGATTGAATCGTTATTATAAATATGAAAAGGGTAATGTTATGAAAAAGAAGTGGATTTAAATTTTGTAATAACGTTTGGACCTAATGATCAAGTACAACTTGTAATTAAAAGCATTCAGAATCCAAAATTTTTAAAGATGTCACTAAAAGGTGACGCTCATTTCAGATAACATTCTGACCATTGCAAGTAAAAGTGACACGAATTTGACATAGTATTCTTACTGTTGCAAGTACTAACGCCATCAGCAGTGCTTAATTCATATCCAGAGTTACATGTACAGCTGTAAGAGCCGTCAGAGTCCACACATTCTCCATTTTCACAGAGCGATGCATCCACAGAGCATTCGTCAACATCTAGCAAAAGTTAAAGAGATTTTAGCCATAGCAGTCAAGAGTTTTCTAAATGACTAGATGAATCAGTTTTCCTCTAAATTCGGTAACAATTATTTGTATCTCCACTTTCTCAAACTGTAAAAAAAGTTATTATGGATCTTCAATGTACAAAAGATTGAAATCTTTGGGAAAAAAAACATTAAATTTCAAATTTGTAAACGAAAACAGTGATTTAAAATGTCACTCTTCATTGCTAATACTTTAGAAAGTTGAATGTTTATTTCAGATTGAATCGTTATTATAAATATGAAAAGGGTAATGTTATGAAAAAGAAGTGGATTTAAATTTTGTAATAACGTTTGGACCTAATGATCAAGTACAACTTGTAATTAAAAGCATTCAGAATCCAAAATTTTAAAGATGTCACTAAAAGGTGACGCTCTTTTCAGATAACATTCTGACCATTGCAAGTAAAAGTGACACGAATTTGACATAGTATTCTTACTGTTGCAAGTACTAACGCCATCAGCAGTGCTTAATTCATATCCAGAGTTACATGTACAGCTGTAAGAGCCGTCAGAGTCCACACATTCTCCATTTTCACAGAGCGATGCATCCACAGAGCATTCGTCAACATCTAGCAAAAGTTAAAGAGATTTTAGCCATAGCAGTCAAGAGTTTTCTAAATGACTAGATGAATCAGTTTTCCTCTAAATTCGGTAACAATTATTTGTATCTCCACTTTCTCAAACTGTAAAAAAAGTTATTATGGATCTTCAATGTACAAAAGATTGAAAGCTTTGGGAAAAAAAAAAACATTAAATTTCAAATTTGTAAACGAAAACAGTGATTTAAAATGTCACTCTTCATTGCTAATACTTTAGAAAGTTGAATGTTTATTTCAGATTGAATCGTTATTATAAATATGAAAAGGGTAATGTTATGAAAAAGAAGTGGATTTAAATTTTGTAATAACGTTTGGACCTAATGATCAAGTACAACTTGTAATTAAAAGCATTCAGAATCCAAAAATTTTAAAGATGTCACTAAAAGGTGACGCTCTTTTCAGATAACATTCTGACCATTGCAAGTAAAAGTGACACGAATTTGACATAGTATTCTTACTGTTGCAAGTACTAACGCCATCAGCAGTGCTTAATTCATATCCAGAGTTACATGTACAGCTGTAAGAGCCGTCAGAGTCCACACATTCTCCATTTTCACAGAGCGATGCATCCACAGAGCATTCGTCAACATCTAGCAAAAGTTAAAGAGATTTTAGCCATAGCAGTCAAGAGTTTTCTAAATGACTAGATGAATCAGTTTTCCTCTAAATTCGGTAACAATTATTTGTATCTCCACTTTCTCAAACTGTAAAAAAAGTTATTATGGATCTTCAATGTACAAAAGATTGACATCTTTGGGGAAAAAAACATTAAATTTCAAATTTGTAAACGAAAACAGTGATTTAAAATGTCACTCTTCATTGCTAATACTTTAGAAAGTTGAATGTTTATTTCAGATTGAATCGTTATTATAAATATGAAAAGGGTAATGTTATGAAAAAGAAGTGGATTTAAATTTTGTAATAACGTTTGGACCTAATGATCAAGTACAACTTGTAATTAAAAGCATTCAGAATCCAAAAATTTTAAAGATGTCACTAAAAGGTGACGCTCATTTCAGATAACATTCTGACCATTGCAAGTAAAAGTGACACGAATTTGACATAGTATTCTTACTGTTGCAAGTACTAACGCCATCAGCAGTGCTTAATTCATATCCAGAGTTACATGTACAGCTGTAAGAGCCGTCAGAGTCCACACATTCTCCATTTTCACAGAGCGATGCATCCACAGAGCATTCGTCAACATCTAGCAAAAGTTAAAGAGATTTTAGCCATAGCAGTCAAGAGTTTTCTAAATGACTAGATGAATCAGTTTTCCTCTAAATTCGGTAACAATTATATGTATCTCCACTTTCTCAAACTGTAAAAAAGTTATTATGGATCTTCAATGTACAAAAGATTGACATCTTTGGGAAAAAAACATTAAATTTCAAATTTGTAAACGAAAACAGTGATTTAAAATGTCACTCTTCATTGCTAATACTTAAGAAAGTTGAATGTTTATTTCAGATTGAATCGTTATTATAAATATGAAAAGGGTAATGTTATGAAAAAAAGTGGATTTAAATTTTGTAATAACGTTTGGACCTAATGATCAAGTACAACTTGTAATTAAAAGCATTCAGAATCCAAAATTTTAAAGATGTCACTAAAAGGTGACGCTCATTTCAGATAACATTCTGACCATTGCAAGTAAAAGTGACACGAATTTGACATAGTATTCTTACTGTTGCAAGTACTAACGCCATCAGCAGTGCTTAATTCATATCCAGAGTTACATGTACAGCTGTAAGAGCCGTCAGAGTCCACACATTCTCCATTTTCACAGAGCGATGCATCCACAGAGCATTCGTCAACATCTAGCAAAAGTTAAAGAGATTTTAGCCATAGCAGTCAAGAGTTTTCTAAATGACTAGATGAATCAGTTTTCCTCTAAATTCGGTAACAATTATATGTATCTCTACTTTCTCAAACTGTAAAAAAGTTATTATGGATCTTCAATGTACAAAAGATTGACATCTTTGGGAAAAAAACATTAAATTTCAAATTTGTAAACGAAAACAGTGATTTAAAATGTCACTCTTCATTGCTAATACTTTAGAAAGTTGAATGTTTATTTCAGATTGAATCGTTATTATAAATATGAAAAGGGTAATGTTATGAAAAAGAAGTGGATTTAAATTTTGTAATAACGTTTGGACCTAATGATCAAGTACAACTTGTAATTAAAAGCATTCAGAATCCAAAAATTTTAAAGATGTCACTAAAAGGTGACGCTCATTTCAGATAACATTCTGACCATTGCAAGTAAAAGTGACACGAATTTGACATAGTATTCTTACTGTTGCAAGTACTAACGCCATCAGCAGTGCTTAATTCATATCCAGAGTTACATGTACAGCTGTAAGAGCCGTCAGAGTCCACACATTCTCCATTTTCACAGAGCGATGCATCCACAGAGCATTCGTCAACATCTAGCAAAAGTTAAAGAGATTTTAGCCATAGCAGTCAAGAGTTTTCTAAATGACTAGATGAATCAGTTTTCCTCTAAATTCGGTAACAATTATTTGTATCTCTACTTTCTCAAACTGTAAAAAAAGTTATTATGGATCTTCAATGTACAAAAGATTGACATCTTTGGGAAAAAAACATTAAATTTCAAATTTGTAAACGAAAACAGTGATTTAAAATGTCACTCTTCATTGCTAATACTTTAGAAAGTTGAATGTTTATTTCAGATTGAATCGTTATTATAAATATGAAAAGGGTAATGTTATGAAAAAGAAGTGGATTTAAATTTTGTAATAACGTTTGGACCTAATGATCAAGTACAACTTGTAATTAAAAGCATTCAGAATCCAAAATTTTTAAAGATGTCACTAAAAGGTGACGCTCATTTCAGATAACATTCTGACCATTGCAAGTAAAAGTGACACGAATTTGACATAGTATTCTTACTGTTGCAAGTACTAACGCCATCAGCAGTGCTTAATTCATATCCAGAGTTACATGTACAGCTGTAAGAGCCGTCAGAGTCCACACATTCTCCATTTTCACAGAGCGATGCATCCACAGAGCATTCGTCAACATCTAGCAAAAGTTAAAGAGATTTTAGCCATAGCAGTCAAGAGTTTTCTAAATGACTAGATGAATCAGTTTTTCCTCTAAATTCGGTAACAATTATTTGTATCTCCACTTTCTCAAACTGTAAAAAAAGTTATTATGGATCTTCAATGTACAAAAGATTGACATCTTTGGGGAAAAAAACATTAAATTTCAAATTTGTAAACGAAAACAGTGATTTAAAATGTCACTCTTCATTGCTAATACTTTAGAAAGTTGAATGTTTATTTCAGATTGAATCGTTATTATAAATATGAAAAGGGTAATGTTATGAAAAAGAAGTGGATTTAAATTTTGTAATAACGTTTGGACCTAATGATCAAGTACAACTTGTAATTAAAAGCATTCAGAATCCAAAATTTTTAAAGATGTCACTAAAAGGTGACGCTCATTTCAGATAACATTCTGACCATTGCAAGTAAAAGTGACACGAATTTGACATAGTATTCTTACTGTTGCAAGTACTAACGCCATCAGCAGTGCTTAATTCATATCCAGAGTTACATGTACAGCTGTAAGAGCCGTCAGAGTCCACACATTCTCCATTTTCACAGAGCGATGCATCCACAGAGCATTCGTCAACATCTAGCAAAAG
Organism: Mesocentrotus franciscanus; assembly: GCA_037976565.1. NCBI lineage: Eukaryota > Metazoa > Echinodermata > Echinoidea > Camarodonta > Strongylocentrotidae > Mesocentrotus > Mesocentrotus franciscanus. Next base: position 24,764,127 of record CP137684.1, on the reverse strand, counting down.
TTAAAGAGATTTTAGCCATAGCAGTCAAGAGTTTTCTAAATGACTAGATGAATCAGTTTTTCCTCTAAATTCGGTAACAATTATTTGTATCTCCACTTTCTCAAACTGTAAAAAAAGTTATTATGGATCTTCAATGTACAAAAGATTGACATCTTTGGGGAAAAAAACATTAAATTTCAAATTTGTAAACGAAAACAGTGATTTAAAATGTCACTCTTCATTGCTAATACTTTAGAAAGTTGAATGTTTATTTCAGATTGAATCGTTATTATAAATATGAAAAGGGTAATGTTATGAAAAAGAAGTGGATTTAAATTTTGTAATAACGTTTGGACCTAATGATCAAGTACAACTTGTAATTAAAAGCATTCAGAATCCAAAATTTTAAAGATGTCACTAAAAGGTGACGCTCATTTCAGATAACATTCTGACCATTGCAAGTAAAAGTGACACGAATTTGACATAGTATTCTTACTGTTGCAAGTACTAACGCCATCAGCAGTGCTTAATTCATATCCAGAGTTACATGTACAGCTGTAAGAGCCGTCAGAGTCCACACATTCTCCATTTTCACAGAGCGATGCATCCACAGAGCATTCGTCAACATCTAGCAAAAGTTAAAGAGATTTTAGCCATAGCAGTCAAGAGTTTTCTAAATGACTAGATGAATCAGTTTTTCCTCTAAATTCGGTAACAATTATTTGTATCTCCACTTTCTCAAACTGTAAAAAAAGTTATTATGGATCTTCAATGTACAAAAGATTGACATCTTTGGGAAAAAAACATTAAATTTCAAATTTGTAAACGAAAACAGTGATTTAAAATGTCACTCTTCATTGCTAATACTTTAGAAAGTTGAATGTTTATTTCAGATTGAATCGTTATTATTAATATGAAAAGGGTAATGTTATGAAAAAGAAGTGGATTTAAATTTTGTAATAACGTTTGGACCTAATGATCAAGTACAACTTGAAATTAAAAGCATTCAGAATCCAAAAATTTAAAGATGTCACTTAAAGGTGACGCATATTTCAGATAACATTCTGACCATTGCAAGTAAAAGTGACACGAATTTGACATAGTATTCTTACTGTTGCAAGTACTAACGCCATCAGCAGTGCTTAATTCATATCCAGAGTTACATGTACAGCTGTAAGAGCCGTCAGAGTCCACACATTCTCCATTTTCACAGAGCGATGCATCCACAGAGCATTCGTCAACATCTAGCAAAAGTTAAAGAGATTTTAGCCATAGCAGTCAAGAGTTTTCTAAATGACTAGATGAATCAGTTTTTCCTCTAAATTCGGTAACAATTATTTGTATCTCCACTTTCTCAAACTGTAAAAAAAGTTATTATGGATCTTCAATGTACAAAAGATTGAAATCTTTGGGAAAAAAACATTAAATTTCATATTTGTAAACGAAAACAGTGATTTAAAATGTCACTCTTCATTGCTAATACTTTAGAAAGTTGAATGTCTATTTCAGATTGAATCGTTATTATAAATATGAAAAGGGTAATATTTATGAAAAAGAAGTGGATTTAAATTTTGTAATAACGTTTGGACCTAATGATCAAGTACAACTTGTAATTAAAAGCATTCAGAATCCAAAATTTTAAAGATGTCACTAAAAGGTGACGCTCATTTCAGATAACATTCTGACCATTGCAAGTAAAAGTGACACGAATTTGACATAGTATTCTTACTGTTGCAAGTACTAACGCCATCAGCAGTGCTTAATTCATATCCAGAGTTACATGTACAGCTGTAAGAGCCGTCAGAGTCCACATTCTCCATTTTCACAGAGCGATGCATCCACAGAGCATTCGTCAACATCTAGCAAAAGTTAAAGAGATTTTAGCCATAGCAGTCAAGAGTTTTCTAAATGACTAGATGAATCAGTTTTCCTCTAAATTCGGTAACAATTATTTGTATCTCCACTTTCTCAAACTGTAAAAAAGGTTATTATGGATCTTCAATGTACAAAAGATTGAAAGCTTTGGGAAAAAAAAAAACATTAAATTTCAAATTTGTAAACGAAAACAGTGATTAAAAATGTCACTCTTCATTGCTAATACTTTAGAAAGTTGAATGTCTATTTCAGTTTGAATCGTAATTATTGATGGCAGAGTTTATTGTAATGCAAAGGAAGTGAATTTACATTTTCTAGTGTCTTTTGCACTTCATTATCAAGTACAACTTGTAACTAAAAGCATTCAGAACCCAAAGATTTATAAAGATGTCACTAAAAAGTGACACTCATTTGACATAACATTCTGACCATTGCAAGTAAAAATGACACGAATTTGACATAGTTTTCTTACTGTTGCAAGTACTAACGCCATCAGCAGTGCTTAATTCATATCCAGAGTTACATGTACAGCTGTAAGAGCCGTCAGAGTCCACGCATTCTCCATTTTCACAGAGCGATGCATCCACAGAGCATTCGTCAACATCTAGCAAAATTTAAAAGATTTCAGCCATAGCAGTCAAGAGTTTTCTAAATGACTAGATGAATCAGTTTTCCTCTAAAATCGGCAACAATTATTTGTATCTCCACGCTCTCAAACTGTAAAAAGTTATAATGGATTTTCAATGTACAAAAGAATGAAAGCTTGTGGAAAAAACATTAAATTCTAAATTTGTAAAAGAAAAAGTGATTTAAAATGTCACTCTCCATTGCTAATAATTTAGAAAGTTGAATGTCTATTTCAGTTTGAATCGTAATTATTAATGGCAGAGTTTATTGTAATGCAAAGGAAGTGAATTTACATTTTCTAGTGTCTTTTGCACTTCATTATCAAGTACAACTTGTAACTAAAAGCATTCAGAACCCAAAGATTTATAAAGATGTCACTAAAAGGTGACACTCATTTGACATAACATTCTGACCATTGCAAGTAAAAATGACACGAATTTGACATAGTTTTCTTACTGTTGCAAGTACTAACGCCATCAGCAGTGCTTAATTCATATCCAGAGTTACATGTACAGCTGTAAGAGCCGTCAGAGTCCACACATTCTCCATTTTCACAGAGCGATGCATCCACAGAGCATTCGTCAACATCTAGCAAAAGTTAAAGAGATTTTAGCCATAGCAGTCAAGAGTTTTCTAAATGACTAGATGAATCAGTTTTCCTCTAAATTCGGTAACAATTATTTGTATCTCCACTTTCTCAAACTGTAAAAAAGGTTATTATGGATCTTCAATGTACAAAAGATTGAAAGCTTTGGGAAAAAAAAAAACATTAAATTTCAAATTTGTAAACGAAAACAGTGATTAAAAATGTCACTCTTCATTGCTAATACTTTAGAAAGTTGAATGTCTATTTCAGTTTGAATCGTAATTATTGATGGCAGAGTTTATTGTAATGCAAAGGAAGTGAATTTACATTTTCTAGTGTCTTTTGCACTTCATTATCAAGTACAACTTGTAACTAAAAGCATTCAGAACCCAAAGATTTATAAAGATGTCACTAAAGGTGACACTCATTTGACATAACATTCTGACCATTGCAAGTAAAAATGACACGAATTTGACATAGTATTCTTACTGTTGCAAGTACTAACGCCATCAGCAGTGCTTAATTCATATCCAGAGTTACATGTACAGCTGTAAGAGCCGTCAGAGTCCACGCATTCTCCATTTTCACAGAGCGATGCATCCACAGAGCATTCGTCAACATCTAGCAAAAGTTAAAAAGATTTTAGCCATAGCAGTCAAGAGTTTTCTAAATGACTAGATGAATCAGTTTTTCCTCTAAATTCGGTAACAATTATTTGTATCTCCACGCTCTCAAACTGTAAAAAAGTTATAATGGATTTTCAATGTACAAAAGAATGAAAGCTTGTGGAAAAAACATTAAATTCTAAATTTGTAAAAGAAAAAAGTGATTTAAAATGTCACTCTCCATTGCTAATAATTTAGAAAGTTGAATGTCTATTTCAGTTTGAATCGTAATTATTAATGGCAGAGTTTATTGTAATGCAAAGGAAGTGAATTTACATTTTCTAGTGTCTTTTGCACTTCATTATCAAGTACAACTTGTAACTAAAAGCATTCAGAACCCAAAGATTTATAAAGATGTCACTAAAAGGTGACACTCATTTGACATAACATTCTGACCATTGCAAGTAAAAATGACACGAATTTGACATAGTTTTCTTACTGTTGCAAGTACTAACGCCATCAGCAGTGCTTAATTCATATCCAGAGTTACATGTACAGCTGTAAGAGCCGTCAGAGTCCACACATTCTCCATTTTCACAGAGCGATGCATCCACAGAGCATTCGTCAACATCTAGCAAAAGTTAAAAGATTTTAGCCATAGCAGTCAAGAGTTTTCTAAATGACTAGATGAATCAGTTTTCCTCTAAATTCGGTAACAATTATTTGTATCTCCACTTTCTCAAACTGTAAAAAAGTTATTATGGATCTTCAATGTACAAAAGATTGAAAGCTTTGGGAAAAAACATTAAATTTCAAATTTGTAAACGAAAACAGTGATTTAAAATGTCACTCTTCATTGCTAATAATTTAGAAAGTTGAATGTCTATTTCAGTTTGAATCGTTATTATTAATATGCAAAGGTAATGTAATGCAAAGAAGTGGATTTAAATTTCTAGTGTCTTTTGCACTTCATGATCAAGTACAACTTGTAACTAAAAGCATTCAGAATCCAAAGATTTATAACGATGTCACTAAAAGGTGACACTCATTTGACATAACATTCTGACCATTGCAAGTAAAAGTGACACGAATTTGACATAGTATTCTTACTGTTGCAAGTACTAACGCCATCAGCAGTGCTTAATTCATATCCAGAGTTACATGTACAGCTGTAAGAGCCGTCAGAGTCCACACATTCTCCATTTTCACAGAGCGATGCATCCACAGAGCATTCGTCAACATCTAGCAAAAGTTAAAGAGATTTTAGCCATAGCAGTCAAGAGTTTTCTAAATGACTAGATGAATCAGTTTTTCCTCTAAATTCGGTAACAATTATTTGTATCTCCACTTTCTCAAACTGTAAAAAAGGTTATTATGGATCTTCAATGTACAAAAGATTGAAAGCTTTGGGAAAAAAAAACATTAAATTTCAAATTTGTAAACGAAAACAGTGATTTAAAATGTCACTCTTCATTGCTAATACTTTAGAAAGTTGAATGTCTATTTCAGTTTGAATCGTTATTATAAATATGAAAAGTTTAATGTAATGCAAAAGAAGTGGATTTAATTTTTAGTGTCTTTTGCACTTCATGATCAAGTACAACTTGTAATTAAAAGCATTCAGAATCCAAAATTTTAAAGATGTCACTAAAAGGTGACACTCATTTGACATAACATTCTGACCATTGCAAGTAAAAGTGACACGAATTTGACATAGTATTCTTACTGTTGCAAGTACTAACGCCATCAGCAGTGCTTAATTCATATCCAGAGTTACATGTACAGCTGTAAGAGCCGTCAGAGTCCACACATTCTCCATTTTCACAGAGCGATGCATCCACAGAGCATTCGTCAACATCTAGCAAAAGTTAAAGAGATTTTAGCCATAGCAGTCAAGAGTTTTCTAAATGACTAGATGAATCAGCTTTCCTCTAAATTCGGTAACAATTATTTGTATCTCCACTTTCTCAAACTGTAAAAAGTTATTATGGATCTTCAATGTACAAAAGATTGAAAGCTTTGGGAAAAAAAAACATTAAATTTCAAATTTGTAAACGAAAACAGTGATTTAAAATGTCACTCTTCATTGCTAATACTTTAGAAAGTTGAATGTCTATTTCAGTTTGAATCGTAATTATTAATGGCAGAGTTTATTGTAATGCAAAGAAGTGAATTTAAATTTTCTAGTGTCTTTTGCACTTCATTATCAAGTACAACTTGTAACTAAAAGCATTCAGAACCCAAAGATTTATAAAGATGTCACTAAAGGTGACACTCATTTGACATAACATTCTGACCATTGCAAGTAAAAATGACACGAATTTGACATAGTTTTCTTACTGTTGCAAGTACTAACGCCATCAGCAGTGCTTAATTCATATCCAGAGTTACATGTACAGCTGTAAGAGCCGTCAGAGTCCACACATTCTCCATTTTCACAGAGCGATGCATCCACAGAGCATTCGTCAACATCTAGCAAAAGTTAAAAGATTTTAGCCATAGCAGTCAAGAGTTTTCTAAATGACTAGATGAATCAGTTTTCCTCTAAATTCGGTAACAATTATTTGTATCTCCACTTTCTCAAACTGTAAAAAGTTATAATGGATCTTCAATGTACAAAAGATTGAAAGCTTTGGGAAAAAACATTAAATTTCAAATTTGTAAACGAAAACAGTGATTTAAAATGTCACTCTTCATTGCTAATAATTTAGAAAGTTGAATGTCTATTTCAGTTTGAATCGTAATTATTGATGGCAGAGTTTATTGTAATGCAAAGGAAGTGAATTTACATTTTCTAGTGTCTTTTGCACTTCATTATCAAGTACAACTTGTAACTAAAAGCATTCAGAACCCAATGATTTATAAAGATGTCACTAAAAGGTGACACTCATTTGACATAACATTCTGACCATTGCAAGTAAAAATGACACGAATTTGACATAGTTTTCTTACTGTTGCAAGTACTAACGCCATCAGCAGTGCTTAATTCATATCCAGAGTTACATGTACAGCTGTAAGAGCCGTCAGAGTCCACGCATTCTCCATTTTCACAGAGCGATGCATCCACAGAGCATTCGTCAACATCTAGCAAAAATTAAAAAGATTTCAGCCATAGCAGTCAAGAGTTTTCTAAATGACTAGATGAATCAGTTTTTCCTCTAAAATCGGCAACAATTATTTGTATATCCACGCTCTCAAACTGTAAAAAAGTTATAATGGATTTTCAATGTACAAAAGAATGAAAGCTTGTGGAAAAAACATTAAATTCTAAATTTGTAAAAGAAAATAGTGATTTAAAATGTCACTCTCCATTGCTAATAATTTAGAAAGTTAAATGTCTATTTCAGTTTGAATCGTAATTATTAATGGCAGAGTTTATTGTAATGCAAAGGAAGTGAATTTACATTTTCTAGTGTCTTTTGCACTTCATTATCAAGTACAACTTGTAACTAAAAGCATTCAGAACCCAAAGATTTATAAAGATGTCACTAAAAGGTGACACTCATTTGACATAACATTCTGACCATTGCAAGTAAAAATGACACGAATTTGACATAGTTTTCTTACTGTTGCAAGTACTAACGCCATCAGCAGTGCTTAATTCATATCCAGAGTTACATGTACAGCTGTAAGAGCCGTCAGAGTCCACGCATTCTCCATTTTCACAGAGCGATGCATCCACAGAGCATTCGTCAACATCTAGCAAAAATTAAAAAGATTTCAGCCATAGCAGTCAAGAGTTTTCTAAATGACTAGATGAATCAGTTTTTCCTCTAAAATCGGCAACAATTATTTGTATATCCACGCTCTCAAACTGTAAAAAAGTTATAATGGATTTTCAATGTACAAAAGAATGAAAGCTTGTGGAAAAAACATTAAATTCTAAATTTGTAAAAGAAAATAGTGATTTAAAATGTCACTCTCCATTTCTAATAATTTAGAAAGTTAAATGTCTATTTCAGTTTGAATCGTAATTATTAATGGCAGAGTTTATTGTAATGCAAAGGAAGTGAGATTACATTTTCTAGTGTCTTTTGCACTTCATTATCAAGTACAACTTGTAACTAAAAGCATTCAGAACCCAAAGATTTATAAAGATGTCACTAAAAGGTGACACTCATTTGACATAACATTCTGACCATTGCAAGTAAAAATGACACGAATTTGACATAGTATTCTTACTGTTGCAAGTACTAACGCCATCAGCAGTGCTTAATTCATATCCAGAGTTACATGTACAGCTGTAAGAGCCGTCAGAGTCCACGCATTCTCCATTTTCACAGAGCGATGCATCCACAGAGCATTCGTCAACATCTAGCAAAAATTAAAAAGATTTCAGCCATAGCAGTCAAGAGTTTTCTAAATGACTAGATGAATCAGTTTTTCCTCTAAAATCGGCAACAATTATTTGTATATCCACGCTCTCAAACTGTAAAAAAGTTATAATGGATTTTCAATGTACAAAAGAATGAAAGCTTGTGGAAAAAACATTAAATTCTAAATTTGAAAAAGAAAATAGTGATTTAAAATGTCACTCTCCATTTCTAATAATTTAGAAAGTTAAATGTCTATTTCAGTTTGAATCGTAATTATTAATGGCAGAGTTTATTGTAATGCAAAGGAAGTGAGATTACATTTTCTAGTGTCTTTTGCACTTCATTATCAAGTACAACTTGTAACTAAAAGCATTCAGAACCCAAAGATTTATAAAGATGTCACTAAAAGGTGACACTCATTTGACATAACATTCTGACCATTGCAAGTAAAAATGACACGAATTTGACATAGTATTCTTACTGTTGCAAGTACTAACGCCATCAGCAGTGCTTAATTCATATCCAGAGTTACATGTACAGCTGTAAGAGCCGTCAGAGTCCACGCATTCTCCATTTTCACAGAGCGATGCATCCACAGAGCATTCGTCAACATCTAGCAAAAATTAAAAACGATTTCAGCCATAGCAGTCAAGAGTTTTCTAAATGACTAGATGAATCAGTTTTCCTCTAAAATCGGCAACAATTATTTGTATCTCCACGCTCTCAAACTGTAAAAAAGTTATAATGGATTTTCAATGTACAAAAGAATGAAAGCTTGTGGAAAAAACATTAAATTCTAAATTTGTAAATGAAAATAGTGATTTAAAATGTCACTCTCCATTGCTAATAATTTAGAAAGTTCAAAGTCTATTTCAGTTTGAATCGTAATTATTAATGGCAGAGTTTATTGTAATGCAAAGGAAGTGGATTTAAATTTTCTAGTGTCTTTTGCACTTCATGATCAAGTACAACTTGTAACTAACAGCATTCAGAACCCAAAGATTTATAAAGATGTCACTAAAGGTGACACTCATTTGACATAACATTCTGACCATTGCAAGTAAAAGTGACACGAATTTGAATTCTTACTGTTGCAAGTACTAACGCCATCAGCAGTGCTTAATTCATATCCAGAGTTACATGTACAGCTGTAAGAGCCGTCAGAGTCCACGCATTCTCCATTTTCACAGAGCGATGCATCCACAGAGCATTCGTCAACATCTAGCAAAATTTTAAAAGATTTCAGCCATAGCAGTCAAGGGTTTTCTAAATGACTAGATGAATCAGTTTTCCTCTAAAATTGGCAACAATTTTTTTTCTCCACTTTCAAACTGTAAAAAGTTATAATGGATCTTCAATGTACAAAAGAATGAAAGCTTGTGGGAAAAAAACATTAAATTCAAATTTGTAAACTAAAATAGTGATTTAAAATGTTACTCTCCATTGCTAATAATTTAGAAAGTTAAATGTCTATTTCAGCTTGAATCGTTATTATAAATGGCAGAATGTACTGTAATGCAAAAGAAGTGGATTTAAATTTTCTAGTATCTTTTGCACTTCATGATCAAGTACAACTTGTAACTAAAAGCATTCAGAACCCAAAGATTTATAAAGATGTCATTAAAAGGTGACACTCATTTGACATAACATTCTGACCATTCCAAGTAAAATTGACACGAATTTGACATAGTATTCTTACTGTTGCAAGTACTAACGCCATCAGCAGTGCTTAATTCATATCCAGAGTTACATGTACAGCTGTAAGAGCCGTCAGAGTCCACGCATTCTCCATTTTCACAGAGCGATGCATCCACAGAGCATTCGTCAACATCTAGCAAAAATTAAAAAGATTTCAGCCATAGCAGTCAAGAGTTTTCTAAATGACTAGATGAATCAGTTTTCCTCTAAAATCGGTAACAATTATTTGTATCTCCACGCTCTCAAACTGTAAAAAAGTTATAATGGATTTTCAATGTACAAAAGAATGAAAGCTTGTGGAAAAAACATTAAATTCTAAATTTGTAAAAGAAAATAGTGATTTAAAATGTCACTCTCCATTTCTAATAATTTAGAAAGTTAAATGTCTATTTCAGTTTGAATCGTAATTATTAATGGCAGAGTTTATTGTAATGCAAAGGAAGTGGATTTAAATTTTCTAGTGTCTTTTGCACTTCATGATCAAGTACAACTTGTAACTAAAAGCATTCAGAACCCAAAGATTTATAAAGATGTCACTAAAGGTGACACTCATTTGACATAACATTCTGACCATTGCAAGTAAAAATGACACGAATTTGACATAGTATTCTTACTGTTGCAAGTACTAACGCCATCAGCAGTGCTTAATTCATATCCAGAGTTACATGTACAGCTGTAAGAGCCGTCAGAGTCCACGCATTCTCCATTTTCACAGAGCGATGCATCCACAGAGCATTCGTCAACATCTAGCAAAAATTAAAAAGATTTCAGCCATAGCAGTCAAGAGTTTTCTAAATGACTAGATGAATCAGTTTTTCCTCTAAAATCGGCAACAATTATTTGTATCTCTACTCTCTCAAACTTTAAAAAGTTATAATGGATTTTCAATGTACAAAAGAATGAAAGCTTGTGGAAAAAACATTAAATTCTAAATTTGTAAATGAAAATAGTGATTTAAAATGTCACTCTCCATTGCTAATAATTTAGAAAGTTGAATGTCTATTTCAGTTTGAATCGTAATTATTAATGGCAGAGTTTATTGTAATGCAAAGGAAGTGGATTTAAATTTTCTAGTGTCTTTTGCACTTCATGATCAAGTACAACTTGTAACTAAAAGCATTCAGAACCCAAAGATTTATAAAGATGTCACCAAAGGTGACACTCATTTGACATAACATTCTGACCATTGTAAGTAAAAGTGACACGAATTTAATTCTTACTGTTGCAAGTACTAACGCCATCAGCAGTGCTTAATTCATATCCAGAGTTACATGTACAGCTGTAAGAGCCGTCAGAGTCCACGCATTCTCCATTTTCACAGAGCGATGCATCCACAGAGCATTCGTCAACATCTAGCAAAAGTTAAAAGATTTTAGCCATAGCAGTCAAGAGTTTTCTAAATGACTAGATGAATCAGTTTTCCTCTAAAATTCGGCAACAATTATTTTTCTCTACTTTCTCAAACTGTAAAAAGTTATAATGGATCTTCAATGTACAAAAGAATGAAAGCTTGTGGGAAAAAAAACATTAAATTCAAATTTGTAAACTAAAATAGTGATTTAAAATTTCACTCTCCATTGCTAATAATTTAGAAAGTTAAATGTCTATTTCAGTTTGAATCGTTATTATAAATGGCAGAATGTACTGTAATGCAAAAGAAGTGGATTTAAATTTTCTAGTGTCTTTTGCACTTCATGATCAAGTACAACTTGTAACTAAAAGCATTCAGAACCCAAAGATTTATAAAGATGTCACTAAAGGTGACACTCATTTGACATAACATTCTGACCATTCCAAGTAAAATTGACACGAATTTGACATAGTATTCTTACTGTTGCAAGTACTAACGCCATCAGCAGTGCTTAATTCATATCCAGAGTTACATGTACAGCTGTAAGAGCCGTCAGAGTCCACGCATTCTCCATTTTCACAGAGCGATGCATCCACAGAGCATTCGTCAACATCTAGCAAAAATTTAAAAAGATTTCAGCCATAGCAGTCAAGAGTTTTCTAAATGACTAGATGAATCAGTTTTCCTCTAAAATCGGCAACAATTATTTGTATCTTCACTCTCTCAAACTGTAAAAAGTTATAATGGATTTTCAATGTACAAAAGAATGAAAGCTTGTGGAAAAAACATTAAATTCTAAATTTGTAAATGAAAATAGTGATTTAAAATGTCACTCTCCATTGCTAATAATTTAGAAAGTTAAAGTCTATTTCAGTTTGAATCGTAATTATTAATGGCAGAGTTTATTGTAATGCAAAGAAGTGGATTTAAATTTTCTAGTGTCTTTTGCACTTCATGATCAAGTACAACTTGTAACTAAAAGCATTCAGAACCCAAAGATTTATAAAGATGTCACTAAAGGTGACACTCATTTGACATAACATTCTGACCATTGTAAGTAAAAGTGACACGAATTTAATTCTTACTGTTGCAAGTACTAACGCCATCAGCAGTGCTTAATTCATATCCAGAGTTACATGTACAGCTGTAAGAGCCGTCAGAGTCCACGCATTCTCCATTTTCACAGAGCGATGCATCCACAGAGCATTCGTCAACATCTAGCAAAAATTTTAAAGATTTCAGCCATAGCAGTCAAGGGTTTTCTAAATGACTAGATGAATCAGTTTTCCTCTAAAATTGGCAACAATTTTTTTCTCTACTTTCCCAAACTGTAAAAAAGTTATAATGGATCTTCAATGTACAAAAGAATGAAAGCTTGTGGGAAAAAAACATTAAATTGCAAATTTGTAAACTAAAATAGTGATTTAAAATTTTTACTCTCCATTGCTAATAATTTAGAAAGTTAAATGTCTATTTCAGCTTGAATCGTTATTATAAATGGCAGAATGTACTGTAATGCAAAGAAGTGGATTTAAATTTTCTAGTGTCTTTTGCACTTCATGATCAAGTACAACTTGTAACTAAAAGCATTCAGAACCCAAAGATTTATAAAGATGTCACTAAAGGTGACACTCATTTGACATAACATTCTGACCATTGCAAGTAAAAGTGACACGAATTTGACATAGTATTCTTACTGTTGCAAGTACTAACGCCATCAGCAGTGCTTAATTCATATCCAGAGTTACATGTACAGCTGTAAGAGCCGTCAGAGTCCACGCATTCTCCATTTTCACAGAGCGATGCATCCACAGAGCATTCGTCAACATCTAGCAAAATTTAAAAGATTTCAGCCATAGCAGTCAAGAGTTTTCTAAATGACTAGATGAATCAGTTTTCCTCTAAAATCGGCAACAATTATTTGTATCTCCACTCTCTCAAACTGTAAAAAAGTTATAATGGATTTTCAATGTACAAAAGAATGAAAGCTTGTGGAAAAACATTAAATTCTAAATTTGTAAATGAAAATAGTGATTTAAAATGTCACTCTCCATTGCTAATAATTTAGAAAGTTGAATGTCTATTTCAGTTTGAATCGTAATTATTAATGGCAGAGTTTATTGTAATGCAAAGGAAGTGGATTTAAATTTTCTAGTGTCTTTTGCACTTCATGATCAAGTACAACTTGTAACTAAAAGCATTCAGAACCCAAAGATTTATAAAGATGTCACCAAAGGTGACACTCATTTGACATAACATTCTGACCATTGTAAGTAAAAGTGACACGAATTTAATTCTTACTGTTGCAAGTACTAACGCCATCAGCAGTGCTTAATTCATATCCAGAGTTACATGTACAGCTGTAAGAGCCGTCAGAGTCCACGCATTCTCCATTTTCACAGAGCGATGCATCCACAGAGCATTCGTCAACATCTAGCAAAAATTTAAAAAGATTTCAGCCATAGCAGTCAAGGTTTTCTAAATGACTAGATGAATCAGTTTTCCTCTAAAATCGGCAACAATTTTTTTATCTACTTTCTCAAACTGTAAAAAAGTTATAATGGATTTTAATGTACAAAAGAATGAAAGCTTGTGGAAAAAACATTAAATTCTAAATTTGTAAACTAAAATAGTGATTTAAAATGTCACTCTCCATTGCTAATAATTTAGAAAGTTAAATGTCTATTTCAGTTTGAATCGTTATTATTAATGGCAGAGTTTATTGTAATGCAAAGGAAGTGGATTTAAATTTTCTAGTATCTTTTGCACTTCATGATCAAGTACAACTTGTAACTAAAAGCATTCAGAACCCAAAGATTTATAAAGATGTCATTAAAAGGTGACACTCATTTGACATAACATTCTGACCATTGCAAGTAAAATGACACGAATTTGACATAGTATTCTTACTGTTGCAAGTACTAACGCCATCAGCAGTGCTTAATTCATATCCAGAGTTACATGTACAGCTGTAAGAGCCGTCAGAGTCCACGCATTCTCCATTTTCACAGAGCGATGCATCCACAGAGCATTCGTCAACATCTAGCAAAAATTAAAAACGATTTCAGCCATAGATGTCAAGAATTTTCTAAATGACTAGATGAATCAGTTTTTCCTCTAAAATCGGCAACAATTATTTGTATATCCACGCTCTCAAACTGTAAAAAAGTTATAATGGATTTTCAATGTACAAAAGAATGAAAGCTTGTGGAAAAAACATTAAATTCTAAATTTGTAAATGAAAATAGTGATTTAAAATGTCACTCTCCATTGCTAATAATTTAGAAAGTTGAATGTCTATTTCAGTTTGAATCGTAATTATTAATGGCAGAGTTTATTGTAATGCAAAGGAAGTGGATTTAAATTTTCTAGTGTCTTTTGCACTTCATGATCAAGTACAACTTGTAACTAAAAGCATTCAGAACCCAAAGATTTATAAAGATGTCACTAAAGGTGACACTCATTTGACATAACATTCTGACCATTGCAAGTAAAAGTGACACGAATTTGACAATTCTTACTGTTGCAAGTACTAACGCCATCAGCAGTGCTTAATTCATATCCAGAGTTACATGTACAGCTGTAAGAGCCGTCAGAGTCCACGCATTCTCCATTTTCACAGAGCGATGCATCCACAGAGCATTCGTCAACATCTAGCAAAAATTTAAAAAGATTTCAGCCATAGCAGTCAAGAGTTTTCTAAATGACTAGATGAATCAGTTTTCCTCTAAAATCGGCAACAATTATTTGTATCTCCACTTTCTCAAACTGTAAAAAAGTTATAAAGGATTTTCAATGTACAAAAGAATGAAAGCTTGTGGAAAAAACATTAAATTCTAAATTTGTAAATGAAAATAGTGATTTAAAATGTCACTCTCCATTGCTAATAATTTAGAAAGTTGAATGTCTATTTCAGTTTGAATCGTAATTATTAATGGCAGAGTTTATTGTAATGCAAAGGAAGTGGATTTAAATTTTCTAGTGTCTTTTGCACTTCATGATCAAGTACAACTTGTAACTAAAAGCATTCAGAACCCAAAGATTTATAAAGATGTCACCAAAGGTGACACTCATTTGACATAACATTCTGACCATTGTAAGTAAAAGTGACACGAATTTAATTCTTACTGTTGCAAGTACTAACGCCATCAGCAGTGCTTAATTCATATCCAGAGTTACATGTACAGCTGTAAGAGCCGTCAGAGTCCACGCATTCTCCATTTTCACAGAGCGATGCATCCACAGAGCATTCGTCAACATCTAGCAAAAATTTTAAAAGATTTCAGCCATAGCAGTCAAGGGTTTTCTAAATGACTAGATGAATCAGTTTTTCCTCTAAAATTGGCAACAATTATTTTTTCTCTACTTTCCCAAACTGTAAAAAAGTTATAATGGATCTTTAATGTACAAAAGAATGAAAGCTTGTGGGAAAAAAAAAATTAAATTGCAAATTTGTAAACTAAAATAGTGATTTAAAATGTTACTCTCCATTGCTAATAATTTAGAAAGTTAAATGTCTATTTTAGTTTGAATCGTTATTATAAATGGCAGAATGTACTGTAATGAAAAGAAGTGGATTTAAATTTTCTAGTATCTTTTGCACTTCATGATCAAGTACAACTTGTAACTAAAAGCATTCAGAACCCAAAGATTTATAAAGATGTCATTAAAAGGTGACACTCATTTGACATAACATTCTGACCATTCCAAGTAAAATTGACACGAATTTGACATAGTATTCTTACTGTTGCAAGTACTAACGCCATCAGCAGTGCTTAATTCATATCCAGAGTTACATGTACAGCTGTAAGAGCCGTCAGAGTCCACGCATTCTCCATTTTCACAGAGCGATGCATCCACAGAGCATTCGTCAACATCTAGCAAAAATTAAAAACGATTTCAGCCATAGCAGTCAAGAGTTTTCTAAATGACTAGATGAATCAGTTTTCCTCTAAAATCGGCAACAATTATTTGTATCTCCACGCTCTCAAACTGTAAAAAGTTATAATGGATTTTCAATGTACAAAAGAATGAAAGCTTGTGGAAAAAACATTAAATTCTAAATTTGTAAAAGAAAATAGTGATTTAAAATGTCACTCTCCATTTCTAATAATTTAGAAAGTTAAATGTCTATTTCAGTTTGAATCGTAATTATTAATGGCAGAGTTTATTGTAATGCAAAGGAAGTGGATTTAAATTTTCTAGTGTCTTTTGCACTTCATGATCAAGTACAACTTGTAACTAAAAGCATTCAGAACCCAAAGATTTATAAAGATGTCACTAAAGGTGACACTCATTTGACATAACATTCTGACCATTGCAAGTAAAAGTGACACGAATTTGACATAGTATTCTTACTGTTGCAAGTACTAACGCCATCAGCAGTGCTTAATTCATATCCAGAGTTACATGTACAGCTGTAAGAGCCGTCAGAGTCCACGCATTCTCCATTTTCACAGAGCGATGCATCCACAGAGCATTCGTCAACATCTAGCAAAAATTAAAAAGATTTCAGCCATAGCAGTCAAGAGTTTTCTAAATGACTAGATGAATCAGTTTTCCTCTAAAATCGGCAACAATTATTTGTATATCCACGCTCTCAAACTGTAAAAAAGTTATAAAGGATTTTCAATGTACAAAAGAATGAAAGCTTGTGGAAAAAACATTAAATTCTAAATTTGTAAATGAAAATAGTGATTTAAAATGTCACTCTCCATTGCTAATAATTTAGAAAGTTAAATGTCTATTTCAGTTTGAATCGTAATTATTAATGGCAGAGTTTATTGTAATGCAAAGGAAGTGGATTTAAATTTTCTAGTGTCTTTTGCACTTCATGATCAAGTACAACTTGTAACTAAAAGCATTCAGAACCCAAAGATTTATAAAGATGTCACCAAAGGTGACACTCATTTGACATAACATTCTGACCATTGTAAGTAAAAGTGACACGAATTTAATTCTTACTGTTGCAAGTACTAACGCCATCAGCAGTGCTTAATTCATATCCAGAGTTACATGTACAGCTGTAAGAGCCGTCAGAGTCCACGCATTCTCCATTTTCACAGAGCGATGCATCCACAGAGCATTCGTCAACATCTAGCAAAAATTTAAAAGATTTCAGCCATAGCAGTCAAGGGTTTTCTAAATGACTAGATGAATCAGTTTTTCCTCTAAAATTGGCAACAATTTTTTTTTTCTCTACTTTCCCAAACTGTAAAAAAAAGTTATAATGGATCTTTAATGTACAAAAGAATGAAAGCTTGTGGGAAAAAACATTAAATTGCAAATTTGTAAACTAAAATAGTGATTTAAAATTTTACTCTCCATTGCTAATAATTTAGAAAGTTAAATGTCTATTTCAGTTTGAATCGTTATTATAAATGGCAGAATGTACTGTAATGCAAAAGAAGTGGATTTAAATTTTCTAGTATCTTTTGCACTTCATGATCAAGTACAACTTGTAACTAAAAGCATTCAGAACCCAAAGATTTATAAAGATGTCATTAAAAGGTGACACTCATTTGACATAACATTCTGACCATTCCAAGTAAAATTGACACGAATTTGACATAGTATTCTTACTGTTGCAAGTACTAACGCCATCAGCAGTGCTTAATTCATATCCAGAGTTACATGTACAGCTGTAAGAGCCGTCAGAGTCCACGCATTCTCCATTTTCACAGAGCGATGCATCCACAGAGCATTCGTCAACATCTAGCAAAAATTTAAAAAGATTTCAGCCATAGCAGTCAAGAGTTTTCTAAATGACTAGATGAATCAGTTTTCCTCTAAAATCAGCAACAATTATTTTCATCTTCACTCTCTCAAACTGTAAAAAAGTTATAATGGATTTTCAATGTACAAAAGAATGAAAGCTTGTGGAAAAAACATTTAATTCTAAATTTGTAAATGAAAATAGTGATTTAAAATGTCACTCGCCATTGCTAATAATTTAGAAAGTTCAAAGTCTATTTCAGTTTGAATCGTAATTATTAATGGCAGAGTTTATTGTAATGCAAAGGAAGTGGATTTAAATTTTCTAGTGTCTTTTGCACTTCATGATCAAGTACAACTTGTAACTAAAAGCATTCAGAACCCAAAGATTTATAAAGATGTCACCAAAGGTGACACTCATTTGACATAACATTCTGACCATTGCAAGTAAAAGTGACACGAATTTAATTCTTACTGTTGCAAGTACTAACGCCATCAGTAGTGCTTAATTCATATCCAGAGTTACATGTACAGCTGTAAGAGCCGTCAGAGTCCACGCATTCTCCATTTTCACAGAGCGATGCATCCACAGAGCATTCGTCAACATCTAGCAAAAATTTTAAAAGATTTCAGCCATAGCAGTCAAGGGTTTTCTAAATGACTAGATGAATCAGTTTTCCTCTAAAATTGGCAACAATTTTTTTTTTCTCTACTTTCCCAAACTGTAAAAAAAAGTTATAATGGATCTTTAATGTACAAAAGAATGAAAGCTTGTGGAAAAAAAACATTAAATTGCAAATTTGTAAACTAAAATAGTGATTTAAAATTTTACTCTCCATTGCTAATAATTTAGAAAGTTAAATGTCTATTTCAGTTTGAATCGTTATTATAAATGGCAGAATGTACTGTAATGCAAAAGAAGTGGATTTAAATTTTCTAGTATCTTTTGCACTTCATGATCAAGTACAACTTGTAACTAAAAGCATTCAGAACCCAAAGATTTATAAAGATGTCATTAAAAGGTGACACTCATTTGACATAACATTCTGACCATTCCAAGTAAAATTGACACGAATTTGACATAGTATTCTTACTGTTGCAAGTACTAACGCCATCAGCAGTGCTTAATTCATATCCAGAGTTACATGTACAGCTGTAAGAGCCGTCAGAGTCCACGCATTCTCCATTTTCACAGAGCGATGCATCCACAGAGCATTCGTCAACATCTAGCAAAAATTTAAAAAGATTTCAGCCATAGCAGTCAAGAGTTTTCTAAATGACTAGATGAATCAGTTTTTCCTCTAAAATCAGCAACAATTATTTTCATCTTCACTCTCTCAAACTGTAAAAAGTTATAATGGATTTTCAATGTACAAAAGAATGAAAGCTTGTGGAAAAAACATTTAATTCTAAATTTGTAAATGAAAATAGTGATTTAAAATGTCACTCTCCATTGCTAATAATTTAGAAAGTTGAATGTCTATTTCAGTTTGAATCGTAATTATTAATGGCAGAGTTTATTGTAATGCAAAGGAAGTGGATTTAAATTTTCTAGTGTCTTTTGCACTTCATGATCAAGTACAACTTGTAACTAACAGCATTCAGAACCCAAAGATTTATAAAGATGTCACCAAAGGTGACACTCATTTGACATAACATTCTGACCATTGCAAGTAAAAGTGACACGAATTTAATTCTTACTGTTGCAAGTACTAACGCCATCAGTAGTGCTTAATTCATATCCAGAGTTACATGTACAGCTGTAAGAGCCGTCAGAGTCCACGCATTCTCCATTTTCACAGAGCGATGCATCCACAGAGCATTCGTCAACATCTAGCAAAAATTTTAAAAGATTTCAGCCATAGCAGTCAAGGGTTTTCTAAATGACTAGATGAATCAGTTTTCCTCTAAAATTGGCAACAATTTTTTTCTCTACTTTCCCAAACTGTAAAAAAGTTATAATGGATCTTTAATGTACAAAAGAATGAAAGCTTTGGGAAAAAAACATTAAATTGCAAATTTGTAAACTAAAATAGTGATTTAAAATTTTACTCTCCATTGCTAATAATTTAGAAAGTTAAATGTCTATTTCAGTTTGAATCGTTATTATAAATGGCAGAATGTACTGTAATGCAAAAGAAGTGGATTTAAATTTTCTAGTATCTTTTGCACTTCATGATCAAGTACAACTTGTAACTAAAAGCATTCAGAACCCAAAGATTTATAAAGATGTCATTAAAAGGTGACACTCATTTGACATAACATTCTGACCATTCCAAGTAAAATTGACACGAATTTGACATAGTATTCTTACTGTTGCAAGTACTAACGCCATCAGCAGTGCTTAATTCATATCCAGAGTTACATGTACAGCTGTAAGAGCCGTCAGAGTCCACGCATTCTCCATTTTCACAGAGCGATGCATCCACAGAGCATTCGTCAACATCTAGCAAAAATTTAAAAAGATTTCAGCCATAGCAGTCAAGAGTTTTCTAAATGACTAGATGAATCAGTTTTCCTCTAAAATCGGCAACAATTATTTGTATCTTCACTCTCTCAAACTGTAAAAAAGTTATAATGGATTTTCAATGTACAAAAGAATGAAAGCTTGTGGAAAAAACATTAAATTCTAAATTTGTAAATGAAAATAGTGATTTAAAATGTCACTCTCCATTGCTAATAATTTAGAAAGTTAAATGTCTATTTCAGTTTGAATCGTTATTATTAATGGCAGAGTTTACTGTAATGCAAAGGAAGTGGATTTAAATTTTCTAGTGTCTTTTGCACTTCATGATCAAGTACAACTTGTAACTAAAAGCATTCAGAACCCAAAGATTTATAAAGATGTCACAAAGGTGACACTCATTTGACATAACATTCTGACCATTGTAAGTAAAAGTGACACGAATTTAATTCTTACTGTTGCAAGTACTAACGCCATCAGCAGTGCTTAATTCATATCCAGAGTTACATGTACAGCTGTAAGAGCCGTCAGAGTCCACGCATTCTCCATTTTCACAGAGCGATGCATCCACAGAGCATTCGTCAACATCTAGCAAAAATTTAAAAAGATTTCAGCCATAGCAGTCAAGAGTTTTCTAAATGACTAG
Source organism: Mesocentrotus franciscanus (assembly GCA_037976565.1). Classification (NCBI taxonomy): domain Eukaryota; kingdom Metazoa; phylum Echinodermata; class Echinoidea; order Camarodonta; family Strongylocentrotidae; genus Mesocentrotus; species Mesocentrotus franciscanus. Next base: position 24,743,266 of record CP137684.1, on the reverse strand, counting down.
ATGAATCAGTTTTCCTCTAAAATCGGCAACAATTTTTTTCTTCACTCTCTCAAACTGTAAAAAGTTATAATGGATCTTTAATGTACAAAAGAATGAAAGCTTGTGGAAAAAAACATTAAATTCAAATTTGTAAACTAAAATAGTGATTTAAAATGTCACTCTCCATTGCTAATAATTTAGAAAGTTAAATGTCTATTTCAGTTTGAATCGTTATTATTAATGGCAGAGTGTACTGTAATGCAAAAGAAGTGGATTTAAATTTTCTAGTGTCTTTTGCACTTCATGATCAAGTACAACTTGTAACTAAAAGCATTCAGAACCCAAAGATTTATAAAGATGTCACTAAAAGGTGACACTCATTTGACATAACATTCTGACCATTGCAAGTAAAAGTGACACGAATTTGACATAGTATTCTTACTGTTGCAAGTACTAACGCCATCAGCAGTGCTTAATTCATATCCAGAGTTACATGTACAGCTGTAAGAGCCGTCAGAGTCCACGCATTCTCCATTTTCACAGAGCGATGCATCCACAGAGCATTCGTCAACATCTAGCAAAAATTTAAAAAGATTTCAGCCATAGCAGTCAAGAGTTTTCTAAATGACTAGATGAATCAGTTTTCCTCTAAAATCGGCAACAATTATTTGTATCTTCACTCTCTCAAACTGTAAAAAGTTATAATGGATCTTCAATGTACAAAAGAATGAAAGCTTGTGGAAAAAAAATTAAATTGCAAATTTGTAAAGAAAATAGTGATTTAAAATGTCACTCTCCATTGCTAATAATTTAGAAAGTTAAATGTCTATTTCAGTTTGAATCGTTATTATTAATGGCAGAGTACTGTAATGCAAAAAGTGGATTTAAATTTTCTAGTGTCTTTTGCACTTCATGATCAAGTACAACTTGTAACTAAAAGCATTCAGAACCCAAAGATTTATAACGATGTCACTAAAAGGTGACACTTATTTGACATAACATTCTGACCATTGCAAGTAAAAGTGACACGAATTTGACATAGTATTCTTACTGTTGCAAGTACTAACGCCATCAGCAGTGCTTAATTCATATCCAGAGTTACATGTACAGCTGTAAGAGCCGTCAGAGTCCACGCATTCTCCATTTTCACAGAGCGATGCATCCACAGAGCATTCGTCAACATCTAGCAAAAATTTAAAAAGATTTCAGCCATAGCAGTCAAGAGTTTTCTAAATGACTAGATGAATCAGTTTTCCTCTAAAATCGGCAACAATTATTTGTATCTTCACTCTCTCAAACTGTAAAAAAGTTATAATGGATCTTCAATGTACAAAAGAATGAAAGCTTGTGGAAAAAACATTAAATTCAAATTTGTAAAGAAAATAGTGATTTAAAATGTCACTCTCCATTGCTAATAATTTAGAAAGTTAAATGTCTATTTCAGTTTGAATCGTTATTATTAATGGCAGAGTTTATTGTAATGCAAAGGAAGTGGATTTAAATTTTCTAGTGTCTTTTGCACTTCATGATCAAGTACAACTTGTAACTAAAAGCATTCAGAACCCAAAGATTTATAAAGATGTCACTAAAGGTGACACTCATTTGACATAACATTCTGACCATTGCAAGTAAAAGTGACACGAATTTGACATTCTTACTGTTGCAAGTACTAACGCCATCAGCAGTGCTTAATTCATATCCAGAGTTACATGTACAGCTGTAAGAGCCGTCAGAGTCCACGCATTCTCCATTTTCACAGAGCGATGCATCCACAGAGCATTCGTCAACATCTAGCAAAAATTTAAAAAGATTTCAGCCATAGCAGTCAAGAGTTTTCTAAATGACTAGATGAATCAGTTTTCCTCTAAATTCGGCAACAATTATTTGTATCTTCACTCTCTCAAACTGTAAAAAGTTATAATGGATCTTCAATGTACAAAAGAATGAAAGCTTGTGGAAAAAAAAATTAAATTGCAAATTTGTAAAGAAAATAGTGATTTAAAATGTCACTCTCCATTGCTAATAATTTAGAAAGTTAAATGTCTATTTCAGTTTGAATCGTTATTATTAATGGCAGAGTGTACTGTAATGCAAAGGAAGTGGATTTAAATTTTCTAGTGTCTTTTGCACTTCATGATCAAGTACAACTTGTAATTAAAAGCATTCAGAACCCAAAGATTTATAAAGATGTCACTAAAGGTGACACTCATTTGACATAACATTCTGACCATTGCAAGTAAAGTGACACGAATTTGACAAAGTATTCTTACTGTTGCAAGTACTAACGCCATCAGCAGTGCTTAATTCATATCCAGAGTTACATGTACAGCTGTAAGAGCCGTCAGAGTCCACGCATTCTCCATTTTCACAGAGCGATGCATCCACAGAGCATTCGTCAACATCTAGCAAAAATTTAAAAAGATTTCAGCCATAGCAGTCAAGAGTTTTCTAAATGACTAGATGAATCAGTTTTCCTCTAAAATCGGCAACAATTATTTGTATCTCACTCTCTCAAACTGTAAAAAGTTATAATGGATCTTTAATGTACAAAAGAATGAAAGCTTGTGGAAAAAAACATTAAATTGCAAATTTGTAAAGAAAATAGTGATTTAAAATGTTACTCTCCATTGCTAATAATTTAGAAAGTTAAATGTCTATTTCAGTTTGAATCGTTATTATTAATGGCAGAGTGTACTGTAATGCAAAAAGTGGATTTAAATTTTCTAGTGTCTTTTGCACTTCATGATCAAGTACAACTTGTAACTAAAAGCATTCAGAACCCAAAGATTTATAACGATGTCACTAAAGGTGACACTCATTTGACATAACATTCTGACCATTGCAAGTAAAAGTGACACGAATTTGACATAGTATTCTTACTGTTGCAAGTACTAACGCCATCAGCAGTGCTTAATTCATATCCAGAGTTACATGTACAGCTGTAAGAGCCGTCAGAGTCCACGCATTCTCCATTTTCACAGAGCGATGCATCCACAGAGCATTCGTCAACATCTAGCAAAAATTTTAAAAGATTTCAGCCATAGCAGTCAAGAGTTTTCTAAATGACTAGATGAATCAGTTTTCCTCTAAAATCGGCAACAATTATTTTATCTTCACTTTCTCAAACTGTAAAAAAGTTATAATGGATCTTTAATGTACAAAAGAATGAAAGCTTGTGGAAAAAACATTAAATTGCAAATTTGTAAACTAAAATAGTGATTTAAAATGTCACTCTCCATTGCTAATAATTTAGAAAGTTAAATGTCTATTTCAGTTTGAATCGTTATTATTAATGGCAGAGTGTACTGTAATGCAAAAGAAGTGGATTTAAATTTTCTAGTGTCTTTTGCACTTCATGATCAAGTACAACTTGTAACTAAAAGCATTCAGAACCCAAAGATTTATAACGATGTCACTAAAAGGTGACACTTATTTGACATAACATTCTGACCATTGCAAGTAAAAGTGACACGAATTTGACATAGTATTCTTACTGTTGCAAGTACTAACGCCATCAGCAGTGCTTAATTCATATCCAGAGTTACATGTACAGCTGTAAGAGCCGTCAGAGTCCACGCATTCTCCATTTTCACAGAGCGATGCATCCACAGAGCATTCGTCAACATCTAGCAAAAATTTAAAAAGATTTCAGCCATAGCAGTCAAGAGTTTTCTAAATGACTAGATAAATCAGTTTTTCCTCTAAAATCGGCAACAATTATTTGTATCTTCACTCTCTCAAACTGTAAAAAAGTTATAATGGATCTTTAATGTACAAAAGAATGAAAGCTTGTGGGAAAAAAAAAATTAAATTGCAAATTTGTAAACTAAAATAGTGATTTAAAATGTTACTCTCCATTGCTAATAATTTAGAAAGTTAAATGTCTATTTTAGTTTGAATCGTTATTATTAATTGCAGAGGGTACTGTAATGCAAAGGAAGTGGATTTAAATTTTCTAGTGTCTTTTGCACTTCATGATCAAGTACAACTTGTAACTAAAAGCATTCAGAACCCAAAGATTTATAAAGATGTCACTAAAGGTGACACTCATTTGACATAACATTCTGACCATTGCAAGTAAAAGTGACACGAATTTAGTATTCTTACTGTTGCAAGTACTAACGCCATCAGCAGTGCTTAATTCATATCCAGAGTTACATGTACAGCTGTAAGAGCCGTCAGAGTCCACGCATTCTCCATTTTCACAGAGCGATGCATCCACAGAGCATTCGTCAACATCTAGCAAAAATTTTAAAAGATTTCAGCCATAGCAGTCAAGAGTTTTCTAAATGACTAGATGAATCAGTTTTCCTCTAAAATCGGCAACAATTATTTTATCTTCACTTTCTCAAACTGTAAAAAAGTTATAATGGATCTTTAATGTACAAAAGAATGAAAGCTTGTGGGAAAAAAAAACATTAAATTGCAAATTTGTAAACTAAAATAGTGATTTAAAATTTTACTCTCCATTGCTAATAATTTAGAAAGTTAAATGTCTATTTCAGTTTGAATCGTTATTATTAATGGCAGAATGTACTGTAATGCAAAAGAAGTGGATTTAAATTTTCTAGTGTCTTTTGCACTTCATGATCAAGTACAACTTGTAACTAAAAGCATTCAGAACCCAAAGATTTATAAAGATGTCACTAAAGGTGACACTCATTTGACATAACATTCTGACCATTGCAAGTAAAAGTGACACGAATTTGACATAGTATTCTTACTGTTGCAAGTACTAACGCCATCAGCAGTGCTTAATTCATATCCAGAGTTACATGTACAGCTGTAAGAGCCGTCAGAGTCCACGCATTCTCCATTTTCACAGAGCGATGCATCCACAGAGCATTCGTCAACATCTAGCAAAAATTTAAAAAGATTTCAGCCATAGCAGTCAAGAGTTTTCTAAATGACTAGATGAATCAGTTTTCCTCTAAAATCGGCAACAATTATTTGTATCTTCACTCTCTCAAACTGTAAAAAGTTATAATGGATCTTTAATGTACAAAAGAATGAAAGCTTGTGGAAAAAACATTAAATTGCAAATTTGTAAAAGAAAATAGTGATTTAAAATGTCACTCTCCATTGCTAATAATTTAGAAAGTTAAATGTCTATTTCAGTTTGAATCGTTATTATTAATGGCAGAGTACTGTAATGCAAAAAGTGGATTTAAATTTTCTAGTGTCTTTTGCACTTCATGATCAAGTACAACTTGTAACTAAAAGCATTCAGAACCCAAAGATTTATAAAGATGTCACTAAAGGTGACACTCATTTGACATAACATTCTGACCATTGCAAGTAAAAGTGACACGAATTTGACATAGTATTCTTACTGTTGCAAGTACTAACGCCATCAGCAGTGCTTAATTCATATCCAGAGTTACATGTACAGCTGTAAGAGCCGTCAGAGTCCACGCATTCTCCATTTTCACAGAGCGATGCATCCACAGAGCATTCGTCAACATCTAGCAAAAATTTAAAAAGATTTCAGCCATAGCAGTCAAGAGTTTTCTAAATGACTAGATGAATCAGTTTTTCCTCTAAAATCGGCAACAATTATTTGTATCTTCACTCTCTCAAACTGTAAAAAGTTATAATGGATTTTCAATGTACAAAAGAATGAAAGCTTGTGGAAAAAACATTAAATTCTAAATTTGTAAATGAAAATAGTGATTTAAAATGTCACTCTCCATTGCTAATAATTTAGAAAGTTAAATGTCTATTTCAGTTTGAATCGTAATTATTAATGGCAGAGTTTATTGTAATGCAAAAAGTGGATTTAAATTTTCTAGTGTCTTTTGCACTTCATGATCAAGTACAACTTGTAACTAAAAGCATTCAGAACCCAAAGATTTATAAAGATGTCACCAAAGGTGACACTCATTTGACATAACATTCTGACCATTGTAAGTAAAAGTGACACGAATTTAATTCTTACTGTTGCAAGTACTAACGCCATCAGCAGTGCTTAATTCATATCCAGAGTTACATGTACAGCTGTAAGAGCCGTCAGAGTCCACGCATTCTCCATTTTCACAGAGCGATGCATCCACAGAGCATTCGTCAACATCTAGCAAAAATTTAAAAAGATTTCAGCCATAGCAGTCAAGGGTTTTCTAAATGACTAGATGAATCAGTTTTTCCTCTAAAATTGGCAACAATTTTTTTTTTCTCTACTTTCCCAAACTGTAAAAAAAAGTTATAATGGATCTTTAATGTACAAAAGAATGAAAGCTTGTGGGAAAAAAACATTAAATTGCAAATTTGTAAACTAAAATAGTGATTTAAAATTTTACTCTCCATTGCTAATAATTTAGAAAGTTAAATGTCTATTTCAGTTTGAATCGTTATTATTAATGGCAGAATGTACTGTAATGCAAAAGAAGTGGATTTAAATTTTCTAGTATCTTTTGCACTTCATGATCAAGTACAACTTGTAACTAAAAGCATTCAGAACCCAAAGATTTATAAAGATGTCATTAAAAGGTGACACTCATTTGACATAACATTCTGACCATTGCAAGTAAAAGTGACACGAATTTGACATAGTATTCTTACTGTTGCAAGTACTAACGCCATCAGCAGTGCTTAATTCATATCCAGAGTTACATGTACAGCTGTAAGAGCCGTCAGAGTCCACGCATTCTCCATTTTCACAGAGCGATGCATCCACAGAGCATTCGTCAACATCTAGCAAAAATTTAAAAAGATTTCAGCCATAGCAGTCAAGAGTTTTCTAAATGACTAGATGAATCAGTTTTTCCTCTAAAATCAGCAACAATTATTTTCATCTTCACTCTCTCAAACTGTAAAAAGTTATAATGGATTTTCAATGTACAAAAGAATGAAAGCTTGTGGAAAAAACATTTAATTCTAAATTTGTAAATGAAAATAGTGATTTAAAATGTCACTCTCCATTGCTAATAATTTAGAAAGTTAAAGTCTATTTCAGTTTGAATCGTAATTATTAATGGCAGAGTTTATTGTAATGCAAAGGAAGTGGATTTAAATTTTCTAGTGTCTTTTGCACTTCATGATCAAGTACAACTTGTAACTAAAAGCATTCAGAACCCAAAGATTTATAAAGATGTCACCAAAGGTGACACTCATTTGACATAACATTCTGACCATTGTAAGTAAAAGTGACACGAATTTAATTCTTACTGTTGCAAGTACTAACGCCATCAGCAGTGCTTAATTCATATCCAGAGTTACATGTACAGCTGTAAGAGCCGTCAGAGTCCACGCATTCTCCATTTTCACAGAGCGATGCATCCACAGAGCATTCGTCAACATCTAGCAAAAATTTTAAAAGATTTCAGCCATAGCAGTCAAGGGTTTTCTAAATGACTAGATGAATCAGTTTTTCCTCTAAAATTGGCAACAATTTTTTTTTTCTCTACTTTCCCAAACTGTAAAAAAAAGTTATAATGGATCTTTAATGTACAAAAGAATGAAAGCTTGTGGGAAAAAAACATTAAATTGCAAATTTGTAAACTAAAATAGTGATTTAAAATTTTACTCTCCATTGCTAATAATTTAGAAAGTTAAATGTCTATTTCAGTTTGAATCGTTATTATAAATGGCAGAATGTACTGTAATGCAAAAGAAGTGGATTTAAATTTTCTAGTGTCTTTTGCACTTCATGATCAAGTACAACTTGTAACTAAAAGCATTCAGAACCCAAAGATTTATAAAGATGTCACTAAAGGTGACACTCATTTGACATAACATTCTGACCATTGCAAGTAAAAGTGACACGAATTTGACATAGTATTCTTACTGTTGCAAGTACTAACGCCATCAGCAGTGCTTAATTCATATCCAGAGTTACATGTACAGCTGTAAGAGCCGTCAGAGTCCACGCATTCTCCATTTTCACAGAGCGATGCATCCACAGAGCATTCGTCAACATCTAGCAAAAATTTAAAAAGATTTCAGCCATAGCAGTCAAGAGTTTTCTAAATGACTAGATGAATCAGTTTTCCTCTAAAATCAGCAACAATTATTTTCATCTTCACTCTCTCAAACTGTAAAAAAGTTATAATGGATTTTCAATGTACAAAAGAATGAAAGCTTGTGGAAAAAACATTTAATTCTAAATTTGTAAATGAAAATAGTGATTTAAAATGTCACTCTCCATTGCTAATAATTTAGAAAGTTGAATGTCTATTTCAGTTTGAATCGTAATTATTAATGGCAGAGTTTATTGTAATGCAAAGGAAGTGGATTTAAATTTTCTAGTGTCTTTTGCACTTCATGATCAAGTACAACTTGTAACTAACAGCATTCAGAACCCAAAGATTTATAAAGATGTCACCAAAGGTGACACTCATTTGACATAACATTCTGACCATTGCAAGTAAAAGTGACACGAATTTAATTCTTACTGTTGCAAGTACTAACGCCATCAGCAGTGCTTAATTCATATCCAGAGTTACATGTACAGCTGTAAGAGCCGTCAGAGTCCACGCATTCTCCATTTTCACAGAGCGATGCATCCACAGAGCATTCGTCAACATCTAGCAAAAATTTTAAAAGATTTCAGCCATAGCAGTCAAGGGTTTTCTAAATGACTAGATGAATCAGTTTTCCTCTAAAATTGGCAACAATTTTTTTTCTCTACTTTCCCAAACTGTAAAAAAAAGTTATAATGGATCTTTAATGTACAAAAGAATGAAAGCTTGTGGAAAAAACATTAAATTGCAAATTTGTAAACTAAAATAGTGATTTAAAATTTTTACTCTCCATTGCTAATAATTTAGAAAGTTAAATGTCTATTTCAGCTTGAATCGTTATTATAAATGGCAGAATGTACTGTAATGCAAAGAAGTGGATTTAAATTTTCTAGTATCTTTTGCACTTCATGATCAAGTACAACTTGTAACTAAAAGCATTCAGAACCCAAAGATTTATAACGATGTCACTAAAAGGTGACACTTATTTGACATAACATTCTGACCATTGCAAGTAAAAGTGACACGAATTTGACATAGTATTCTTACTGTTGCAAGTACTAACGCCATCAGCAGTGCTTAATTCATATCCAGAGTTACATGTACAGCTGTAAGAGCCGTCAGAGTCCACGCATTCTCCATTTTCACAGAGCGATGCATCCACAGAGCATTCGTCAACATCTAGCAAAAATTTAAAAAGATTTCAGCCATAGCAGTCAAGAGTTTTCTAAATGACTAGATGAATCAGTTTTCCTCTAAAATCGGCAACAATTATTTGTATCTTCACTCTCTCAAACTGTAAAAAGTTATAATGGATTTTCAATGTACAAAAGAATGAAAGCTTGTGGAAAAAACATTAAATTCTAAATTTGTAAATGAAAATAGTGATTTAAAATGTCACTCTCCATTGCTAATAATTTAGAAAGTTGAATGTCTATTTCAGTTTGAATCGTAATTATTAATGGCAGAGTTTATTGTAATGCAAAGGAAGTGGATTTAAATTTTCTAGTGTCTTTTGCACTTCATGATCAAGTACAACTTGTAACTAAAAGCATTCAGAACCCAAAGATTTATAAAGATGTCACTAAAGGTGACACTCATTTGACATAACATTCTGACCATTGCAAGTAAAAGTGACACGAATTTGAATTCTTACTGTTGCAAGTACTAACGCCATCAGCAGTGCTTAATTCATATCCAGAGTTACATGTACAGCTGTAAGAGCCGTCAGAGTCCACGCATTCTCCATTTTCACAGAGCGATGCATCCACAGAGCATTCGTCAACATCTAGCAAAATTTTAAAAGATTTCAGCCATAGCAGTCAAGAGTTTTCTAAATGACTAGATGAATCAGTTTTCCTCTAAAATTGGCAACAATTTTTTTTTTCTTTACTTTCCCAAACTGTAAAAAAAAGTTATAATGGATCTTTAATGTACAAAAGAATGAAAGCTTGTGGGAAAAAAAAAAAACATTAAATTGCAAATTTGTAAACTAAAATAGTGATTTAAAATTTTACTCTCCATTGCTAATAATTTAGAAAGTTAAATGTCTATTTCAGTTTGAATCGTTATTATAAATGGCAGAGTGTACTGTAATGCAAAAGAAGTGGATTTAAATTTTCTAGTGTCTTTTGCACTTCATGATCAAGTACAACTTGTAACTAAAAGCATTCAGAACCCAAAGATTTATAAAGATGTCACTAAAGGTGACACTCATTTGACATAACATTCTGACCATTGCAAGTAAAAGTGACACGAATTTGACATAGTATTCTTACTGTTGCAAGTACTAACGCCATCAGCAGTGCTTAATTCATATCCAGAGTTACATGTACAGCTGTAAGAGCCGTCAGAGTCCACGCATTCTCCATTTTCACAGAGCGATGCATCCACAGAGCATTCGTCAACATCTAGCAAAAATTTAAAAAGATTTCAGCCATAGCAGTCAAGAGTTTTCTAAATGACTAGATGAATCAGTTTTCCTCTAAAATCGGCAACAATTATTTGTTTCTTCACTCTCTCAAACTGTAAAAATTTATAATGGATCTTCAATGTACAAAAGAATGAAAGCTTGTGGAAAAAAATATTAAATTGCAAATTTGTAAAGAAAATAGTGATTTAAAATGTCACTCTCCATTGCTAATAATTTAGAAAGTTAAATGTCTATTTCAGTTTGAATCGTTATTATTAATGGCAGAGTGTACTGTAATGCAAAAAGTGGATTTAAATTTTCTAGTGTCTTTTGCACTTCATGATCAAGTACAACTTGTAACTAAAAGCATTCAGAACCCAAAGATTTATAAAGATGTCACTAAAGGTGACACTCATTTGACATAACATTCTGACCATTGCAAGTAAAAGTGACACGAATTTGACATAGTATTCTTACTGTTGCAAGTACTAACGCCATCAGCAGTGCTTAATTCATATCCAGAGTTACATGTACAGCTGTAAGAGCCGTCAGAGTCCACGCATTCTCCATTTTCACAGAGCGATGCATCCACAGAGCATTCGTCAACATCTAGCAAAAATTTAAAAAGATTTCAGCCATAGCAGTCAAGAGTTTTCTAAATGACTAGATGAATCAGTTTTCCTCTAAAATCGGCAACAATTATTTGTATCTTCACTCTCTCAAACTGTAAAAAGTTATAATGGATCTTCAATGTACAAAAGAATGAAAGCTTGTGGAAAAAACATTAAATTGCAAATTTGTAAAGAAAATAGTGATTTAAAATGTCACTCTCCATTGCTAATAATTTAGAAAGTTAAATGTCTATTTCAGTTTGAATCGTTAATTATTAATGGCAGAGTTTATTGTAATGCAAAGGAAGTGGATTTAAATTTTCTAGTGTCTTTTGCACTTCATGATCAAGTACAACTTGTAACTAAAAGCATTCAGAACCCAAAGATTTATAAAGATGTCACTAAAGGTGACACTCATTTGACATAACATTCTGACCATTGCAAGTAAAAGTGACACGAATTTAGTATTCTTACTGTTGCAAGTACTAACGCCATCAGCAGTGCTTAATTCATATCCAGAGTTACATGTACAGCTGTAAGAGCCGTCAGAGTCCACGCATTCTCCATTTTCACAGAGCGATGCATCCACAGAGCATTCGTCAACATCTAGCAAAAATTTAAAAAGATTTCAGCCATAGCAGTCAAGAGTTTTCTAAATGACTAGATGAATCAGTTTTCCTCTAAAATCGGCAACAATTATTTGTATCTTACTCTCTCAAACTGTAAAAAATTATAATGGATCTTTAATGTACAAAAGAATGAAAGCTTGTGGAAAAAAAATTAAATTGCAAATTTGTAAAGAAAATAGTGATTTAAAATGTTACTCTCCATTGCTAATAATTTAGAAAGTTAAATGTCTATTTCAGTTTGAATCGTTATTATTAATGGCAGAGTGTACTGTAATGCAAAAAGTGGATTTAAATTTTCTAGTGTCTTTTGCACTTCATGATCAAGTACAACTTGTAATTAAAAGCATTCAGAACCCAAAGATTTATAAAGATGTCACTAAAGGTGACACTCATTTGACATAACATTCTGACCATTGCAATTTAAAGTGACACGAATTTGACATAGTATTCTTACTGTTGCAAGTACTAACGCCATCAGCAGTGCTTAATTCATATCCAGAGTTACATGTACAGCTGTAAGAGCCGTCAGAGTCCACGCATTCTCCATTTTCACAGAGCGATGCATCCACAGAGCATTCGTCAACATCTAGCATTTTTAAAAAGATTTCAGCCATAGCAGCCAAGAGTTTTCTAAATGACTAGATGAATCAGTTTTTCCTCTAAAATCGGCAACAATTATTTGTATCTCTACTCTCTCAAACTGTAAAAAAGTTATAATGGATCTTTAATGTACAAAAGAATGAAAGCTTGTGGGAAAAAAAAAATTAAATTGCAAATTTGTAAACTAAAATAGTGATTTAAAATGTTACTCTCCATTGCTAATAATTTAGAAAGTTAAATGTCTATTTTAGTTTGAATCGTTATTATTAATGGCAGAATGTACTGTAATGCAAAAAGTGGATTTAAATTTTCTAGTGTCTTTTGCACTTCATGATCAAGTACAACTTGTAACTAAAAGCATTCAGAACCCAAAGATTTATAACGATGTCACTAAAAGGTGACACTTATTTGACATAACATTCTGACCATTGCAAGTAAAAGTGACACGAATTTGACATAGTATTCTTACTGTTGCAAGTACTAACGCCATCAGCAGTGCTTAATTCATATCCAGAGTTACATGTACAGCTGTAAGAGCCGTCAGAGTCCACGCATTCTCCATTTTCACAGAGCGATGCATCCACAGAGCATTCGTCAACATCTAGCAAAAATTTTAAAAGATTTCAGCCATAGCAGTCAAGAGTTTTCTAAATGACTAGATGAATCAGTTTTTCCTCTAAAATCGGCAACAATTATTTTTTCTCTACTTTCTCAAACTGTAAAAAAGTTATAATGGATCTTTAATGTACAAAAGAATGAAAGCTTGTGGAAAAAAACATTAAATTGCAAATTTGTAAACTAAAATAGTGATTTAAAATTTCACTCTCCATTGCTAATAATTTAGAAAGTTAAATGTCTATTTCAGTTTGAATCGTTATTATTAATGGCAGAATGTACTGTAATGCAAAGAAGTGGATTTAAATTTTCTAGTGTCTTTTGCACTTCATGATCAAGTACAACTTGTAATTAAAAGCATTCAGAACCCAAAGATTTATAAAGATGTCACTAAAGGTGACACTCATTTGACATAACATTCTGACCATTGCAAGTTAAAGTGACACGAATTTGACAAAGTATTCTTACTGTTGCAAGTACTAACGCCATCAGCAGTGCTTAATTCATATCCAGAGTTACATGTACAGCTGTAAGAGCCGTCAGAGTCCACGCATTCTCCATTTTCACAGAGCGATGCATCCACAGAGCATTCGTCAACATCTAGCAAAAATTTAAAAAGATTTCAGCCATAGCAGTCAAGAGTTTTCTAAATGACTAGATGAATCAGTTTTTCCTCTAAAATCGGCAACAATTATTTGTATCTTCACTCTCTCAAACTGTAAAAAAGTTATAATGGATTTTCAATGTACAAAAGAATGAAAGCTTGTGGAAAAAACATTTAATTCTAAATTTGTAAATGAAAATAGTGATTTAAAATGTCACTCTCCATTGCTAATAATTTAGAAAGTTGAATGTCTATTTCAGTTTGAATCGTAATTATTAATGGCAGAGTTACTGTAATGCAAAGGAAGTGGATTTAAATTTTCTAGTGTCTTTTGCACTTCATGATCAAGTACAACTTGTAACTAAAAGCATTCAGAACCCAAAGATTTATAAAGATGTCACTAAAGGTGACACTCATTTGACATAACATTCTGACCATTGTAAGTAAAAGTGACACGAATTTAATTCTTACTGTTGCAAGTACTAACGCCATCAGCAGTGCTTAATTCATATCCAGAGTTACATGTACAGCTGTAAGAGCCGTCAGAGTCCACGCATTCTCCATTTTCACAGAGCGATGCATCCACAGAGCATTCGTCAACATCTAGCAAAAATTTTAAAAGATTTCAGCCATAGCAGTCAAGAGTTTTCTAAATGACTAGATGAATCAGTTTTTCCTCTAAAATCGGCAACAATTTTTTTTTTCTCTACTTTCCCAAACTGTAAAAAAAAGTTATAATGGATCTTTAATGTACAAAAGAATGAAAGCTTGTGGGAAAAAACATTAAATTGCAAATTTGTAAACTAAAATAGTGATTTAAAATTTTACTCTCCATTGCTAATAATTTAGAAAGTTAAATGTCTATTTCAGTTTGAATCGTTATTATAAATGGCAGAATGTACTGTAATGCAAAAGAAGTGGATTTAAATTTTCTAGTATCTTTTGCACTTCATGATCAAGTACAACTTGTAATTAAAAGCATTCAGAATCCAAAGATTTTTAAAAATGTCACTAAAGGTGACACTCATTTGACATAACATTCTGACCATTGCAATTTAAGGTGACACGAATTTGACAAAGTATTCTTACTGTTGCAAGTACTAACGCCATCAGCAGTGCTTAATTCATATCCAGAGTTACATGTACAGCTGTAAGAGCCGTCAGAGTCCACGCATTCTCCATTTTCACAGAGCGATGCATCCACAGAGCATTCGTCAACATCTAGCAAAAATTTAAAAAGATTTCAGCCATAGCAGTCAAGAGTTTTCTAAATGACTAGATGAATCAGTTTTCCTCTAAAATCGGCAACAATTATTTGTATCTTCACTCTCTCAAACTGTAAAAAGTTATAATGGATCTTTAATGTACAAAAGAATGAAAGCTTGTGGGAAAAAAAAAATTAAATTGCAAATTTGTAAACTAAAATAGTGATTTAAAATGTTACTCTCCATTGCTAATAATTTAGAAAGTTAAATGTCTATTTTAGTTTGAATCGTTATTATTAATTGCAGAGGGTACTGTAATGCCAAAAAAGTGGATTTAAATTTTCTAGTGTCTTTTGCACTTTATGATCAAGTACAACTTGTAACTAAAAGCATTCAGAACCCAAAGATTTATAAAGATGTCACTAAAAGGTGACACTCATTTGACATAACATTCTGACCATTGCAAAGTAAAAGTGACACGAATTTGACATAGTATTCTTACTGTTGCAAGTACTAACGCCATCAGCAGTGCTTAATTCATATCCAGAGTTACATGTACAGCTGTAAGAGCCGTCAGAGTCCACGCATTCTCCATTTTCACAGAGCGATGCATCCACAGAGCATTCGTCAACATCTAGCAAAAATTTAAAAAGATTTCAGCCATAGCAGTCAAGAGTTTTCTAAATGACTAGATGAATCAGTTTTCCTCTAAAATCGGCAACAATTATTTGTATCTTCACTCTCTCAAACTGTAAAAAGTTATAATGGATTTTCAATGTACAAAAGAATGAAAGCTTGTGGAAAAAACATTTAATTCTAAATTTGTAAATGAAAATAGTGATTTAAAATGTCACTCTCCATTGCTAATAATTTAGAAAGTTGAATGTCTATTTCAGTTTGAATCGTAATTATTAATGGCAGAGTTTATTGTAATGCAAAGTGGATTTAAATTTTCTAGTGTCTTTTGCACTTCATGATCAAGTACAACTTGTAACTAACAGCATTCAGAACCCAAAGATTTATAAAGATGTCACCAAAGGTGACACTCATTTGACATAACATTCTGACCATTGTAAGTAAAAGTGACACGAATTTAATTCTTACTGTTGCAAGTACTAACGCCATCAGTAGTGCTTAATTCATATCCAGAGTTACATATACAGCTGTAAGAGCCGTCAGAGTCCACGCATTCTCCATTTTCACAGAGCGATGCATCCACAGAGCATTCGTCAACATCTAGCAAAAATTTAAAAAGATTTCAGCCATAGCAGTCAAGGGTTTTCTAAATGACTAGATGAATCAGTTTTTCCTCTAAAATTGGCAACAATTTTTTTCTCTACTTTCCCAAACTGTCAAAAAAAGTTATAATGGATCTTTAATGTACAAAAGAATGAAAGCTTGTGGGAAAAAAAAACATTAAATTGCAAATTTGTAAACTAAAATAGTGATTTAAAATTTTACTCTCCATTGCTAATAATTTAGAAAGTTAAATGTCTATTTCAGTTTGAATCGTTATTATTAATGGCAGAATGTACTGTAATGCAAAAGAAGTGGATTTAAATTTTCTAGTATCTTTTGCACTTCATGATCAAGTACAACTTGTAATTAAAAGCATTCAGAATCCAAAGATTTTTAAAAATGTCACTAAAGGTGACACTCATTTGACATAACATTCTGACCATTGCAATTTAAGGTGACACGAATTTGACAAAGTATTCTTACTGTTGCAAGTACTAACGCCATCATTAGTGCTTAATTCATATCCAGAGTTACATGTACAGCTGTAAGAGCCGTCAGAGTCCACGCATTCTCCATTTTCACAGAGCGATGCATCCACAGAGCATTCGTCAACATCTAGCAATAATTTTAAAAGATTTCAGCCATAGCAGTCAAGAGTTTTCTAAATGACTAGATGAATCAGTTTTTCCTCTAAAATCGGCAACAATTATTTGTATCTTCACTCTCTCAAACTGAAGGAATATTCAATTTGCGAATGACTGTGGAGCGTTACCTGGAGAAAAAGAAGGATGTGTACATGTGCTTCGTGGACTATAAGAAAGCATTTGATCGAGTTAATCATGAGAAATTGATTGGCTGTCTGAACTCTCTGGGCCTAGAAAGGAAGGATGTACGTCTGATTGCAAGTCTATACTGGAACCAGAAGGCAGTAATACGAAGCAGGGAAGGGTTATCACCAGAAGTTGAAGTATGGAAAGGTGTTCGACAGGGCTGTATGATCTCTCCGTTGATGTTCAACATCTATTCAGAGATGATTTTCAGAGTATTGAATGATGAAGAGGGTATCGAAATAGGAGGTTTGAACATTAACAACCTGAGGTATGCGGATGATTCGGTAATACTAGCCGAATCGGAGGAGGATTTGCAGAGACTTGTAGGAAAAGTGAATGATGAAGGGGAACGATTTGGTATGTCAATTAATGTCTCCAAGACTAAGACCATGGTGGTGTCACGGAAGAAGGAAGTCCCCCGGGTTCGCATTCAAATCAATGGTATATTAATAGAGCAAGTACACAAGTTTGTTTATCTTGGGCAGACAGTCACAGAGGATGGAAAATGTAACAATGCAATAAAACAGAGGATTGAAATTGCAAGATCGGTCTTCATGAAAATGGAAAAGATATTATGTTGTAGGAAGATAAACTTTGAGCTGAGATACAGAATCTGTAAATGCTACATCTGGAGTACTCTATTGTACGAGTCGAAACATGGACTCTATGCAAAGAAACATAACGAAAGTTAGAAGCTTTTGAAATGTGGTGTATCCGCAGAATGCTAAAAATCAGCTGGGTGATGAAAATTAGCAACAAAGAAGTCCTGAACAGAGTAAACAAAGAGAGAGAACTGATTAACGCAGTGCAGAAGAGAAAACTAGTGTATGTTTTGGTCATGTGATGAGAGGAGGAGGATTGCAGAAGATCTTGCTGGAAGGAATGGTAGAGGGTAAACGAGAAAGGGGTAGGCAGCGAATCACTTGGTTTGATGATGTCAAGAAGTGGACTGGTCTTAACTACAGAGAGGTTAGAGCAAGGGTACATGACAGAAAGCGATGGAAGTGCATAGCCGCCAGCCCCTTCCGAAGGGACGGCACTAGATGATGATAAATGGCAGAGTGTAATGTAATGCAAAAGAAGTGGATTTAAATTTTCTAGTGTCTTGTGCACTTAATGA
Organism: Mesocentrotus franciscanus; assembly: GCA_037976565.1. Lineage (NCBI taxonomy): Eukaryota > Metazoa > Echinodermata > Echinoidea > Camarodonta > Strongylocentrotidae > Mesocentrotus > Mesocentrotus franciscanus. Next base: position 24,725,466 of record CP137684.1, on the reverse strand, counting down.
TCAAGTACAACTTGTAATTAAAAGCATTCAGAATCCAAAAATTTTTTAAAATGTCACTAAAGGTGACACTCATTTGACATAACATTCTGACCATTGCAATTTAAGGTGACACGAATTTGACATAGTGTTCTTACTGTTGCAAGTACGAACGCCACCAGCAGTGCTTAATTCATATCCAGAGTTACATGTACAGCTGTAAGAGCCGTCAGAGTCCACACATTCTCCATTTTCACAGAGCGATGCATCCACAGAGCATTCGTCAACATCTAGCAAAAATTAAAAAAGATTTCAGCCATAGCAGTCAAGAGTTTTCTAAATGACTAGATAAATCAGTTTTTCCTCTAAAATCGGCAACAATTATTTGTTTCTTCACTCTATCAAACTGTAAAAGATTTATAATGGATCTTCAATGTACAAAAGAATGAAAGCTTGTGGAAAAAAAATATAAAATTGCAAATTTATGAAAGAAAATAGTGATTTAAAATTTTACTCTCCATTGCTAATAATTTAGAAAGTTAAATGTCTATTTCAGTTTAAATTGTTATTACAAATGGCAGAGTGTACTGTAATGCAAAAGAAGTGGATTTTAATTTTCTAGTGTCTTTTGCACTTCATGATCAAGTACAACTTGTAATTAAAAGCATTCAGAATCCAAAGATTTTTAAAAATGTCACTAAAGGTGACACTCATTTGACATAACATTCTGACCATTGCAATTTAAGGTGACACGAATTTGACAAAGTATTCTTACTGTTGCAAGTACTAACGCCATCAGCAGTGCTTAATTCATATCCAGAGTTACATGTACAGCTGTAAGAGCCGTCAGAGTCCACACATTCTCCATTTTGACAGAGCGATGCATCCACAGAGCATTCGTCAACATCTAGCAAAAATTAAAAAAGATTTCAGCCATAGCAGTCAAGAGTTTTCTAAATGACTAGATGAATCAGTTTTTCCTCTAAAATCGGCAACAATTATTAGTTTCTTCACTCTATCAAACTGTAAAGATTTATAATGGATCTTCAATGTACAAAAGAATGAAAGCTTGTGGAAAAAATTATTAAATTGCAAATTTGTGAAAGAAAATAGTGATTTAAAATTTTACTCTCCATTGCTAATAATTTAGAAAGTTAAATGTCTATTTCAGTTTGAATCGTTATTACAAATGGCAGAGTGTACTGTAATGCAAAGAAGTGGATTTTAATTTTCTAGTGTCTTTTGCACTTCATGATCAAGTACAACTTGTAATTAAAAGCATTCAGAATCCAAAGATTTTTAAAAATGTCACTAAAGGTGACACTCATTTGACATAACATTCTGACCATTGCAATTTAAGGTGACACGAATTTGACAAAGTATTCTTACTGTTGCAAGTACTAACGCCATCAGCAGTGCTTAATTCATATCCAGAGTTACATGTACAGCTGTAAGAGCCGTCAGAGTCCACACATTCTCCATTTTCACAGAGCGATGCATCCACAGAGCATTCGTCAACATCTAGCAAAAATTAAAAAAGATTTCAGCCATAGCAGTCAAGAGTTTTCTAAATGACTAGATGAATCAGTTTTTCCTCTAAAATCGGCAACAATTATTTGTATCTCTACTCTCTCAAACTTAACAAAATTATAATGGATCTTTAATGTACAAAAGAATGAAAGCTTGTTGACAAAAAACATTAAATTGCAAATTTGTAAAGATAAAAAGTGATTTAAAATGTTACTCTCCATTGCTAATAATTTAGAAAGTTAAATGTCTATTTTAGTTTGAATCGTTATTATTAATTGCAGAGGGTACTGTAATGCCAAAAAAGTGGATTTAAATTTTCTAGTGTCTTTTGCACTTTATGATCAAGTACAACTTGTAACTAAAAGCATTCAGAACCCAAAGATTTATAAAGATGTCACTAAAGGTGACACTCATTTGACATAACATTCTGACCATTGCAAAGTAAAGTGACACGAATTTGACATAGTATTCTTACTGTTGCAAGTACTAACGCCATCAGCAGTGCTTAATTCATATCCAGAGTTACATGTACAGCTGTAAGAGCCGTCAGAGTCCACGCATTCTCCATTTTCACAGAGCGATGCATCCACAGAGCATTCGTCAACATCTAGCAAAAATTTAAAAAGATTTCAGCCATAGCAGTCAAGAGTTTTCTAAATGACTAGATAAATCAGTTTTTCCTCTAAAATCGGCAACAATTATTTGTATCTTCACTCTCTCAAACTGTAAAAAAAATATAATGGATCTTTAATGTACAAAAGAATGAAAGCTTGTGGAAAAAAAAACATTAAATTGCAAATTTGTTAAAGAAAATAGTGATTTAAAATTTTACTCTCCATTGCTAATAATTTAGAAAGTTAAATGTCTATTTCAGTTTGAATCGTAATTATTAATGGCAGAGTGTATTGTAATGCAAAAGAAGTGGATTTTAATTTTCTAGTGTCTTTTGCACTTCATGATCAAGTACAACTTGTAATTAAAAGCATTCAGAATCCAAAGATTTTTAAAAATCTCACTAAAGGTGACACTCATTTGACATAACATTCTGACCATTGCAATTTAAGGTGACACGAATTTGACATAGTATTCTTACTGTTGCAAGTACTAACGCCATCAGCAGTGCTTAATTCATATCCAGAGTTACATGTACAGCTGTAAGAGCCGTCAGAGTCCACACATTCTCCATTTTGACAGAGCGATGCATCCACAGAGCATTCGTCAACATCTAGCAAAAATTAAAAAAGATTTCAGCCATAGCAGTCAAGAGTTTTCTAAATGACTAGATGAATCAGTTTTTCCTCTAAAATCGGCAACAATTATTTGTATCTTCACTCTATCAAACTGTAAAAAATTTATAATGGATCTTCAATGTACAAAAAAATGAAAGCTTGTGGAAAAAAAATATTAAATTGCAAATTTGTAAAAGAAAATAGTGATTTAAAATTTTACTCTCCATTGCTAATAATTTAGAAAGTTAAATGTCTATTTCAGTTTAAATCGTTATTATTAATGGCAGAGTGTACTGTAATGAAAAGAAGTGGATTTAAATTTTCTAGTATCTTTTGCACTTCATGATCAAGTACAACTTGTAATTAAAAGCATTCAGAATCCAAAGATTTTTAAAAATGTCACTAAAGGTGACACTCATTTGACATAACATTCTGACCATTGCAATTTAAGGTGACACGAATTTGACAAAGTATTCTTACTGTTGCAAGTACTAACGCCATCAGCAGTGCTTAATTCATATCCAGAGTTACATGTACAGCTGTAAGAGCCGTCAGAGTCCACACATTCTCCATTTTGACAGAGCGATGCATCCACAGAGCATTCGTCAACATCTAGCAAAAATTAAAAGATTTCAGCCATAGCAGTCAAGAGTTTTCTAAATGACTAGATGAATCAGTTTTCCTCTAAAATCGGCAACAATTATTTGTATCTCTACTCTCTCAAACTGTAACAAAATTATAATGGATCTTTAATGTACAAAAGAATGAAAGCTTGTTGACAAAAAACATTAAATTGCAAATTTGTAAAGATAAAAAGTGATTTAAAATGTCACTCTCCATTGCTAATAATTTAGAAAGTTAAATGTCTATTTCAGTTTGAATCGTTTATTATTAATGGCAGAGGGTACTGTAATGCCAAAAAAGTGGATTTAAATTTTCTAGTGTCTTTTGCACTTTATGATCAAGTACAACTTGTAACTAAAAGCATTCAGAACCCAAAGATTTATAAAGATGTCACTAAAAGGTGACACTCATTTGACATAACATTCTGACCATTGCAAAGTAAAAGTGACACGAATTTGACATAGTATTCTTACTGTTGCAAGTACTAACGCCATCAGCAGTGCTTAATTCATATCCAGAGTTACATGTACAGCTGTAAGAGCCGTCAGAGTCCACGCATTCTCCATTTTCACAGAGCGATGCATCCACAGAGCATTCGTCAACATCTAGCAAAAATTTAAAAAGATTTCAGCCATAGCAGTCAAGAGTTTTCTAAATGACTAGATGAATCAGTTTTTCCTCTAAAATCGGCAACAATTATTTGTTTCTTCACTCTATCAAACTGTAAAAGATTTATAATGGATCTTCAATGTACAAAAGAATGAAAGCTTGTGGAAAAAAAAATATAAAATTGCAAATTTATGAAAGAAAATAGTGATTTAAAATGTCACTCTCCATTGCTAATAATTTAGAAAGTTAAATGTCTATTTCAGTTTGAATCGTAATTATTAATGGCAGAGTGTATTGTAATGCAAAGGAAGTGGATTTAAATTTTCTAGTGTCTTTTGCACTTAATGATCAAGTACAACTTGTAATTAAAAGCATTCAGAACCCAAAGATTTTAAAAATGTCACTAAAGGTGACACTCATTTGACATAACATTCTGACCATTGCAATTTAAGGTGACACGAATTTGACAAAGTATTCTTACTGTTGCAAGTACTAACGCCATCAGCAGTGCTTAATTCATATCCAGAGTTACATGTACAGCTGTAAGAGCCGTCAGAGTCCACACATTCTCCATTTTGACAGAGCGATGCATCCACAGAGCATTCGTCAACATCTAGCAAAAATTTAAAAGATTTCAGCCATAGCAGTCAAGAGTTTTCTAAATGACTAGATGAATCAGTTTTTCCTCTAAAATCGGCAACAATTATTTGTATCTTCACTCTATCAAACTGTAAAAAATTTATAATGGATCTTCAATGTACAAAAAAATGAAAGCTTGTGGAAAAAAAATATTAAATTGCAAATTTGTAAAAGAAAATAGTGATTTAAAATTTTACTCTCCATTGCTAATAATTTAGAAAGTTAAATGTCTATTTCAGTTTAAATTGTTATTACAAATGGCAGAGTGTACTGTAATGCAAAAGAAGTGGATTTTAATTTTCTAGTGTCTTTTGCACTTCATGATCAAGTACAACTTGTAATTAAAAGCATTCAGAATCCAAAGATTTTTAAAAATGTCACTAAAGGTGACACTCATTTGACATAACATTCTGACCATTGCAATTTAAGGTGACACGAATTTGACAAAGTATTCTTACTGTTGCAAGTACTAACGCCATCAGCAGTGCTTAATTCATATCCAGAGTTACATGTACAGCTGTAAGAGCCGTCAGAGTCCACACATTCTCCATTTTGACAGAGCGATGCATCCACAGAGCATTCGTCAACATCTAGCAAAAATTAAAAAGATTTCAGCCATAGCAGTCAAGAGTTTTCTAAATGACTAGATGAATCAGTTTTTCCTCTAAAATCGGCAACAATTATTTGTATCTCTACTCTCTCAAACTTAACAAAATTATAATGGATCTTTAATGTACAAAAGAATGAAAGCTTGTTGACAAAAACATAAAATTGCAAATTTATGAAAGAAAATAGTGATTTAAAATGTCACTCTCCATTGCTAATAATTTAGAAAGTTAAATGTCTATTTCAGTTTGAATCGTTATTATTAATGGCAGAGGGTACTGTAATGCCAAAAAAGTGGATTTAAATTTTCTAGTGTCTTTTGCACTTTATGATCAAGTACAACTTGTAACTAAAAGAATTCAGAACCCAAAGATTTATAAAGATGTCACTAAAAGGTGACACTCATTTGACATAACATTCTGACCATTGCAAAGTAAAAGTGACACGAATTTGACATAGTATTCTTACTGTTGCAAGTACTAACGCCATCAGCAGTGCTTAATTCATATCCAGAGTTACATGTACAGCTGTAAGAGCCGTCAGAGTCCACGCATTCTCCATTTTCACAGAGCGATGCATCCACAGAGCATTCGACAACATCTAGCAAAAATTTAAAAAGATTTCAGCCATAGCAGCCAAGAGTTTTCTAAATGACTAGATGAATCAGTTTTTCCTCTAAACTCGGCAACAATTATTTGTTTCTTCACTCTATCAAACTGTAAAAGATTTATAATGGATCTTCAATGTACAAAAGAATGAAAGCTTGTGGAAAAAAAAATATAAAATTGCAAATTTATGAAAGAAAATAGTGATTTAAAATGTCACTCTCCATTGCTAATAATTTAGAAAGTTAAATGTCTATTTCAGTTTGAATCGTAATTATTAATGGCAGAGTGTATTGTAATGCAAAGGAAGTGGATTTAAATTTTCTAGTGTCTTTTGCACTTAATGATCAAGTACAACTTGTAATTAAAAGCATTCAGAACCCAAAGATTTTTAAAAATGTCACTAAAGGTGACACTCATTTGACATAACATTCTGTCCATTGCAATTTAAGGTGACACGAATTTGACAAAGTATTCTTACTGTTGCAAGTACTAACGCCATCAGCAGTGCTTAATTCATATCCAGAGTTACATGTACAGCTGTAAGAGCCGTCAGAGTCCACACATTCTCCATTTTGACAGAGCGATGCATCCACAGAGCATTCGTCAACATCTAGCAAAAATTTAAAAAGATTTCAGCCATAGCAGTCAAGAGTTTTCTAAATGACTAGATGAATCAGTTTTTCCTCTAAAATCGGCAACAATTATTTGTTTCTTCACTCTATCAAACTGTAAAAGATTTATAATGGATCTTCAATGTACAAAAGAATGAAAGCTTGTGGAAAAAAAATATTAAATTGCAAATTTATGAAAGAAAATAGTGATTTAAAATTTTACTCTCCATTGCTAATAATTTAGAAAGTTAAATGTCTATTTTAGTTTAAATTGTTATTACAAATGGCAGAGTGTACTGTAATGCAAAAGAAGTGGATTTTAATTTTCTAGTGTCTTTTGCACTTCATGATCAAGTACAACTTGTAATTAAAAGCATTCAGAATCCAAATATTTTTATAAAATGTCACTAAAGGTGACACTCATTTGACATAACATTCTGACCATTGCAAGTAAAAGGGACACGAATTTGACATAGTATTCTTACTGTTGCAAGTACTAACGCCACCAGCAGTGCTTAATTCATATCCAGAGTTACATGTACAGCTGTAAGAGCCGTCAGAGTCCACACATTCTCCATTTTGACAGAGCGATGCATCCACAGAGCATTCGTCAACATCTAGCAAAAATTAAAAAAGATTTCAGCCATAGCAGTCAAGAGTTTTCTAAATGACTAGATGAATCAGTTTTTCCTCTAAAATCGGCAACAATTATTTGTATCTTCACTCTCTCAAACTGTAAAAAAGTTATAATAGATCTTCAATGTACAAAAGAATGAAAGCTTTTGGAAAAAAAAATTGAATTGCAATTTTTTTTTAAAAATAGTGATTTAAAATGTCACTCTCCATTGCTAATGATTTAGAAAGTGAAATGTCTTTTTCAAATTGAATCGTTATTTTAAACTGCAGAGCGTCCTTTATTTAAAAAAAAATGTGGATTTAAATTTTCTTATGTCCTTTGAACTTCATGATGAAGTACAACTAACCCTAACCTGACTGAAACCAGACTTAAACTAGGTGTACGTAGGTCTACCCCATGTTTAAATATCTGTACAAAGTTAGAACACACTTAAACCTATTCAGAAACGTAATGTTAAACCTGGGTTTAAATCGGAGAGTTAGGCGAGACTTACACTAGGTTAAAGATACCAAGTCCCTTTTGCAGCCAACATCAAATGTTGTAGAACTTTGCAGGAATTATGAATATGTCATGTATGTCCTTTCTGTGAAATCTAAACGTTAGCAGTGTCCTAATATTCAAATTATGCAAGGAAACCCGTTTACTTGCTAGACTTCACTGTCAGACACTATTGAGTGACTGACTGGCTTTTTCCCTTTGGTAATAACATACATAAAATGAGCTGTAAAGGGTACATGAGCATTTGTCTACATCAATAACCAACTTCTTGTAATGGCCAAAATTAAACTGATTGAATCTTTGCGCAGCATAAAACGTACGACCATTCGGTACAATGGTCTGAAAATCAGAATATTACTTACTGGCTCTATAGCTCCGAAGTCGATTCAACAACTAATAGTTGTTATTTTCCCACTTAAAGACCATTTCAAGCCCCCTTTTTTAGGAATGTTCTAAAAATGCCTTTGGGATTTAACCTTTTCATTTTTTTTTTTGGCCTGCAAATGGGACATAGTACCTTTAAACCTAGGTTTAAAGTTAAACCTGACTTCAGAATACGGGCCAATTCACATTATAATAATGTATTTTCATACCTCTTTCGCACAATGATCCAGTAAATCCTGGAGGACATGTACAAGCATCGTTCTCACAAGTTCCTTCGTTCATACATGGGTTGATTCCAGAACAGTCAACTGAAGAGAGGAGAAGAAGAAAAAAAATCATGACGAATCTTTACATCAATCTTTCTCGACAGAACCTTCCCAAAAGCTTGAAATTTAAGATTGGTGTACTAAAGGTTCTTTAATTACAAAGTCCGGGGATACTTTTTCCCTCCTTTAAGCTAGTTTTTTTTTTTTCCTGGAGCGGGGGATTAAAAATATGATCTCGAAATTTATTAAGAGGTTAAGCTCATGATATGAGCATAAGTTAAACATGGAATTTATCTTGTTATATTAATTTCTAAACATTAATTTCGTTTAAAGCAAAATCTTATTTGACTAATACAAAAAATTCCAATGACACTAAACATACGTTACAATAGATTGTTATACCTCCAAGAAAAGAAGCAGTACTACGAAAAGCTTAAAAGATCTTACTTGTGTCATCGCACAAAGATCCAGTAAATCCTGGAGCACATGTACATGTACATGTACAAACAATTCCAATGACACTAAACATACGTTACAATAGATTGTTATACCTCCAAGAAAAGAAGCAGTACTAGGAAAAGCTTAAAAGATCTTACTCGTGTCATCGCACAAAGATCCAGTAAATCCTGGAGCACATGTACATGCATCGTCTTCACAAGTACCTCCGTTCATACATGGGTTGCTACCAGAACAGTCAACTGAAGAGAGGTGAAAAAATGTCCTTTAATTCATGACGAATCTTAACATTTATCTTTCTCGACAGATCCTTTCCAAAAACATACAATTTAAGATTGGTGTACTAAAGGTTCTAAAATTAGAAATTAGGTATACTAGCTTTCGCCCTTCTTTATGATTTTTTTCTTGGGGGAGGGGTTAAAAAGATGATCTCGAAATGTTTAAATAGGTTAAAGTCATGATATGAGCATAAGTTAAACATTGAATTTTTATTTTGATTGTTAAGTAAACATTAATTTCGTTTAAAGGAAAATCCTATTTGACTAATAGGAAAAATCCCGATAACACTGAACGTGCGTTACAATAGATTTTCATTCATTTACTACACAAAGCTCCATTAAATCCTGCAGCACATGTACATGCATCAGTATCACAGCTTCCTCCGCTCATACTTTGGTTGGCACCAGAAGGCCTGCCCCCTCCCTCCTGTCGAACACCTATGTGTACATATATATATATATATATATATTATTACACGTAGGCCACGGATGGCAAGCGCGGTCTTTACCCATCTTATTCCTTTTCTCCTCACTGATCTTCACTGCATCAACAGGAACCCTTTTATTATGATTACATAGCGTCGTAAGGGCTCACAGTTATGGCCTTAACAAGGCCTGAAACATTTTAGAATGACTCTTATATTTTTAAGTTGAATGCAATGTATATCCTTTATATATATATCGTACAGAAAGAAATAGACTAAACAATATTAATGAGAGTAATAAAAAGCGAATTTTACTCTGCAAAAGGACAAAAATCGATTTATCAGCCATAGCAGTCAAGAGTTTTATAAAGAACAAGATGAATCAGCTTTTCCTCTAAAATTGGCAACAATTATTTGTATCTCCACTCTCGCATAAAGTAAAACAGTTAAAATGGATCTTCAATGAACAAAAGAATGAAAGCTTGTGGAAAAAAAATCAAATTGCAAATTTGTAAAAGAAAATAGTGATTTAAAATGTCACTCTCCATTGCTATTATACACGGCTGATAAAGGAGGAAACGACAAACCGTTCGAATTATGCATTTTTCGTGGCTTTTATTTAACATTGGATTCTGTCATTTGTACATGTATCATTTTACCATGGCGGTACATGAATTCACGCCAATTATTATAATTGCATTACACACATATTTGAGTATCCAACCCAATTACAGAACTAGTGCTGGAATCTAAGCTGTAATCTGCACCCCATACATAAACCTTAAAATCAAATATGTGAAATCCAATCGTGTAGCCAGAGAAGGGTTAAACCACGGCTAGAAACCCCTTCTCGTAAACGAATGTCCCCTCTGCATTGCCACGAGCACCCTTGCTAGCCGTCAGGAATGCCCGATCAGACGGGGAAGATTTGTATGTAACCCGGATGCACCACCCATTCCCAGCTCTCATCAACGATTCCAGCAAAAGTGCATTACACACAAATTTGAGTATCCAACCCGATTACAGAACTAGTGCTGGAATCAATGCTGGAAAATGAGGAAATTTGCACCCCATACATAACCTGATATCCAAGCGTTTAGCCATCAGGAATACCGCCCGATCAAACGGGAAAATTTTAAGTAACCCGGGTGCACCACCTATTCCCAGCTCTCATCAACGATTCCAGCAAAAGTGTTCCCAACCGGGCTCCATCACTTCCCTCCAGGTATACCTCCCCGCATGTAAAATCGAGCGAGGCTCCTGGAATTACTTGTCTTACGAATGGTAATATAATTTCTTGCTATTATATGTAAGTGTGATGAAGGCCCAAATTGATAAATTCCGCCAACGAGCAAATTAAATAGCTCGCCGCCAAAGAACACGGTTTCGCTGGAGAGCATATAAATCAGCTTGAGGTGAAAATTCTCACCAAAAATTGAAGCCAACTAATTACCAAGCACGAATGTATAACCACTCCAGAAACCATATACCCGGTACCGCAGGCAACCCTTGCTTCTTCTTCTTCTTTTTTTTCTTTCTCCTTTTCTCATGCCATGCTCTATTACCTAACCAAAATTCTGACATACTCCCTAAACTTCGATTACTCCATAATGTTATAAACCTTACTTTATAACGGCCATCAATAACCACCCAGAAATATATATTTCTATCAATAACTAATCAATAGCTCCACAAAAGTGGAGAACCAGAAACAAAAAAATTACATATTTACAAACTTTGTACAGTTCAAGGGAATATGATTCACACATATACTGAATAAAAATGATGACACTCTTGTCATTTCGTCATGACCTTGCCCCACGGACATTCATTTCAAATCTTAGCAACCTCCAAATACAAAAACAAATCGCCATTGCCATATACAAAGAACTCTTAGAATTTTGGCTAATCTCCTCCGCTACCAATGTGCCCCTTTTTGGCCTCCGTCTCCGCGAGGTTAACATAAAAATGAAGGTACAGAGATCAATCCTACTGTTCTTAAATAGTCGGACCTGTATTTATTCCAAGCAATTCCGGTCCCATATTGAGGCTTCTTGGAATAAACATTAAATACTTCATTCCAGCTAATTCCACAGTAATTCCAGCCAATTCCCAGGTACATACCAGAAACCTCAGTATAAAACAGTGCAATATCCATTACGCAACACACGCATACAATTACTGTGAATAATTGCTGACCAAAAATGAAACAAAATTTCACGTTCATGGGCTCCCTGCTTTTTCCAAAGCAGCCTCTAAAACCAACAAATATACATCATGCGTATCGAACCGCGATATCATGCCATGCTGTATGACCTAACTAAAATTCAGACATACTCCCTAAACTTGCATTACTCCATAATGTTATAAACCTTACTTTATAACCGCCAATAACCACCCATAAATATATATTTCTATCGATAACTAATCAATAGCTCCCTAAAAATGGGAACAAGAAACCAAAATGTTTACATATCTACAAATATTGTACTTCAAAGAAATATGATTCACACATATTCTGAATAAAAATTATGACACACTTGTCATTTCGTTATGACCTTGCCCAACGGACATTCTTTTCAAATCTTAGCAATTAGTGCTGCAATCAATGCTGGAAAATGAGGAAATTTGCACCCCATACCTAACCTGATATCCAAGCGTTTAGCCATCAGGAATGCCGCCCGATCACACGGAGAAAATTTAATTGTAACCCGGGTGCACCAGCCATTCCCAACTCTCATCAACGATTCCAGCAAAGTGCATTACACACTAATTTGAGTATCCAACCCGATTACAGAACTAGTGCTGGAATCAATGCTTGAAAATGAGGAAATCTGCACCCCATACACTGTACATAACCTGATATCCAAGCGTTTAGCCATCAGGAATGCCGCCCGATCACACGGGAAAATTTTATGCAACCCGGGTGCACCACCTTTCCCAACTCTCGTCAATGATTTCAGCAAAAGTGTTCCCAACCGGGCTCCAGTATTAAAAACCAACAATTATACGTCATGCATATCGAACCGCATATCATGCCATGCTGTATTACCTATCCAAAATTCAGACATACTCCCTTAAACTCGCATTACTCCATGATGTTATAAACCTTCCTTTATAACCGCCACCAATAACCACCATAAATTTATATTTCTATCAATAACTACATGTAATCAATAGTTCCACAAACAGTGGGGAACCAGAAACAAAAAATTTACATAATTATTTACGAACTTTGTACTTTAAAGAAATATGATTCACACATATTCTGAATAAGAATTATGACACACTTGTCATTTCGTTATGACCTTGCCCCACGGACATTCTTTTCAAATCTTAGCAAATAGTGCCTGAATCAATGCTGGAAAATGAGGAAATTTGCACCCCATATATAACCTGATATCCATATTATATATATTATATATATTAAAGAAATATGATTCTCACATATTCTGAATAAAATTATGACACACTTGTCATTTCGTTATGACCTTGCCCCACGGACATTCTTTTCAAATCTTAGCAAATAGTGCCTGAATTAATGCTGGAAAATGAGGAAATTTGCACCCCATATATAACCTGATATCCAAGCTTGTAGCCATCAGGAATGCCGCCCGATCACACGGGGAAAATTTTATGTAACCCGGGTACACCACCCATTCCCAACTCTCCGTCAACGATTCCAGCAATAGTGTTCCCAACCGGGCTCCGGTATTAAAACCATCCATTATACGTCATGCATTTCGAACCGCGATATCATGCCATGCTGCATTACCTATCCACAATTCAGACATCGCATTACTCCATGTTATAAACCTTACTTTATAACCGCCACCAATAACCACCATAAATTTATATTTCTATCAATAACTAATCAATAGCTCCACAAAAGTGGAGAACCAGAAACAAAAAGTTTACTCATTTACAAACTTTGTACTTCAAAGAAATATGATTCACACATATTCTGAATAAAATTATGAAACACTTGTCATTTCGTCATGATCTTGCCCCACGGACATTCTTCAAAGGAATATGATTCGCACATATTCTGAATAAGAATTATGAAACATTTGTCATTTCGTCTTAACCTTGCCCCACAGACATTCTTTTCAAATCTTAGCAACCTCCTAAGATACAAAAAATCGCCATTGCATTATACAAAGAAATCTTAGAACTTTTGGCTAATCCTCTCCGCCACCAATGTGCCCCTTCCGGCCTCTCCGTGAGGTTAACCGAAACACAAAGGTAAAGAGATCAATCCTACTGTTCCTAAATAGCCGCCCCAGTATTTATTCCATGCAATTCCGGTCCCATATTCTTGGAATAAACATTAAATACTTCATTCCGGCTAAATCCAACAGTAATTCCAGCCAAATCCCAGTTACATACCAGAAGTCTTAGTATAAAACATTACAATATCCATTACACAACACACGCACGTATACAGTAGGCTTGCGGGTGCACCATGTGATTACGCACGCAATTACTGCGAATAATTGCTGGCCCAGGATTAAACAAAATTTCATGTTCATGGGCTCCCCTACTTTTTTCAAAAGCAGCCTCTAAAACCCACAATTATACATCATGCGTATCGAACCGCGATATCATGCCGTGCTGTATTACTAACCAAAATCCAGACATCTCATGTCCAACTTTAAATTTCAACAATTTTCAAGTTCAAATAAAGGAATATTCCAACCATTCATAAGTGACAAAGCTATCAATGCTAGAGCTTATACCTGCTTCACACATAATGTAATCCCTCCTATCAATATATAAAATACCGGAGTCTCTGTATGCCATTACCCTGAGGCTCCATCCAAGCAGCCAAAATCAAATATGAAAAGGGGGTATGAACTGTTCCAAACAGTTTTACCCTGGCACCCTGAACAGCCTATGTATGAAAAGTAGTATTCCTTTTGCCAGAAACAATTTAACCTGAATACACTAAGAGTATTCCATTAAAAGATCATTTCAAAAATAATTACCCTAAACAACACACACAATGTAGTTCCTTACTAAACTTCCCAAGCATCAAACTGGCTAACAGCTACAGCACTCATAAAACAACCTAAGTACTAAAGTTACCCAAACTTTAACGAATCTCATGCTGAACTTTAAATCTCAACAATTTTCAATTTCAAATAAAGGAACATTCCAACCATTCCTAAGTGACAAAGCTACCAATGCTAGGGCTTATACCTGCTCCACAGATAATGTAATCCCTCCTATCAATATATAAAATACCAGAGTATCTGTATGTCATTACCCTGAGGCTCCATCCAACCAGCCAAAATCAAATATGAAAGGGGGTATGAACTGTTTCAAACACAGTTTTACCATGTCACCCTGAACAACCCATGTATGAATAGTAGTATTCCTTTGCCAGAAACAATTTAACCTGAATACATTAAAAGTATTCCATTAAACGATCATTTAAAAAGAATTACACTAAACACAATGTAGCTCCTTACTAAACTTCTAAAGCATCCAACTGGCTTAAAGCTACATCGCTCATAATATACACACAATCGTTGCGTCGTAAGTCTACGGCCATATTTTCTGAAAGATGCATGTACATGTATGGACGAAAAAGCTCGCAAGAGGTATCTCCGGGTGCTCTTATTCAACCTCCTAGCTAGGGACCTTGCATATGCCTGTTTAATGACCGCCGCTTGCGGTCGACGAGGCCCTGCTTTTGACCTGTAAACTCCTTACAGCACAGCCGATGTAAGATATCTGGCCATGTGATGTTGCACCCACGTGGCCGCTCACGAATTCAAGATACATTTCAGCTCTTCTGAAAAATCCCTCATACTCTTTGCCTCGATACTGTTCGTCCCCACGTGAAATATGTGGCGGTGTCCAACCCAAGGAAAAGGGGCGAAATGAAAGCCATATTGTCTCGCCTAGATGGAGGCCTCTTCTGCTGTGCCAGGTATAATCACCGCCCCACAGCTGAGATCTCCGTGCCCGTCTGCTGGACACCCAGAGCCGTCAATACACTTTTGAGTCCCCTACGATCCATACGGCCGTGGCTGCAAAAATTAAGATAAACTTTTCGGAGTATCTTGCACTAGGGACATGTAATCATAATCACCATAGGACTACAAGTAGGCCTACAATTCAATTCCGATCAAGTGATTTTCATGTAAAATACTATTCAAAGCAACTGAGAAAGTTGCATTAATTAACATACACAGGTGCCTTACGTGAGATTTAATAAGAAATTCACTCACTTTCCACAACATTAACAATTAGTTGCTCTCCAGCCGTCCAGGCTTTAAACTGAGATCAAGAGTAGATCTAGGTCTAGCAAAGTAGCATTAGAACCATCGTAACAATTTCTCCTTATTGTCTTTGAGCATTCATAGGTAATGATTAATTGAGTCCAGTTTATCTTTAATTCAGATAGGCCTAGACCCTTCTAGGCCTTAAATGATCGAAAGAGCACTTTTTCCTCTTCAAATTTGACATATCATTCAAGCAAACTGATAACAAGATACCATTTTGTATAGGTGGAAACATGTCTTTGTTTTCAAGCTCGTGTGCTCATTTAATTGTAATTTGCATGCATATTGACCACTGCACTGGGCTTTATTTATTACTAGGCCTACGATAAAGCCTATTATAATGTAGGCCTAGGTCTACAGTAGTAGTACTTCAGTAGGCCTAGGCTACAGCCCAGGCGGTGCAGCAGCGTACTGACTGCATAGGCCAGGGAGCCCCTATATAAGCTCCACATGATAACTTAGAAGTGACGTTAACTACAGAACTAGCTTCATCAATACCGTTTCACGACTCACCGGATACATGTTGAGATTCCGGTCCTAAGGGCTTGGACTTGGCCTTGGTCATATTTGTTGGTCCGCAAGATCCGAGCCCGCTGCCTGAGCCTGAGGTTGTGATGTTTCTGGGCCTGCAGAACTAGCCGACATAGAATCTACATTGTAGGTCTAGGCCTACTCTAGGCCTCCCTCGCCTACGGGGTCGCTCATTTCGTACCGACTCCTTCGCCTTGACAGGGTACCCGTCTTCCTCTTTTTACTTTCGGAATGCCGGTCGCTGATTCCAATTTACAGCACTAACCAGCTCTTGGTCCTACTAGTCTACCGTACAATACTACAAACGAAATCACTGCAGCTCCAAAATGTAATCACCTCTCCACTGCAGTGCCGATGCCGTGACGAGGAGTTAGTAACAAATTTGACAATATAATATCAAAATTCAGACACGGTATTCAAGGAAAATAACGGGATTTCCACTGCCGATCAAAACAAAGTCAACGTCAGTTAATTTCAGAATCCACTGATATTTTTGATTGTCCAAATCAACAGGTCTTGCCTCTACCAAAAGCCACGAGAGAATGACATAATTTCTACGTGCGCGTACGTACGCGCTCTCAAAATCGCGTGTTATGCGTTTCGTGTGCACAGGCACGGGGCTACACTACAATTATCGGTGCGAAAGCTTTCGTCCTTGAAGCCTAATTTGCATAAAGTAAACAACTTGTTTACGCTAAACCGCTACGAAAGAGTCTCAGCTAAACTGTAAAATCTAGCTTTAGAAACCACCAAACGAAATGATTAAAATGTCAAATTGAAGAAGAAGAGTTTTCTAACTCATAAATATTGCAGTTAGTTGTCAAATTCTGTTTTTATAAGGAAAAACTGTGCGAAACGAAGCGCCATTTTTTGAGATTTTTTCCTGAAAATATTGCAGTATTTTCATATTTTCCGTCATTGCCCAAGATCGAGACTGTCTGATATGATAAATCAAAGTATATTAAAGCTCTCCTCCGAATATCTTTTCATGATTTTATGTCCCACGGTTATGTCTGGAAAAAATCGAAGGCAATGTCATCAACGAACCCAGGGCAAAACGTTCGCGGAAGCGTAGGACTAGTCCCATGTATAAGGGTTCGTGCTGTGAATTGTAGTCACACGTACCGTAGATACGTGCAGGATTGACTCGGGTGTGTGTGTATGAATCTCATGATCGAAGCATCGACGGTTTGGTCTTTGTAATGATATGAGTAAAACATGCTGATGTGTGGTCCAAATTGAGCAAAACAATGACTTATAAATAAATAAGTACCTGTACTAGCTGTGAAAATATGGTGGAGTTCTTTGCTGTAATACACCTTTTCACGGTTAAGGGCGCCATTTTAGAGGTCAGGGGTTTACGCGTATATAGCGCCCATGCAAATATGATGTGAGCGCACAGCGCATCCAGGCAGTGATGTCTTCAATGTTTTCAGATGCCTGCGCTGTGCGCTCATCATATTTGCATGGGCGCTATCTTACGCGTAAACCACTGACCTCTAAAGGTCAGTGGGGTTAACATCTTTGTTTGTTCTTAAATTTGTTCTTAAATTAAGATGGCGCCCATGTCTGCGCATGCGCACTTTTGTAACCGTGAAAAGGTGTATTGTAACTTTACTAGATTCAGCTCAGTAGCCATTCAGTAGCCTGGCAGTAGCCACAGCGTAAATACAGCTGATCGATGACGTATTTTCCATATATGGTATGCACCGTATGCAGGCATGGCCGGTGAAGCAAACAGCGCATGCGTACACCTCCGATATAGTTGTAGTTTCCAGTCTTTTCATGAATCTTCCCCTAGTTTTGAAAGCAGTTTTACACAAAACTACTAACTGCCCAAACACGAAACTTCGCTGAGAGTGAGACTGGAGTTTAAAGTCTAGTATAATGTGAATTGTTTGCATATTCATATTGTCCCGGACTTATGTCTGGAAAAAACGAAGCCCCTTTTCACAGACCTCTGAAACTGAAAAGTACCTATATCTTTATTAAAACCTAACAGTTTTGAACGAAAATTTATTTGAAGAATAATATTATCATTATGTTGGTGCTGTAACAAATTCACGATCTTTGGTGATAAAAAAAAAGGAGATACGCGAAAATGCATTTTGGACAAATTTTGCTCCTCTCTGCAAACGGGCTTCGATAGCCGTTACGAATTCAAAAGCTTTTACGACTTTTCGGGGTTTTAATTGTACCCTGGCCCCGCGCCTGTGCAAAAGGGGGCGCATTCGGAAACGCGCCACAAAAGCGCGCCTTGTCTAAATGCGCCAAATCCTTGACAACAATGTAAACAAGCTTATTGTTGCGTCATCTTGACCAGCAAAACCAAAACACAAATGGAATTGCTTACCAGCCGTGTATAAATATGTTTGAAAGCGTTTTTGGTAACTCTTTAAAATTTCATAATTTAGAAAGTTAAATGTCTATTTCAGTTTGAATCGTTATTATTAATGGCAGAGTGTACTGTAATGCAAAAGAAGCGGATTTAAATTTTCTAGTGTCTTTTGCACTTTATGATCAAGTACAACTTGTAACTCAAAGAATTCAGAACCCGAAGATTTATAAAGATGTCACTAAAAGGTGACACTCATTTGACATAACATTCTGACCATTGCAATTTAAGGTGACACGAATTTGACTTAGTATTCTTACTGTTGCAAGTACTAACGCCATCAGCAGTGCTTAATTTATATCCAGAGTTACATGTACAGCTGTAAGAGCCGTCAGAGTCCACACATTCTCCATTTTCACAGAGGGATGCATCCACAGAGCATTCGTCAACATCTAGCAAAAATTAAAAAAGATTTCAGCCATAGCAGTCAACAGTTTTCTAAATGACTAGATGAATCAGTTTTTCCTCTAAAATCGGCAACAATTATTTGTATCTTCACCCTCTCAAACAGTAAAAAAGTTATAATCGATCTTCAATGTAAAAAAGTATGAAAGCTTGTGGGAAAAAAAATTAAATTGCAAATTTGTAAGAGAAAATAGTGATTTAAAATGTCACTCTCCATTGCTAATAATTTAGAAAGTTAAATGTCTATTTGAGTTTGAATCGTTATTATTAATGGCAGAGGGTACTGTAATGCAAAAGAAGTGGATTTAAATGTTCTATTTTCTTTCGCACTTCATGATCAAGTACAACTTGTAACTAAAAGATTTCAGAACCCAAAGATTTATAAAGATGTCACTAAAAAGTGACACTCATTTGACATAACATTCTGACCATTGTAAGTAAAAGTGACACGAATTTTGACATAGTATTCTTACTGTTGCAAGTACTAACGCCATCAGCAGTGCTTAATTCATATCCAGAGTTACATGTACAGCTGTAAGATCCGTCAGAGTCCACACATTCTCCATTTTGACAGAGCGATGCATCCACAGAGCATTCGTCAACATCTAGCAAAAATTTAAAAAAAATTCAGCCATAGCAGTCAAGAGGTTTCTAAATGACTAGATGAATCGGTTTTTCTTTAATGGCAGAGGGTACTGTAATGCAAAAGAAGTGGATTTAAATGTTCTAGTTTTTTGCACTTCATGATCAAGTACAACTTGTAACTAAAAGAATTCAGAATTTTGTAGAACTTTGCAGGAATTATGAATATGTCATGTATGTCCTATCTGTGAAATGTAAACGTTAGCAGTGTCCTAATATTCAAATTATACAAGGAAACCCGTTTACTTGCTAGACTTCACTGTCCGACACTTTTGAGTGACTGACTGGCTCTTTTCCCCCTTTGGTAATAACATACATAAAATGAGCTGTAAAGGGTACATGACCATTTGTCTACATCAATAACCAACTTCTTGGAATGGCCAAAATTAAACTGATTGAATCTTTGCGCAGCATAAAACGTACGACCATTCGGTACAATGGTCTGAAAATCAGAATATTACTTACTGGCTCTATAGCTCCGAAGTCGATTCAACAACTAATAGTCTTTATTTTCCCACTTAAAGACATTTTCAAGCCCCCTTTTTTTAGGGAAGTTCTAAAAATGCCTTTGGGATTTAACCTTTTCATTTTTTGGGCCTGCAAATGAGATATAGTACCTTTAAACCTAGGTTTAAAGTTAAACCTGACTTCAGAATCACGGGCCAATTTACATTATAATAATGTATTTTCATACCTCTTTCACACAATGATCCAGTAAATCCTGGAGGACATGTACAAGCATCGTTCTCACAAGTACCTTCGTTCATACATGGGTTGATTCCAGAACAGTCAACTGAAGAGAGGAGAAGAAGAAAAAAAATTCATGACGAATCTTTACATCAATCTTTCTCGACAGAACCTTCCCAAAAGCTTGAAATTTAAGATTCGTGTACTATAGGTTCTTTAATTACAAAGTCCGGGTATACTTTTTTCCCTCCTTTATGCTAGTTTTTTTTTCCTGGGGCGGGGGATTAAAAATATGATCTCGAAATTTATTAGGAGGTTAAGCTCATGATATGAGCATGAGTTAAACATGGAATTTATCTTGTTATATTAATTTCTAAACATTAATTTCGGTTAAAGCAAAATCTTATTTGACTAATACAAAAAATTCCAATGACACTAAACATACGTTACAATAGATTGTTATACCTCCAAGAAAAGAAGCAGTACTAGGAAAAGCTTAAAAGATCTTACTCGTGTCATCGCACAAAGATCCAGTAAATCCTGGAGCACATGTACATGCATTGTGTTCACAAGTACCTCCGTTCATACATGGGTTGCTACCAGAACAGTTAACTGAAGAGAGGTGAAAAAATGTCCTTTAATTCATGACGAATCTTAACATTTATCTTTCTCGACAGATCCTTTCCAAAAACATACAATTTAAGATTGGTGTACTAAAGGTTCGAAAATTGGAAATTAGGTATACTAGCTTTCGCCCTTCTTTATGATTTTTTTTCTTGGGGGAGGGGTTAAAAAGATGATCTCGAAATGTATAAATAGGTTAAAGTCATGATATGAGCATAAGTTAAACATTGAATTTTTATTTTGATTGTTAAGTAAACATTAATTTCGTTTAAAGCAAAATCCTTTTTTAATAGGAAAAATCCCGATCACACTAAACGTGCGTTACAATAGATTTTCATTCATTTACTACACAAAGCTCCATTAAATCCTGCAGCACATGTACATGCATCAGTATCACAGCTTCCTCCGCTCATACTTTGGTTGGCACCAGAAGGCCTGCCCCCTCCCTCCTGTCGAACACCTATGTGTACATATATATATATATATATATATATATTATTACACGTAGGCCACGGATGGCAAGCGCGGTCTTTACCCATCTTACTCCTTTTCTCCTCACTGCTCTTCACTGCATCAACAGGAACCCTTTTATTATGATTACATAGCGTCGTAAGGGCTCACAGTTATGGCTCACAGTTATGGCCTTAACAAGGTCTGAAACATTTTAGAATGACTCTTATATTTTTAAGTTGAATGCAATGTATATCCTTTATATATATTGTACAGAAAGAAATAGACTAAACAATATTAGTGAGAGTAAAAAAAAAAATTGAATTTTACTCTGGAAAAGTACAAAAATCGATACAAAAACTAAGTTGCATTCTCCTCCAAACTCCTGGGGACCACTTAGAGGTTCTTCTATTAATCCAGCTTAGGGCCTACACGAGGCCTGAAACATTTTAGAATGACTTCGATAGTTTTCAGTTAAATTAAATGTATATACTTTATATTTATTGTATGGTTCCCGGGCAATTACCCCCTGGACAATCACTCCCGGCCAATTACCAGAAGGACAATTACCCCTTAAGGACAACCCCCCGGAAAGTTACACCCGAGGACAACCAACCCTCGAGGACAATTACCCCGGAAAACTACCCCCTAGGATAATTACCACCCCAGGGGTTGTTTCACAAAGACTAAAATCGACTCTTAGTTGGACTTAACTATGACAGGCCATTCATGCCACTGGTTGCTCTCTCTCTATTGGTCTCTCAATTATGATCTTTAGATAATATTTTTTTCCTTCAATAATGAACTATCAAAACATGTAAATTATGTAGATTTGTGATGACGATTTATACGTCCCTTCAGAGAACAATGCCAGTAAATGGTAAGAGCAAACAGTGGCATGAACGGCCTGCCATAGTTAAGTCCAACGTAAAGTCGATTTTAGTCTTTGTGAAACACCCCCTGGACAATTACCCCCCACCCCCCTGAAAATACCCCCTTGGACAAAAAAATAGACTGTACAATATTAGTGAGAGCAGTAAAAACGCATATTTTACATTGGAAAGGTACACAAAACGATACAAAACCTAGGTTGCGTTCTTCATGAAAATCACGGGGGCAGCTTAGGGTTCGTCGTAAAAATCTCACACAAAAATCCTGAACGTTTTATAATGATTTTGTATTATAATCAAATTTTATATTTGTTCCGTATTTTCATAATACTGGACATTTTAACTGAAAACAGCTCTCTACTCTGTTTGATAAGAACAGGTAGCCTGGAATTATTGTATTCCCTTTATCGATTAATAAAAGATGATTTGGAGGGGGAAATGCTGTACATGGCCTACGAGTAAGTTAGATAAAGAAATATAAATCAGTTATTGCAATTTGAAATACTTGAAAACATGAAAGCAAGTTCATATTCTTCAAGACGAAATCGTTCGAGCTGCCATCGAGTGGTCATGTCTTGCGATAATTATACCTCGGGTCATTCAAGTACCTTCTCAAACATGGATACAATGTTTCTCGCATTCAAGAGATAAGTATGATTTTGTTTTGGTTCTATAAGTGTAGTAAAATATAACGTGTCGAAAAAATGCCTATTACAAAATCAGCGGTAAAAGAGGTTCCGAATATCACGTATGTAATCTATTTAATGGACGCATACAAATAATTGTTAGCTGTATGAAAAATAGACATGGAATTTGTAATCTAGGGAGTTGGGGGAAAGTTCTTTTTATTTCTTCATTATACCTGTTTTCATGTATCTCCCTACATAAAAATGATATTTTCGGATGAAATAATCATTATCAGTTACACCGAAATGAGCTATAATAATAATATTGTCATTACCCAACTTTCAGGACTTAATATCAAACCAGTTGTCTAAATAATTCTTTGTTAATCTCATAACTTAAGTTTAAACGTTTATTCATGTAACATTGTTTGTAGCGAAACTTTATCAGAATTTCACATAAATACCGCCCTATATTATTTCATTTCATTTCATTTCATTTATTATGTCCATGAAAGGATAATTGTTCATATTTACATTAACAGTCTTGCTTCACAGTAATTACACAAGTACAACATATAATTGACAATCATAATTACTTAATTAGATACATGTGAATCATATTTTTTTTCACAATAAACACATACTTCATGTTTGTCTGAATTTTGTTCAACCTCGTTTCTAATTTATTCTTAAGGCCTTGTTATTAGTATACACTCAATATACATGATCATGATGAATATACTTTTTACTTTCTTTCTCCTTCTTCTTCTTCTTCTTCTTCTTCTTCTTCTTCTTCTTCTTTTGTCTCTCTTCTTATATAACCTTCCTTTTCTTTTCTTCTTATACTCTCTAATCTGAAGTAGGTATTTTTACTTTTTCTAATTATTCCTTGATATGGTATAATAGTAGGGGGGCACAACAGTTTAAGTGAGTATACTAACAAATCATTTTTTCGTGTAACATGTCTATAAGGTATTTGCATAGTTTTCACATTCACTACCGTTCTTGTCTTCGTTTAGAACTCTTCTCCCTACTGGATTTCATTAACAACTCTTATGGAAAGTGGAATGAATGAATTAATGCGGCGACTAGTTCTTGTTTTTACAGATCTCAACCTTCGTCCGCTTCTCAGGTGTATGTACTGGTCATTAAGGGGGTGAGTTGGATCAGACATAATGGATAGGGCCTTAGAAACTACTCTTTCCGTACAAACTTCATCTAGATCAACGGCATGGTTCATTATTTTGCTGGCTTGTTTTACAACCCTTCTCAGCTTTTGTTTGTCTCTTTGCTTTGCATTATTAAACCAGATAATGGAATCAAATGTGATAGTACTCTGAATGATCGACTGGTAAAGAGAAACAGAATTCTATTGTTCACATGAAAGTACTTTAACTTTCTAAGAAAATACATACGCTGGTTGCATTTTGTTAGGGTGCACTTTAACTTGTCTTCCCAGGACAGCTTATTGTCGATTTCTGTGCCTAGGTATCTGTAACTTTCAACATTCTCAATGGTATTCTCATTAAAGTACACAGGTCTATCAATGGGTTCAAAGCATTTCTTTTGCCTAAAGTCAAAAACGATTTATTTTGTTTTCCTTGAGTTCAGCAGTAAATGGTTTTCCCTACACCAATTTTCGAACATGGAAATGGTAGCTCTATAATCAAGTTCATTTTCATTTTCAATCAATCCTACTATTACTGTATCATCTGCATATTTAAGTATGTGAACAGATGGGGTATTTGACATACAGTCATTGGTGTATATCTAAATGCTTACGATACATGCAGGATGGGGGAGGGGGGAGGGGGTTCAGGGTGGAGAACATCCTTATTTTAGCAACTGCATCACCTCGTGATCGGGCGACGCGATGGGGTCACTGTAAGTTGTCATTTCGTGCTCCATATGCTTGTCGGAATGAACAAAACGAGCAATTCTACAAATAAACTATTTAAAAAAGTTGTCAAACTTCTCAAGCCTTTGTAAAGTTAATAATTGCAATTAATAAGAACAATTAGATGAAGCAGAACTGATTTTATAATTATCCCCTCGCCGACGAAGGTACATGGCATCAAAACACAGCCTAAGTTTGATTTCGAAGTATGTTCAAAGGTCATAGCTCATTAAATATGCGAATCTGGTTTCCGTTCGATAACTTTAATAATGTTTGACGGATTTTAATGAAATTTGCTATGAAGGTACAGGGTATCACAAAAAAGCCTAAGTTCAATTTCCGAGTATGTAGGTCAAAGGTCATAGCTCATTAAATATGCGAATCTGGTTTCTGTTCGATAACTTTAGTAATGTTAGACGGATTTTGATGAAATTTGATATGAAGGTAGGCCTTCATGGTATCAAAACACAGTCTAAGTTCAATTTCCGAGTATGTAGGTCAAAGGTCATAGCTCATTAAATATGCAGATCTGGTTTCTGTTTGATAACTTGAGTAATATTTGACGGATTTTAATGAAATTTGATATCATACATGTTATCAAAACACAGCCTAAGTTCCATTTCGGAGTATGTAGGTCACAGGTCATAGCTCATTAAATATGCGAATCTGGTTTCTGTTCGATAACTTTAGTAATGTTTGACGGATTTTAATGATATTTGATATAAAGGTTCATGGTTCCAAAACCCAACCTCAGTTCGATGTCGGAGTATGTAGGTCAAAGGTGAAGGGTCATATCTCATTAAATATGCAAGAACACCTAATTATATATGTGAAAATTTGGTTTATAACTTCCTTGCCTAGTAATATAATAGTATAGTCTCATGGAGGTAACTTGTTCTGACGTTTATATAGGCCATTTGTACCCTGCGAGGGGATGCTACGCTTTGCGTTGACTTGTTTACTATATAAATCTATGTATCTACCTATTATTGCATAGTCCTCTAGACAAAGCAGAACATAGAGAATATGAAAGTCACAACCGTGCATACCCCCTCCCCTTGAACCCCGGCAACCTCCAGCCCACGTGCGGAATGCACGCACACATAATCATCCTCTCACGAGCAGCCCAAGACCAAACATGGGACATGTTGCCAGTCAAGGAGAGGGGACGGAGGGAGGGACATAGGTAGATACATAGATTTATATAATAAATAATAAATCAGTTCTGGTTTATCTAATTTACCACAATAACATAATGTATCTACCTATATTATTGCTTAGACCAACGCAGATGAAAGCGGGGAGCATGTCCCAAGAAAGAGGTTAGCAGGGGAATCGGGGAAGACGTTGCCGTATACAACATCGCCATAGCAAACGATTCTTCATTTGCCACAAGGAAAACGGCTTTGAAAGAATAAAGAGAATGTCAAAAGGCAGTTTCGCAGTGTCGCACAGGACGCACCTTGGAAGAGAGCAGCGGTTTCCAATACCCATGGCAATCGTGAGCCCTCGGCTCGGCACCAGATTAATGGGTGTCAGGACCCGCAGACTAGGTGTCTTTGACGATCCATCTAAAGATGGATTCCTAAGAAGACAGACAAGGGGCTCACGGGAATAACAAAGAGTTGATTATCTCTGCGGCAAGTCTTGGTTATTTTCAGATAATAAACCAACGCTCATCGGAGACTAAATCTTACCTCCAGTAACAGAGGAGAAACTAGCAATAATAATCAGTCTTTATATAGCGCTTTATACGTGTACGAAGACCCTAAGTGCTTGGCAGCAAAATTATTACCCCGGACCTCGAATCCAGGCTGACCTGTATTCCGAGAAAGCACCTCTTTCAAAACCTGGGGCGAGGTCAGCAAGAGGGTTGAAAAACTACAACCGGTCCAAACGAGGGCGACCGGTTTAGGCGAAGAGGAGTGCTTAGATAGATAAAAACCCTACGCCACGCCCGTCCCCACGGGAGTGACCGGGGAGATACAAAGGGCTTAAAGAGATCCTCTTCTCTGCCCGGGAGTAAAGGCAATAGGAAGAGAGTCTCGCTTGAAGAGAAGCTCTGCACCAGGATCTAAGAGTGCTTCGACACAGCATCCCGCGCCTTGGGAAGGCTTCAAGGAGGAGCCAGCTTCTGAGCAGGAGAGCTTTGCCGCAGAAGGAACGCAGCAAGAGCAAGAACTGAGGCGAAAATAGTCAACCCTGAAACGTCCGGAGATCCGCATGAATAGCGGCGATGGGCAACACAGGCCGCGAATCGAGGCGATAGATCTACCCTAGGCATGGGGAATCGAGGAGAGTGGGGTGAGCGAAACCCCGACAATCCCCTAAGGGGAAGAGAAAGGGTATCCAGTGTCTGAGCTACCGGAACCCGAGCCCGAGGGCAGAGTCTTGGTAGTTGGTGAAGAATCGAAAGCATCGAGGCCCAAGCCGATATCAGAGGATCTCCCAGGGAGGAAACCATTCCGAAGAGAGACCCTTGCCCCGGGAGAGGATATCTGCAATCTGATCGTCCTACGGGGAATATCCATGTATGAAATCCCCGAAGCCCCATAGGGATAAGGACCGTGCGAGCCACGAAGGGATCATCAGAATTGACAACACAATTTTAGAACCATGCCGACGTCAATTCCAGAACGTTGATGTGCGAAATCACATTCAAATGTTCCCCGGTCCCAGAGACCAACCTGTTTTGGCGATGACCGCTCTACCCCAAGGGGGAGGCATCTGTCATGACAGAGAGACCAAGGCAGGGGAAGTGCACGGCGGCTTGCCCCCGGGCCAGAAGCGCGCTGCTCGCTGGAGGAACGAGAGAAGTAATGATCCCTCACGGACGGGAATCCGAACCGAGAGAGGATCAATGCTCAGGGGAAGCTCCGAGCTCCTACAGGTGATCAGAGAGCTTAGATTCTGCGTGGAATGCAGAGGAAGCCGCCGCATATGGAAACGTTGTATCATCCGCTCAATCTGACTTGCGTACATAGACCAAATAAGCATTTTTTCCATGAAAAAGTGAAGTTTTCTAAAATGTGCGTTTCTTTCCAGCATTGGGGTGCCCGGGAGTCACTCGGATAATATTTCAAAAAGTATAATATAAAAAGACAATATGCAATTTTTCTGTACTTTTGTCGGAAAAAACATATTTATCCAGCACAATGTCATCTCTTTTTGCGTTGGAGAAGAGCAAAAAGCGAGTTTCAATCACACTTTGGCCGCTCTCGCAAGCTCTCACTCGTTCCCCTGTGGTCTAGCGGTTTTGGGGCAAGCGGCTAATGAATATACTAATCGTTAGCTTTCTTCTGGTATTACATTTGTTTTGATTAGATGTATATTTTTGTCGGAATTTACTCTACCTTCCCGATGAAGCCAGTGGCCCGTGACCACAAAACTGTAAATATACGTAGAAGGCTCATAGTGGTTCGAGAAATGTGGCCATCGCTCGTACGTGATAAGGTGATATCCGCCATCTTTGTTAGTCCTCTTTTGTGTTCGCCGTTTTTTTTTCTTAACGACAGGCCAGACTGGAATTCTTGAAATTTGTGAGCAGAAAAGATCGAGGACTAAGCAAAATGGCAGCGTGTGCACTCGAACGTAACTCCCAGCACGTTCAACGGCCACACGTAGATCTGTGCATTGTGAATTGGGATGAGCGCTCTACGTAATTTACAGTTCTGTGCCCGTGACCCCTGCACCTAACGCTGTCTGTTGTCAACTTCTTTTATGAGACAAATCCAAGCAAACGTTTCCATATGTGATCCCGCAAGGGGGACTCTGAACTCACAACAATAGCCAGTAGACCCAAAAGGCGAGGGTCGGAGGCCGCTTTTCCAAGGGAAGGAGGCAAGTGCAGCGAGGGCTGGACAGCAGATCGGTGATTGGACTATGAAGTCTTAGCTGGCTGCCTCGGGCGAAACTATATCGCAGTGACAAGAGGAGGTCCCTTATGAGCAGCGAGTCTTTGGCAGAAGACTCTAGCTCATCTAAGCTCCTTAAAGGGACAGACGAGCGCGCCGAGATGTGTGGAGAGGCATAGATCAAGCCTCGCCCCCGACAATGCTAAGCATGGCCTATCTAGGCCGGTGAACGCCTTAGCCACAAGGCTTACCCCTAGCCCAACGTTCACAGATAGCCAGTCGCGTTGACAGGGCTTTGGGAGCAAGAAAGCCCCGGGTGTCGACGCGGTAGAAGGCAAGGACCTACTCCGACATTTCACCACCTGGATGGACTTAAGCGGCTCTGCCTCAGTCTGAAAATCTCTGATTTGAAATCAACCGATAGCGGGAAGCCCGCCGGGGAGCTCGTTGCTTAAAAACAGCAGCGACGGACACTGATAACCCTCAGGATTAGCTGGGGAAATGTGTCCGAGAGATATTTCTTAAAAGAAGCCTGCGCATCAGTCCCCAAGGACTGGTCAGCTGAAGGGATTAACTCCACGAATAACCAATCACAGATGCCGAAGTCAACTGCGAGATAGGGTTCCAGACAGGCTCGGGGAAAATCCAAAACCCAGAGGGGGAGGGAGAGTCCCGAATTAGCTATCCACTCCTCCATTGGAGGAGTAGCAATGGAAGTGGGAGATGGGAGCCTAGCCACGAGGGCAAAAGGCCCGCGAGGCAGGCTGAGGTTTAGACTTTACCACAACCTTCTCCGCCAAAGTCACAGCCGGAGACTGGACATCAGAACACTAAATGTTTCTTACCCTTTGTCGAAGCGTCGGCTGACGAAGCCTGCTTAAAGGCCTTGCTAAAGCTGGTAGGTTTAGCTATAGGCTCAGCATGGTCATCACTACTACGCTTCACCGCGCCTTAGGCTGAACGAGCTTGGTACAAGAAGCTTTAGTGTGACCGGGGGCTTTCTGACTGGCGGCCTGGGAGCACCAATCCCCGTAGTAGCTGCCGACTCCTAACCTGGAGGAGCACCAAGAGCAGAAGGAGCTGAAGATTTTTTGTGGAAAAGTGACCCATTAGACCGGCACACCCATATGTCTTAATATCTCCTAACCGTCTAACGCCCTCTCTCGGTTGAACGAAAACATATGGCGGTTTCATCGCCGCAACTCGCACTCTTCTCGCCCAGTGGGAGGACTGTCGTCTGCTAGCGAGCTATCTCGCTGAGCTGAGCTGGACTGCCGTCTATGCATTTGGTAGCAGGCTGCATGCACGATGACGCACGATCGGTCGGCTAGCGCTAGGGCTGCGCTGCACTGGCCGCGGAGCTGTATCCATGTCTGGCTATGCAAAAATTACGGCATCTTCTCACCGGACAATTAGGTAGTCAACAATCAATGCTCAACAATAAAAATACTCCCCCAAAACTGGCGATATGCATACTATGTACAGATGCTCTTTTTGTGTGTTTTAATAATCGACCTACCTTTCTTATAGCTGGCAGCCCCTCGAGAACTTGCAAGATAGTCGCCGATGCATGACGCCCATGTGCACAGTAATATACACATTACACAACTCCATGCCTGGCTTTTTCCACTGACCTCATACCCGGGCTGTTGTACCTTTCGCGGTTTTTTTTCTTTCTCCCTCTCCCTCTCCATCTCTACTACTCTCTCTGCCCTTTCTTTCTTTGTTATTTATACCGGCTGACGTCCTGACCATGGGGGGTTTGCGTTACGTCTCGTTACGGGTGGCTGTAAATAGTTGTACTTGTACAATATGTATTATAAATTGGAGCTAGGTTAGTTGCACATTATTTTGCATAATCCTCTAAACCCTTTTCTCAAATGTCCAATATCCAATGTTTCTCGCATTTTATGTTTTTATTAAAAATAATTATTTGCCGGCCGCCAGATCAATTCTGTGGCGGCCGCCATAATGTTGTTATGCTGTAGATAGAAAGAGGAAATTGTAGAAGAATAAAAACATACGATAAACCTAAGGAAAGATAGAATTATCCGGCGGCCGCATGATTCACTTGTTCTTATTCAGTAATAGTTGGCTTTTCCCTTGTATCTCTCTCCTTTTTTCTTCTTTTTTTGTTTGTTTATTACCCTTGATATGGAGAGGGGCGTGGGCTGCTCAGTCGTTTTGTTCCTCTTCCCTAATTTTAGGTACCATATTTCATTTTCGGAATTATGAACCCTCTTTCATTTTCGGAATTATGAACCCTATTTCATTTTCGGAAATACGAACCTTCGGAATTATGTACCCTATTTCATTTTCTGAATTATGAACCCTTTGTCATTTTCGGAATTCCGAACCTTCGGAAATATGAACCCTAATTCATTTTCGGAATTATGAACCTTCGGAATTACGAAACTTCTGAATAATGCAAAAAAATATGTTCGGTATTATGAACGCTTTTTCATCTTCGTAATTATGAACCCCTAGGCTTGGGAAATTTGTGTTTCGGAATTATAAACCTTCGGAAAAACGAACCTTCGGAAAAATGAGTGCCCCTGGTAAATGTTACGGATGGATTATGCCCGTTTAGTTGTGTCATTACAACGCAACTTTTCTACCGAGTGGTCCCAATGATTATGATATAAAATAATATGATTATATACCAAATAAAGGTCAAAATTAGGCGAACAAACATATACTAAATTTCAACAATTTAATTTTACAGCTAGCAATACAAAATATAAAACATTAGAGTTTCTTATCCCACCATTAAACCGCCCTATCCCCCAGGAGCAGATCAAGCCGACGGCAAGGGAGGGGGCCAGAGAGGGGGCCCAATTCGTAAAAAAATATTTAGCGGCGACTCAGCAAGCCGGTGAATAAGCGGATGGGGGTAGTGAGCACCTTTTTTTTTGCCCGATTCGTGAGAAAATAGTTAGCGGCGACTCAGCCAGCCGGTGAATAAGCGGGGAGGGGGGTATAGTGCTATTATTTCTTTACTCAACATTCACCCCCCCCCTTGAGTACCAGGGGAGGGGGCCCATCTTCTTTTTTAAAACAAAAAATTGTGTTTTTACCTTTTTTGCCAGGAGACAAAGCTGGTCACGCTCATACATCTTAATATATACATGTATTTGCCACAATAATGCCGTGTATACACCATTATGAACAGAAATTTGAAGTAAGGGAGAGATTACAGGCCCTATTACATTCTCATAATTATGAAGCCACATCTTGAAACCCGGACACAGCATGAGAAAGGGGAAGCTAAGACATGACTGTATAGGTACACACCCTGCTACGGGCATGGTATCACGGGTGCTTTTGTCTGTTCTTTCGATAGGAAATTATCCATATACAGGAAAGTGGCCCTCGACCTTTTACTCATCAAAATGTATTTTTAAATTTTACACAATCATGATGAGCAGATTCGAACGACACTAAGTCTTGTGAATGGGCAAAGATAAAGAATGTAATTGAGTACTTGAAGTGGACGAGGAAAGGTGGAATCTGCTTGGAGTCAGGTGTATAGTTATCATGGACCTCATATCGTTTATAGCATGATATGAGCCAGTTGTGTAGGTCACATGACCAACCTGCCCCCACACGTAAACAACAACAAAAATAAAGAAGGATAAAATAATAAAAGTAAGGAGGAAGATAAAAAGAGAGCCTGAGAGAGAGAATGAAAGGAAGATGGAGAAAAAAAAAGTGAAGATAATATTGCCCTCTCTTCAGCAAACGTTCCGGATCGCGACGTGCGTCCCATTTCATCCCAATAATGAGACCAAAACAGCAGTGCCCCTACAAGGGCTGGGGCAATATAAAGATGATAAGACACGTTACTCCACGAAATATTATAATGATTCCAAAGTTACGCCCCACCCCCTCTCATTCAAAATCACGAATTTACAAAGACTTGTGTTGTATGACATGTTGCAGCTTCATAGTGCATAGTCCAGTCCGTAGAGTCATGTTAGGGCTTTATGCGTCTGTCATCAGATGGATTGCAAGAATTGAAAAATTCTATACCTTTGTCTCAATAAATATTTTGATGGAACATGTGAAAGGATTATTTATGAAATTGGGTGTTTTTTTGTCCAAACCAAATTGCAATATGATTTCTCTTGCGCGCAACTATAGCCACCTATGTTTGTTATCAGGAGCGCCGGAAGTGGGGGACGCATTTTCACCGCCGCCACCCCAAAAAAGCCCCCTCCCGAAAAAACCTGCAGTAAAGGAGTAAAAATGGTTTGTATTTTTTATTCAAAAATAAAAAAAACTGAATTGAATCGCATAAAAAATATATTCCATTCAAAGAAAAGGAGAGTAAACCGGGATTAAATTTCCTAAACATTCCGCATGCCCCTATATTTATCAATGGAGGATTTTATAATAGCGAAACACGCATTATCGTGAAAAATTTGTGAGAGGATGGGAAGGCGTATGTTTTTTTTTATATTATAGGGGAGAAGACATGAGCCCCTGAACACTGGCGTATTGATGGGGGCAGTTGCCCCCCAAATAAAATTCAAACGTGGTTTATTTCTAATTCGATACAAGTGATGTACAAATGTTGCTGAAGTGACATGATATCCCGGGATTTTTTTTCAATTTTTTTTGTAAATTATACTGGTTTATGCGTTTGTTGGAAAATTACTAATTTCTAAATTAACAGGCAAAATATATGCTTATTTAGAAGACTTCATGTCCGAGCCTGCAGAACGGCGGGGCTCTGGGGCTTGAGCCCGCCTCACTTTTGGAAAAGAATGTTAAAGAGAAAAAAAAGAAAGAGAAGAAAAGAATGAGTGACCTGCCAGTGTCACAAATGAGGTATCAAAATATGCTTATCTGACCGTAATTAAATGCCTAAAACCCTACCCTTACGGGGCTCTGCCCCCTTGACCCCACCAAGGGCCCTAAGGCGCGCCTGTTTGTTATATACAACTACACTGTACATTTTTCTCCAGTGTTTCCATAAAACTATGCCAGAAATATATGATTTCCTAGTATACTCCTTTAACGAAAGTACGTACTTAAGATCTTCTAGATAATTAATTTATCTGTTCTCGTCATACATACCACGGTTCTTGTAATGTTTTATACAGGGTGTATTTATTTTTTTAAATACTTATATTGTTGTCGCGGAAAATTTTTATTAGATAGATGTTGTAAATAAGTACGGTATTATTATTACTAGGCCTACTAGCAGGTCAGGGAGTGTCAAGAATTGAGCAATGGACAACATAATCAATCGGAAATTGATTTGCAAAATGGAAAAAAATTCGAACACAAGCCCATAAGTTTTGCGAAGAAAATATATTTTAATTATGGATCAATAATGATAGCGACCCCTATGACTGACGACCCCGATTTTGTTTTATGAATAGCGACCCTCTTCTCATATTATGAATAGCAGTCCTTATAATTAATTACCTTTTTCTCAAATTATACATAGTGGTCCTCATGAATAGCGGTCCTTACCAAAAGCGAGCGGATCCCAATAAAACAGTGTCCTGGATATGACGATGATCTGAATTTATGTTCCATTATTTAAAAAAAAAATCAACGATAAAGCATATTAATGAAAACGTGGGTAAATAGGACGGATGGATAGGCCTGTTCAGTTGTGCCACTACATCAAAACCTACCGAGGGGTCCAAATGATATGATGATTATATAATATGATGATATGGCAAATAAAGGTAAAATTGGCAAACAAAAATACTGAATTTGAACAATTTTCATTTTACAACTATCATTACAAGAAATGATATGTTCACTTTTCATATCCCTCACCCCCGAAAAAAAAGAGTCAAATTTATATATTTTTTTATTTCTAAGTGACCATTTTAACAATGTTTTTTTTTTCCCCCGAATGTTCTTGGACAGTATGCTATAATACTAAACACACAAATAAAACAGTGTCCTTTATGATGATGATAATCATTTGGTTCCGTTATACAAACAATCAATCAATGTTATAACATGAATGGAAACGTGGTTAAATAATGGTACGGATGGATATAGGTATGTTCAGTTGTGCCATTACAGTGCAACTGTTCTACCTAGGGGTCTAAATAATAATTATAATATAATATCAATTATGATATGGCCACACAAAAAACATTTGGGAAAAAAAAAGTATTGAATTCGAACAATTTCATTTTACAGCTATATAGCATTACAAAAATTGATACATTCACTTTTCATATTTCACCCTATCCCCCCCCCCGAAGTTAAATATATTACTTTATGTCATGTTTTTGCAAAAAGTGACCATTATAACAAAAAACAAAAAAAAATAAATCGAAGTCCTTTTAGTGATAATGATTTAAATATATTATGTACCGTTATACAAACAGTCAACAACATATAAATAAATTATGTAATAACATATATGAAAATGTGGTTTAATGATACGGATGGATAGGTCTGTTCAGTTGTGCCATTGCAGCGCATCTGTTCTTCCGAGGATCCAAATCATAATTTGTATGATATGATAAAGGCCTGTTATGGCAATTAAATGCAAAATTTGGGCAAACAAAAACATACTAAATTTAAACAATTTTCATTTTACAGCTATCATTAGAAGAAATGATACATTCGATTCAATTCAATTCAATTCAATATCCCACCCCACCCCTCCCCTAGTGGTGGATCCAGGGTGGCACATTCAATTCAATTCAATATCTCACCCCACCCCTCCCCTAGTGGCGGATCCAGGGTGGCACCCCTAGCCCCCCAAAAGATGGTAACCACAATTTTACCTTTTGGGGGGCTCAAGGGGGAGGGGGGTTGAGCAAAACAAAAAATTATTTTAGTGCTCAATACCCCCCCCCCCCGCTTATCAACGCTAAATATTTTCTCACGAATTGGGCCCCTACCCCTACCGCCGGCTGGATCCGCCCCGGCCTGCCCCGAAAAAGTCAAACTTATACGTCTAATTTGTTTTGTAACTGTAAGTAACTATTATAACAAACTTGTTTTTACGAACGCTGTTGGACAGTATTCTTAGACTAGGCATAACAATAAAACGCTGTCCTTTATGATGATGATTTGAACATAATGTTCCGTTTTAAAAACAATCGACAACATATAAATAAATATAATAACATAAATAAATATAATAACATAAATAAAAAGGTTGGTAACTGGTACGGATGAGTAGGTCTGTTCAGTTGTGCCATAACAGCGCAACTGTTCTACCGAGGGGTCCTATAATGATTTGATGATGATATGGAAAATAAAGTTACGAATTGGGCAAACAAAAATACTGAACAATTTTCATTTCACAGAAGGTTATTTGACAGTATTAGCCTAGACACACAAATAAAAACGAAATCCGTCATGATGATGATTTGAATATAATGTTCCGTTATAAAAACAATCAACAACATATAAGTTAAAGTATAATGACATAAATAAAAACGTGGGTAAAAGGTACAGATGAATAGGTGTGTTTAGTTGTGCCATTACAGCGCAACTGTTCTACCGAAATATGATGATATAAGGCAAATAAGGGAAGGTACAAATTGGGTAAACAAAAATACTGAATTTGAACATTTTTTTCATTTTACAGCTAACGTTACAAGAAATGATACATTCACTTTTCATATCCTACCCACCCCCTCAACAAAGTTAGAATATATGATTATATGTCTAACTTTTGCAAAAAGTGACTATTATAATAAAATAAATATTATAATAAAGTGATAACCAATACATTTCCGATGGCTTTTAGGCAGTATTCTCAGACTAGACACTCGAATAAAACGAAGTCCTTCATGATTTTGATGATGATTCCAATATAATATGGTTCTTTCAAAAGCAATCAACAACATATAAATAAATTTAATAACATAAATGAAAACGTGGGTACGGATGGTAAGGTCTGTCCAGGTCGAGTGCATTACAGCGCAACTGTTCTACCGAGAGTCCAAATTATAATTTGTACAAGAAATAAAACATTTATGATTCACTTTTCCTATAGCCCATTCTCATTCCCCCCAACAAATAGTATGTCTAATAGTTGCAAAAATAGAACAATACAACAATAACAAAAATTGTCGATGGCTATTGGAAAATATTCTTAGACTAGACAAACAAACGATTCGAATTTATGTTCCGTTATAAAAAAAACAAAGTTACTTCTAATTTGCCTAAATAATGCCGTGAAGGCTACCGTCCCTGTCTTACCAACAGAAGTAAAAGAAAGGGGGAGATATATATCAAGCCCTATAATTAGTATTACTTTCTTATAAATAGGAAGCTGCAACTTTGAAACCCGGACACAGCTACAGGGGCGGATCCAGCCGTCGGCAAGGGAGGGGGCCTAAAAAGGGGCCCACTTCGTGCGAAAATTTGAAAATCGTGCCGGTCGATTTTTCGCTCAGTGGGGGTAGGTAGTGAGCAAAACAATTTGGCACCCGAAATTTTTTCCACTGCCACCCCTTGGGCGCCAGAGGAGGGGCCCATCTTCTTTTTTTCAAAAGGGTATTTTTACCTGGTTTTTGCTAGGGAGGGCCGGGCCCCTCCCCTGGATCCGCCAATGCAGCGATTTAGAGTAAACATGAGAATGAGTATAAGACAAACCCTGAATTTGTCCGTCCTTTCGCATAATTATATAAACATGTAGTGACCCTTCGACCCTTTTACAGCTCACCTCCCTATACTACTACGTACTACCACTAGTTTCAACACACACACACAACGATCTTAGTCTTATTTACTTATTAGGGCATGAGTATTACGTCATAATATTATTCATGCGAACTTTTGACCCCTCGCCGCACGTGTGTGATTTTTCTCAACGGGGTCGTGTGTGTATTTTCGAGGAGCGCGCGATTAGTGGACTTGTATTGTGTAACTGTAGGGAGTGGGAATCTGGACTGTGTATCGTCACGTATAGTGCATATAGCGTAGATGTACAATGTAATTTATTCCACAGAAAGCTACTAGTATGTGGCTGTTTATTATTTTATGGAGTATTTTGATGGTAAGAAATAAGTGCATGCGTTGATCTATTGATACACGAGAGTACTCCTCTTCAAAATAAAAGTATGATATACGATTCACAAATAAAGTTTTGAGATGGAAAGAAGAGCAGAGTTCTAGAGATCTAAACAAAGGAGATAATTCATTATTTTTCCGCAAAGCACTCTGTCTGGTCACTGCACTGCAATCGTCACCATGCACCCCCAGAAAAAAATCCTCTTTTTCTCTCTCTCTCCCACATTGTTTTGAGCGTAAGTTTGTTTCCGCAGGAACGTTAGAAGAATTTGAAACTATTACAATCTATTTGTGGGCCTGCCGCCTGCGATGCGCTAGCTGAAGAAAAATGTAACTAAACACGTACAACCAACCAGCTGATCAATGGTAATGCTGAAGTTTTCAGTAGAGCGTTTTCGTGTGGGTTTGGCTTGAATGAATCGCCCACCGAGAGGAGGATATCGGGTTCTTGCCGAAAGAGGGAGCTAAACAGACATATCAGTAATTTTGAATTCGGTTTGGGACTCACCCGACCGATGAAATATTCAACGTTTATTTAGCTCATTTCTCTGCAACCCAAGATGAAAATCCAATTGAATCCCCATTGAATGTCCCCATTGAATCCCAATTGAATACCAATTGGCAATTTGGAGTACATGGAAAGTGAAACAATGGGTACCTATTGAAACCAATTGGCAATTGGTCCCCATTGAAACCGAAAGGCAATTGGTCCCCATTGAAACCAAAAGGCAATTGGTCCCCATTGAATGTCCCCATTGAATCCCAATTGAATACCAATTGGCAATTTGGAGTACATGGAAAGTGAAACAATGGGTACCTATTGAAACCAACTGGCAATTGGTCCCCATTGAAACCGAAAGGCAATTGGTCCCCATTGAAACCAACTGGCAATTAGTGGTCCCCATTGAAACCAATTGGTAATTGGTAAATCGAGAACTATTGATAAATCGATACTTCACAATCAATGTTGGCAACTGTCCATCAATAGGTATATTCTAATCTCAAATGCATTTACTCCATCACAAAGATCATTTGAAGTGAATTTAAGATTGACTTTAGAAATGATTGAGGATCGTTCAAAGATATATATAAACATACATGTTATTTCTTGGTTAGTAATCATATAATCAATATATCTATTGCTAAAACGTACATGTGATTGTAACATGATCAGACAAATAATCTATTGGTCAATAATTGATGAAGGAAAATACAAATCACAAAATTGATGTGCATTGTCATAATTTGCTTAACAATTCATGATAAATGTATTTTTCTGTGACACGTGTAGAGTATACTAGTCTAATGAATATTCATGAGATACAAACATCTGTTGGCTTCTATTGGTTTCTATTGGACTGTTTCTATTGGTCATATTGGTTTCTATTGGTCCTATTGGTTTCTATTGGTCCCATTGGGTTCTATTGGTCTTATTGATCATATCGGTCCTATTGGTTTCTATTGGTCTAATTGGTTTCTATTGATCCTCTATTGGTCCAATTGGTTTCTATTGATCATTGGTCCTATTGGTTTCTATTGAGCATTGGTCCTATTGGTTTCTATGGGTCCTATATTGGTTGAAACTAATTGGACACCAATTGAATTTTCAATTGGTTTCAATTGGACCAATTGGCCCCATTAGACTTTAATGGGATTTCAATTGGTTTCAATTGGACCAATTGGCCCCATTAGACTTTAATGGGATTTCAATTGGTTTCAATTGGTCCAATTGGCCCCATTAGACTTTAAAGGATTTCAATTGGTTTCAATTGGCCCCATTAGACTTTAATGGGATTTCGATTGGTTTCAATTGGTCCAATTGGCCCCATTAGACTTTTTAAAAAGATTTCAATTGGCCCCATTAGACTTTAATGGGATTTCAATTGGACTAATTGGCCCCATTAGACTTTTAAAAGGATTTCAATTGGTTTCAATTGGACCAATTGAAGTCCAAAATAGGGCCAATTGGACCAATTGAAACCAACTGAAGTCCTATTAAAGTCCCATTGAGACCAATTAAAACCAATTGGAACCAATCGAAACCAATTGAAACCAATTGAAAATTCAATTGGAGTTAAATTGGTTTCAATTGGATTTTCGTCTTGGGAATTACACAATTTCGTTCAAATTCCTTTAGTAAGAGTCATTTAGTTATACTACTTAACAATCAGTGTGAATTTGAAGAGGAACTGTTTCAATGTTTTTTTCACCATTACCAGAACTCAAGCTTATCTTTAACGTTCTAACTTATCCTAATGGATTCTATGAACCCCAAAACCATAGCATAGACACCCAAATTATGTCTCTCGGATGGATAATAAGTGAGTTATGGCTATTTTCATGTTATGGCGGCCATTTTGGACGCCATCCTGGATTTGGGGGTTTCCTGATCCACTGCTTAACGTTCTAACTTATCCTAATGGATTCTATGACCCCGAAAACCATAGCATTGTCACCCCAATTATGTCTATGGGATAGATAATACGTGACTTATGGCCATTTTTATGTTATGGCGGCCATTTTGGACGCCATGTAGGATTTTGGGGTTTCCTAGACCATCACACACCATTCTTACTTGTCTCAATGGATTCTGTGACCCCAAAACCATGGGATAGACACCGAAATTATGTTTCTAGGATGGATAAAAAGTGATTTATGGCCATTTTTAGGTATCGGCGGCCATCTTGGACGCCATCTAGAAAATAACACCTTTCTGAACCTCCAATTTAGGTATACTTTTAGTACGTTATTCCTGAGGTCGAATACTACTAGAAACCGTTGAAAAATCTTTTGTTGCAATTTTTTTGGGGTTGGGGTGTTTTTTACCGTATATTGACCTGACTAAATTTTCGCACCCGTAACGCTCGGCATGAAAATACTGGTGTGGGGGTAAAAGATGTCTCGAGCATGAGCTCGTGGCGCCCTACCCCCTTTCCTGTCGAACCGAGCTCACTCGCTAGTGAGCTGGTCACGGCAGCCGTAACTAATGGGGGAGATCTCCGGAGAAGGAAATCTCCTTACTCACAAGATACCTGTAATGCTACATTTACACTATATTCCCGGCGGACACGGCAGCCCCGTTTGGCCGAAACGTAGTGCGCCGTGGGATTTTGGCCATTTTTTCTCTGTATTCAGGTTTTGTTAGGTCTTGTCAAGTTTTCTCACGGTCTATCACGGTATCCGTGACGGGCCGCGCGGGAAAGGGGCTGCTGAGTCCCGGAGGCTCAAAGGCGTACTACGGTTCGGCCTGCGATCTACCACGGATGCCAGTACGTTCCCTTCCGGCCCGTCACGTTCTGATGAGGTCCCTCACGTTTTTCACTTCTGATCAAGGTCTGACGAGTTTTTCACGTTCTGTCAAGGCTTTCTACGAATGAAACGTGGATGCCGGACAGTTTTGGAGCACGTTTGTGCCAAAGGTATAAAAAGGAAGGCCTCCCAAGAATGAAACGCCGATATTATAATACCAAAAAAGGCTTTTAATTTTCTCCAACTTATTTCCCGACATAAATCATCCATATTCTACGAAATCCTGGCCTATCATAAGAATAACAAACACATAAGTTTGCATTTGTTTTCTAAGAGATGAAAACAAAAATTTGGAAAATGTTCACTGGTCTGGTCTGGTCTCGGAGGGGGTTGGCTGTCAGTGCCGGTCCAGAGGGTCCCTTGGATGACGGGCTAGATGCTGTCCTGGAGGCTCTCCGTACCAAGTCCGGGGTCGCTATTCATCAGCTGGGGCTGGCTGCTGTGGTTGTACCGGCCCGAGCTGATGTCGGTCCACTTTATTCTGGCTTCTGCCGTACGTCGGATGGCTGGTGGGAGGCTTCAAATACTTCCGTCGACGTAGGGACCAAAAGCGGTGGCTGGGTGCGCCTGAATCTGTCGCTCGGTCAGAAAGGTCTTCAAGAGGACCATCAGGATATCTGGGTTGGGGCCGGCTGTAGACGACGTGTGTGTAGAAGCTGGGTTGCCGGCATGTGGAGCAGATGAAGCGTCTTCTTCAGCCTCATCAGCATTAGGTTCAGGTTCCAGTTCAGGGACCGGGTCAGCAGCAGAATCATGTTCCTCTTCATTTGGCGGCGGTGAACGGCGAGGATCTTCAGGCTGCTCCTCTACTGGTGGTGATGGTGCAGGACAGGGAAGGGGGGGGGGCCTTCGTACGTCTAGGCTCTTGGGTGGCATAGCTTAGCCTTCTTTCTTCAAAGCTTGGTCTTCTCTCGTATTGTAGGTGCAGTAATTTGTCGTCGATTGCTCAGACTCGAATGAAGTTCCCATGCCGGGCCTGGCTTTTATATACTCCCCCCTCCCAGACCGCCCGCGCCGTGTCAGAACGTAGTAGAACGCAATGCGATGTAGCGCGCCGGGCCCGTAAACTGTCACACGCTGGGACGCGCCGTGATAGAACGCGACGAAACGGCTACCATACACCCTTGCTTGCCGTGAGAATCGTGGCAAAACGTGGCTAAACGGGACAAAATGCGCAGCAACGGTGAAGCAACCGTGAAAAAACGCGCACCTAACGCGACAGAACTTGATAAAACTTGAAAGTTCCGTGAGATGCCGGGGAATACACAGGCTTCCATCCCATTACGGATCCGCCTCCGTTGTGTAATGGGGCGTTCCCACTATCACGATTGGTGCCACGATTGAAATTGTGGTCTTAATCGTGATGTAATCGTGGTGATCCTATCAGATATTGGCCCCGTATTATAAAGACTTACGATCAAGCGTAAGTTCAATAAATCAAGCGTAAGTTTGACTAATCAAGCGGATCTTTTAAAATCAAGCGTAAGTTTGATAACCCGTATTATAAAGAAAGTCACGCTTGATATCAAGCGTAAAATCAAGCGTATCTTTTTTAATTGAGCGTAACTTTACGCTTGATATTTATCAAGCGTAAAGTTACGATCAATGATATCAGCAATACTGCTACTCCTGCAGGAAGAGGTTGGTAGGCGACTATGGAGGAAAGAATCTTCCGAGACCTGCTAGACCCATTGGATAGGCCCGATAATGAACTCTGGAGAAAATACAGATTCAAAAGGGATGGTCTACTCAGTCTCATGGATCAAATAATGAAATAATGGAAGTCATTATAAAAGTATGTTTTTCTCTCTTGTTATGATAATTGAAGAAAAAAAACCCTGTTAATTTTATTATATTTAACTTGTAGCTCCAACTGCTTACTGTTTTTTTCATAGACTCGGGTACAAATTTGTTCAAATAATGCTATTTAAAAAAATTTCCCAAAGGCTGATGTACAAATTTAATATAATTATTCTGCCATTCTTTTCATTAAACTTCACATTAGTCAATATCCATGCCATTCAAACATCAATCTATCTTCCTTCTCTCCGTATAAACAAGCCATCTTCATTGGAATTCACATCCTGAATTCCAATGAAGATAGACACCTCTCTTGCATTGTACATGAAAATATCCATCCACTCGTCTCCGTACAATTAAAGTACCCTCAAATTTTACCCACTGAAAGCTCACACTAACCTGTAACCAAAACAATCCTGAAATGATGACATTTAAAAGATCAATTCATAAGTAATCAAGTGTGGATTTTAATTCATTTGTTCCCTTGATTGTTAGTGTTTACAGAAACAGAGGGGGCAGCTTGTGGCATGGAACCATAAGGCAGGGGCGGATCCAGCCGGCGGCAGAGGAGGGCGCCAGAGAGGGGGCCCAATTTGTGAAAAATATTTATTCAACGGGGGAGATAGTGCTATTTTTTTTTACTCAACATCCTTGAGCACCAGGGGAGGGGGCCCGTCTTCTTTTTTAAATTTTTAAAGGTTGTTTTTACCTCTTTTTTTTGCCAGGGGAGGGGGCCCGGGCCCCCCTCCCCTGAATCCGCCATTGCCATAAGGGCCATTGAGGTTCTTTTGGCACAAAGTTCCTTATAAAATTAACAAGCTGAAATCTACCCTAATATCAGTCACATAAATCAATGCTTCACCGAGTGTTTGTTGCAAATTGCTCAATCATGACTGGTTGAGTTTTGTGCAGAATTGCTACAATCCATT
Organism: Mesocentrotus franciscanus; assembly: GCA_037976565.1. Lineage (NCBI taxonomy): Eukaryota > Metazoa > Echinodermata > Echinoidea > Camarodonta > Strongylocentrotidae > Mesocentrotus > Mesocentrotus franciscanus. The sequence goes on along the minus strand of CP137684.1, from coordinate 24,681,746 downwards.
CATTGAGTATGTAATTGCGAGTAGTCCAAATCAGGAGGGTCACAAACTCCTTCTCTACATCCACTGTCACATCTAGATTCCTGAAGACCATTGTGGTTTGAGATGAATTTGGGAGAGGTACCAACGTTGTTTTGGAGTCACATGCTCCTTATGCTGACTGCTCCTCTTCAGCAACTACTACAGACGAGTCCACTTGCATCTTTGTTACCAATTCTGATAAGCCGGCTGTTTATGATTAAAAGAGTAAAAGATCTAATTAAACATTTAGACGATTTTTTAAAGAATAGCATTCATAGAAATGTCATAGAATTTAATCTAGATAAATATGACATTCTTCAACTTTACGCTCTGAAAACCTCATTTTGATTTGAGTTTTAACTTTTGAGTTATTAACAACCATAAGTGTCCAGTGCTTTTTTTTTGGTACACAAACATATTTTTCTTTATCACACTTGCAGGTTCTTGGACAGCTATCTCCAAGACAACCAGAATATAGTCATATAAGATAATCAAATCTTGTACGACTAGGCTACCCCAAAAAAAAAAAACTATTGTTTAAAGAATATATTGTGAAAGAGAGATGGATTGCAGATGGCAAGGATGTGTTGGTTGACAATTGCAGGTGAAAATTAATGCTCTACTACGAAGCAACTCACTTCAGACACTGTCATCTTGCCTCTGAGTTTTAGACAGCAAAGTCCTTGTTGTGTCTGCCACATCATCATGAGCTTCTCACACTGCCCTTCCTTTTCATTACATGTACAGGCACCTGTATGTAAAGAGACATACAATCATTTACTTTTAAAACATGTTCATAAAAGCATTGTACAATAATAATTATAAAATGAACAGCAGGGTAAGGTTTTTGCAGAAATGTTAGAACTTGTAATTAGGGTGTTATGCCATATCGACTTTGGACAATACTTGTATGTAGAAAGGACTGTAGGGTAACCTGACTTTGGGTCTGCCAATGTTTAATATTATGTTTAGCTATGGATTAAGGTTAAGAATCAATTTTGTGTTACAACATAACACTAAAGTGACCTAAACAGTTGTCAATAGAGCATGTGGTAAAACTCACTTACTTCTTCTAACTGGTAAAACAGTGATACATGTACACGTTTCACAAACTGCAGGTCAGCGTACTTTTATTTTACTAAAGCTATTGTAAATGATAGAAAGAAGTGGTTTAAACTATTCTACCTTCAAGTCTTCACCATGTTTAAGCTGCTATCACAATATAAAGGGAGATTTTTAAACTGACAATGATGAGCAACATACATGTATACAGCTCCACCAGCACCTAGAAAATCTGATGGTACGACAATTGCTCCTGAGACAATTGTTTCACATCAATTTCCTACACTATTAATTCAAATACTTAACTTCATCCCTGGTCCCAAGTACCCAACACTAAACCTAACCCTAACCCTACACCTAACCTCAATCTAAATTGCAACCCTCAGCTTAACCCTACACCTTTGACGAAATAAAGCCTGTACCAGTCATTGCTGGAGCAAATGTCGGGTCACACAAAATGCCATGACAGACTCACTTGCTATGAACTTATCTCTGTTTCTTTCTCGGATTTGTTAAAAACATTGTAATATTCACTATAAATTACCTGTCCATTGTGCTTTGCTCCTATATTGTTAGGCACAAGAGGCCATCGCCTTGAGGTAAGGGGAAGAACATCAAGACTGGAACCGCAAGGCACCCCATGATCTCTAAACAGGAAGCCCTCCTTCTCAATCCCTGGAGCAGAATTATAAACATTTCAATAAATATTAACCAAATATGTAAGAAAATACAAAAAGAAATGGCATTATTTATTAATTTAGTTTTCTTTAATGTTTACTTTTTTAGCAAAATTTGAAGGTCAATTATGTATTCTTTTTGCTTGTCATTCATTTCCATTTATTGGATCCCCTCTTCTACATGAGCTACAAATTTTAATTCTAAAAAGATATATATTTGAAGTTAAAATACACTTTAAATAAACACTACAGCAACTTGTTAGTAGACAACTAGACATTTTGATGCATACCGGTACATAGACACCCCCTGAAAGGATACTTCTCAAACCAGCCCTTTGCATCCCCTCCAACTTGGCCTTGACCTCACTCATTTCAAAATTTCCTTTTACTTGACAAAACTAAACAGATCAAGTTATAAGATCAAAGGTAAATATGTTTAGATGTTTACCTTCTCTTGTGGTGGTGTGTTCTCTCCAGACATTCTTGTTTCAAGCACATACTCAAAGAAGGCAAGCATTTGGTACTGCGACAAGTCTCACCGTACATTTTCCTGTAAAATGAGGAGGATTTAATTCTTAGAATTAAAAAAATGAGCATGATCATAACATTGATGAGCATTTGCAGAATTAACTGTGCCTGACCCCCTCCCCGGGCAAGCGAAAAGAAAAATAAGTGCTCTTACCCCCTTATTCACCGGTTGGCTGAGTCGGCGCTCAATATTTTCTCAAGACTTGGACCCCCTCCCCTCTTGCCGCCCCTGCACTATACTATACAGTAGTATAGACTGAATATTTTGCAGATAGACCCTACATGTCATTGTGTCATAATTTGTTAAGATAGCTACGTATAAGTGTATCACAGTTAGGCCTAGATCTAGTCCAATTACTGTCTGATTTTGTATTGTGACTTAAAGTACTTGGACTAACTGTTTAGGTGGGCCGTGGGGGGTTTATCGGGTACTGGGCGCAAGGCATTGAGGGAGAAGGCGAATCACTTGAGATATTCAACTTCGAATCAAGGGCAGGACGGTATAGCAAAATAGCAAGGTTCAGTTACTGACAACAAAAGTCACTAGCTGTTTCAGTGTTTGTAATTGTATAGGCCTATTTGCATGCAAGACTACGCAAAAAATAAAGATCTAGACTAGACTCTAGTCTAGACCACTCCAGCAAAGCATAGTATTAGTCTAGACCTCTAGTAATAATCATTGAGAGGTCTCGAGTCTAGTCTAGATCATTATTTTTGCGTAGTCTAGATCTAGATTCTAGATCTAGATCTAGACTAGACCTAGGGAGTAGTCCTAGAATCTAGATCCAATTTAAATGAAAACATATACCGATAGGCGATACGGTGACTTTTGTTGATTTCTATTTATAATATAGATCTAGATCTAGACCTAGTCTAGACCGAAAATTCTGTCTCTTTCGTTCGTTAGCCTCTGATTTGGGTATGGTCGGCTCCTCTCTTTAGAGACAGAAGCCGACCATAGGCGCTCCTGTGCAAACGTTTTGGCCATTTATGGCCAAAGAACTTTTCCCAAAATACTCAATTTTAGCGGATTCATATCCGATGCATTTATGTTTAAAAATTAGGCCTAGGCTAATATACATCGGTTTCACTTACCAGATTGACTGTATGATGCGTTTAAGGGTTTTTTTGGTTTCATCGCCGAAATTGAGCTCCGTGTTGAAATTCTTGCAGCCGTATTTTAAACTGTTACTGCGCATGAAGGAAGATGACGTCATCCATTGACAGTAACAGTTTAAAATACGGCTGCAAGAATTTGAACACGGAGCTCAATTTCGGCGATGAAAATCCGGAAAAAGACCCTTAAACGCATCATACAGTCAATCTGGTAAGTGGAACCGATGTATATTAGCCTAGGCCTAATTTTCAAACATAAATGCATCGGATATGAATCCGCTAAAATTGAATATTTTGGGCAAAGTTCTTTTGGCCATAAATGGCCAAAACGTTTGCACAGGAGCGCCTATGGTCGGCTTCTGTCTCTAAAGAGAGGAGCCGACCCTACCCAAATCAGAGGCTAACGAACGAAAGAGACAGAAATTTTCGGTCTAGACCTAGTCTAGATCTAGATCTAACTAGAGACTAGAGTCTAGACCTAGATCTAGAGTCTAGTGAAATCTAGACACTATTTTGGTTCTTGCAGTTTATTGCAGGAGTTGCTGTTTCGATAGTTTGGTTGCAATAAAACTGGATTTTCGGTTCTAAATTGATTAAACCCGACAGCCAACTCCGGATAATTACAGCACCGATGCACGATGACAGTAGTGACTGATGCCATAATGCCCGGCACTAGCCCAGGCGCTACACGCAGCTTCCGCTTTCGACTCTTGCCCACTGCAGTCGCACGAAACTGGTCAATCACTCGCACACGAGCTCTCATAATCAATCTTTGTTTAACCGCCGGAAAAGTATTCAAAAATCAAAAAGCACATAGATATATGTCGAGTTATGAATTTTATTCTTCGTATTAGGTAATAAATATGACTTGTACTTACGGGATTTCTACGAAAAACCATTTCTAGCACCGAAGTTTGATTGATTATCGCAGATGATGGGAGATGACGGCAGACGACGGCGAAGTAAAATAGAGCTAATGCGCATGCGCCAACTCGTAGACTCGCCGCTAGTCGCCTCTTTAATCATAAAATATAGTTTTTTCACTGTGAATCAAGCGTAACTTACGCTTGATTTCCAAGGACGTTTATAATACGGAAATTGGCCAAAAGTTACAATTGATTGTAAGATACGATCGATTGTAAATGAATCAATCTTAAGATTGATCTTACGCTTGATCTTTATAATACGGGGCCATTATCAGATCTTGAGGTCAGTCGTGGCAATCGTGCTGATCCTAGGAAATTTTTGGACGGTTCAAAAAATGTCTACGATCAACACGATTAATTGTCAATCGTGATTATCGCATCAGATCGTATTGGATCGTAATAAAACGCAACATATCGCATCTAATCGTGCTTCCTAATCGTGGTGATCGGGATCAACCTTAGAAAAAGACAAACACCACGCTCTGTTGAGATGTGTTGCGATCTGCCACGACCTGTGACGCTCTGTCGGGTACCATTGCTCACGACCTGACACGAACGACTCAAGAGCAGATACAAGATGATACGAGTAGATGCGAGTAAATGCGAGTAGATACGAGAAGTCACGCTTTTACACGGACGTTTATGATCTGTTACGAGTTCTCGCGCCCAGTATATTTACACTTTCTCTCCTTCCCTCTCTCTCTCTCTTTTTTTTAATCATATATCTCTCTCTCTCTCTCTCCTCTTTCTCTCTCAACCATTTGTTTCTCATTCACTATCATTCTCTTTATAGTCCTTAATCATAATAACTCCTTTTCCTTCACTCCATCAGCTTCTTCAACCACACTCTCTCCCTCTTGTTGTTAATATTCCTTCTCCTCTCTCTCTCTCTCTCTCTCTCTCTCTTCTTATCAATCATGGAAGGTAATGTAAACATGTATACCATTAATTTGCAGACTTGAAATAGAAAGTTGTGTCCATACAATCAGAAGATGATAGATACCAACTTTATATATTTCGATAACATTATAGACAGATATATACATTGTCACAATGTGACTGGGATTTCTCTTTTAGACAGAGAATGTAATGGACAGGTGTTAGATGAATAGATGTTGTTGGTAGCAATTTATTAGGTCAACTAACTTGGGTCACTAACTTGGGTCTCTAGTAGAGCAGGTGTCTGTCTTTGTCTGTGTGTGGGAAAGGATGAGGAGAATGTTAATAGGAAAGTTTTGTATAGAGGATTCAGTAAAGGAATACAAAGAATGTTAAGGAGGTTACTATTGAGAGAGTCAACGTGGATTAGAGATTTAGGGTAGTTTAATCAGATTGCACATGAGATCTCGAGAGGATCAGACCTTTCAGAATTTGGTCTGATTTGGGAGTAAATGAGGGTGTTGGCCACGAAGGTAAATGTTACAGCCACAGGCTATAAGCATGCTGTTGCTGGCATAGACTTTCCCTATACTATGGGACCAGGCAAGAACCAGGCAGCACAGGCCGACGTGGTAGAAGCCTCATCAGCCCTCGCCTCAACTTGAATCATCATTTGAACATCTGAACTGTAAGTTAAGAAATAAATGTATTACCTTATTTGTAATTATCTGGAAGGAAGGTTAATTTCATACATTTCATAAAGAGAAAGATATTTTCTATGTACTACGAGATAATGGATTGTTGTGTTGTTGAATAAGGATTTTTTGTCTTGTTGAATAAGGAAGACTTATCCTTGATTATTTTGTTTGCTTGGAATATATGAAGTTTAAGAAATTGTATTGCACTGAAAAGTTATACCATGTATAACTATATGTAAAGACATAGGTGTTATTCTATAATATCTAGGTGAAAGATACCGTACATGGTCATTTATAAATGTCGCCTATTTTAGTGGTTTATGTCAGTGAAGCTAAGCTCTAGAGATTGTAAATGATTGTTGTAAATTGTTAGGATTTACATCGCTATAGCTATCGTGTTTATTTTTGTAGATGGTTGGCTATTTGGTTTCCATTTAATTCTTTTAGGGACAAGCTGGGCTCGTAGCCATAACCCTAGGCACCATCAGTGAATGGACATGTGTTCGTAGTCGACACGCTCAGGCAACCTACTCGCGTCAAGTCGTTGAGTCAACGCCCAGTGCTGTCGTACACCGGTCAGGCTTAGCAGGTCATGCATCATATCGCACCGGGTTACTACATACACCAGAGTATTTCGTTCCGCCTATTCAGAAACAGGAAGAGGTGGTATTTACGAACTCTAAATCGGGACTCTCTAACCCACAACAGTATACTTTTTATATAAAGACCGGGCTAGAGACGGTGGGTGATTAACTGTATGTTATACCTCGAAGGATGACCTGGTCATCAGGTAATCTATTTTCCTTTGGAAATATGGAGAATTATATTGTGATATAATTGAGTACCGATAAGACGACATAAACAGTGATAGGATATACTCCTATCTAAGTTCACAGTGATTCTGAAACATTTTATTTTTGTCAACTATTTGCATGTTTAATTATATTGAGCCGATGGCTCTTAAATAAACTGTTTGTACCCTATATTCTTACTCTTGAAATTGCTTGATTTTCTTGTGATACATACTCATTTCATCAGAACCTAATTTATCGTCAGACCATAATAATTTTCAGTATTTAAATCTGACATATTGGCGACCACGAAGGGACTATTTTTGTCTATTTGATAGGTTAGGTTATAATGATTAGATTGTTATCATTGGTTAATATGTCTTGTGATTGTTTTTGTGTAATAATGAAAACTTGATCTTTTCTCCAGTTTACAGTGTTTGTAGGTTCAAGACTGTTCGGACGGTGGTGCAAGTGCAGGTCGGGGCAGGGAGGCTTCTCTACGTGCCTGTGCCAGAGCTGAGGGCGTGGTGACGTTTGCGCTGCATAAATTGTCTGCATTTGGCAGGTTTGTAAATTTACCTTGGTGTGGCCTGCAGTATGGAGAGAGATAAGTTTATTACACAAGGGAAAGAGTTTAATTTGGAGGGGAAGGAATTGAGAACGTATGTTGATGAGTGTGTGCGTGAAGCTAGAGATGAACGAGCGGCAGCAAGGAGTGCTGAGACTGAAATAATAGCTCAACAGATTAGACTAGAGGAACTAAGGAAAACTAATGGGACGGGACCTAGTTCACAGTCAGGGCACCCACGTAGTAGGCCCAGTATTCCTCCTCTTCCAGTTTTCCAAGAAGGAAAGGATGATATTGACAGTTATTTGTCTAGGTTTGAGAGACATGCCGTAATTGTAGGGTGGGATAAGTCGGATTGGGCACTCGCAATTTGTGCTTTGATGTCGGGTAAGGCTTTGGATATTATTTCAAGGCTTACAGTTTCCCAGGTTAAGGATTATGACATAGTTAAATCCTCACTTCTAAAAGGATATGATCTTACGGAAGAAGGGTATAGGACTAAGTTTAGGTATGCTAAACTCCATCAGGGGGAAACCTACGTTCAATATGCCCATAGAATTGAGAAATACTTAGATCGATGGATTGATCTTAGCTCTTATGATGACAGTGTTGAAGGTCTGAAGAGCCTGCTCATCCAGGAACAGATATTTAATACAAGCAGTAAGGAATGCCTGATGTTCGTTAAGGAACGTCATCCTGGAAAGCTTACAGAAGTATTAACTCTAGCTGATCAATATCATGATGCTCATACAGATTTGAGGGTAAGAAGGGTGAAAGCCCAGCAGTCCAGTTCTAACAGTTCAAATAATACTAAGAGTCCAAACAGTTCTACTAGTTCAAGTAGTGATAAAAGATCAAGTAGGTCTGAGAATCCAACCAACTCTAATCTTTCGAACAAGAAATGTTACACTTGTAATAAGTTTGGACATCTTTCTTTCAATTGCCCAAGTGGAAAGAAAGGTCGACGTGAGATGGGATCAAGTCTCGTCAAAGGCAGGTCAGCAGATGATACATCAGCCAGACATGATGCTGCAGCAGGACCTACTGACTCCAGAGAGACAGCTCATCCGGATGACTCGAAGGGTTTGAGTCTCATCGTGAGAGAAAACCTCACCGAAGATGGAACCGGAGTGAAGCTAGCATCTGGCGACACCCTCCCGGTACTATCAGCAGCAGCGAGTGGTTCACCAGTGGAGATGCCAGTCAGCAAGGGAATGGTGAACGGGAAGCTCGTGGATGTTCTACGTGACAGCGGTTGTACGACTGTCATTGTTCGGCAAGACTTGGTGTCGGAAGAGCAGTTCACTGGAGAACAGCGGACTTGCTTGCTCATTGATCGGACGATCAGAACCTTCCAAGTTGCAACGATCGAGCTAGATACTCCTTTCTTCACAGGTAAGGCAGAAGCTTTGTGTGTGCTAACACCCGTGTATGATATTGTACTAGGGAACATTTATGGAGCCCGGCAACCAGCTGACCCAGACCAAGACTGGAAGCCAAAAGATCATCAGGCCAACGCAGTAGAGACAAGAGGACAGAAGCGGAAGGCAGGACGTACGAGGCCTCCCCTTCACGTACCTGATTCACTGAATGACATTGTGTCTGTGGATGATCTAATCCAGGCCCAGAAGGAGGACAATGCACTGGATGCTTCCAGGAAACTCGCTGAAAGTGGAGAAAAGAAGATAAGTAAGAGTGGAAATTCGTCTTACTTTCTCGTTAAGAAGGATGTACTCTATAGAGAATATATTGATGCAACCCCAGGGTCAGATGTACTCGTGCAAGTTGTGGTACCCACTAAATTCAGGAATCAAGTCTTGAAGCTTGCTCACGAATCTATTCTTGGTGGTCATTTTGGAACTAAAAAGACCCGTGATAAGATTTTGACTCACTTTTTCTGGCCAGGTATGCATGCAGATATAGTGCGGTATTGTCGGTCATGTGGACCATGTCAGCGTACTTCGCCTAAGGGAAGGTTACGAAGGTGCCTCTGGGATCAACCCTCTCATCGATGAACCTTTTAGACGTGTGGCGATGGACCTGGTTGGACCGATAGAACCTGCTACTAGCAAAGGTAATCGGTACATTCTTACCGTTGTAGACTATGCTACACGTTACCCAGAAGCTGTAGCACTTCGCAGGATTGATGCACAGACAGTTGCAGAGGCACTGATGGACATCTACTCCAGGGTGGGGATACCACGAGAGGTGTTGACAGACCGGGGCAGCCAATTCACATCAGAGCTGATGAAGGAAGTCAGTCGTCTATTCTCCATCCGTCAGATGACGACTACACCCTATCATCCCGCTTGCAATGGGTTGGTTGAACGTTTCAACGGTACCTTGAAGTCTATGCTCCGCAAGATGTGTGAAGAACGACCCAAGGACTGGGGTAGGTATTTGAACCCCTCTTGTTTGCTTACAGAGAGTCAGTGCAGGAGAGCACGGGATTCTCACCCTTTGAACTCCTGTTTGGGAGAGCAGTTCGAGGCCCTCTTGCTATCCTACGGGAGCTGTGGACTGGAGAGGTTGATGAACCGGATACCAAGACTACATATCAGTATGTATTGGATCTGAAAGACAGGCTGCAATTGACTTGTGAAGTTGCCCAACAGAATCTCAGCAAATCAGCAGAGAGGTACAGGAGACAGTACAATAAGAAAGCAAAGGAGAGAAAGTTTGAAGTTGATGATGAAGTCCTTCTTCTACTTCCAGTGACAACAACAAACTGTTGATGCACTGGAAAGGACCCTTCAAGGTGGTAAAGAAGATAGGACAAATGGACTACAGAATTGATAAGGATGGAAAGATAAAAACCTTCCATGCAAATCTTCTGAAGAAGTACTACAGGAGAGAGGAGAGTGCAGGTGGGTTTGATGTTGCTGGTGTTTCTGTTGTGGATGATGGCTTGTCTGAGGAATGTAGCGAAGGAGAGAATGAAGATGTAAACCATTCTTCGAGAAAGGATATTCTTCATCTCCCCAATCTTACCCCAACAGAATCTCTCAAAGATGTGCAGATCAGTCCACATCTAGATGATAAGCAGCGTGAGGAGGTCAACTCTCTTTACGGGAGTATGAAGAAGTTTTGACTGATATGCCGGGATTGACAAACTTAGGTAAGCATGACATTAAACTTGTCCATAAGGAACCCATTAAGAGAAAACCGTACCCATTACCACATGCTTTGCGAGGTAAGGTGAAGGAGGAGGTTCAGAAGATGATAGATGTTGGCATAGTTGAATCCTCGTCTTCTCCTTATGCATCCCCGGTAGTGATGGTAAAGAAGAAAGATGGGACAATCAGGTTTTGTTGTGATTATCGTAAGTTAAATCAAGTTACCGTAACTGATGCAGAACCGATACCTGATCAGGAAGAAATATTTGCAAAACTTTCTAGGGCCAAGTATTTCACAAAGATTGATCTAACCAAAGGGTATTGGCAAGTACCCTTAACAGAGGAAGCCAAGGAACTGACAGCATTTGTGACACCAGATGGTTTGTATCAATTTCGAAGCATGCCATTTGGGCTAGTTAATGCTCCGGCAAGCTTTAGTCGTATCATGAGGGTTTTGCTCCGTGGCTTGCATGGTGTAGACAATTTCATTGATGATATTTTGATCCATACAGTAAGTTTTGAGGAGCATTTAGATACCCTCCGTGAGGTGTTCGAGAGACTGAGGAGAGCAAACTTGACAGCGAGGCCTACCAAGTGCACTGTAGGATGTGTAAGTATCGAATTTCTTGGTCATCGAATAGGTCAAGGAGAGCTTCGACCAGTGCAAGACAAAGTCGATGCAGTTCAAGGAGCTGCGAGACCTAAGACCAAAAAGCAACTTCGATCCTTTCTAGGTCTTGTGGGTTATTACAGACGGTTTGTTCCCAACTTCGCAGCATTAGCAGTACCACTGACTGACCGAACAAAGAAAGGAGAGCCACTTCTAGTGAAATGGGGAGATGCGGAAGAGGCAGCTTTCACTACCTTGAAAAAGAAACTTGCTAGTGAACCCATTCTCCATCTTCCGGACTTAGATCTTCCTTTCATCCTGAGGACTGATGCCTCAGATCATGGTCTCGGTGCAATTCTGCTACAAGAGACGGAAGGGAAGAAGTTCCCTATCGCCTACGCTAGTAGGAAACTTCTCCCAAGAGAGCAGCGCTACTGTGTTATGGAACGTGAATGCTTAGCAGTAGTCTGGGGTGTTCAGAAGTTCGAACCATACCTCTACGGCAAGCATTTTGAACTAGAAACTGATCACCAGCCACTGCAGTGTATCGCGAAATCAAAAGTCGCGAACTCAAGGATTCTGAGATGGGCTTTGGCGCTTCAACCGTACCAGTTTAGCATCACAGCTATCAAGGGCAGTGAAAACGTCGGTGCAGACTACTTAAGTAGGATACCAGATACCAGTAGTTGATTTCAAGTAAAGCAGGAACAGAAGTTTTTTTTTTAATAATTATTATTGATCTTTATATTTTCCTGTAAACAAATTTTCCTCGTATAGAATGAGAAAACCACTCTGAAATTTTCCTCGTATAGAATGAGAAAACCACTCTGAAATTTTTTTCTGAAATTATATAAATTTCTTGAAGGAAGGGGAGATATGTCACAATGTGACTGGGATTTCTTTTAGACAGAGAATGTAATGGACAGGTGTTAGATGAATAGATGTTGTTGGTAGCAATTTATTAGGTCAACTAACTTGGGTCACTAACTTGGGTCTCTAGTAGAGCAGGTGTCTGTCTTTGTCTGTGTGTGGGGAAAGGATGAGGAGAATGTTAATAGGAAAGTTTTGTATAGAGGATTCAGTAAAAGGAATACAAAGAATGTTAAGGAGGTTACTATTGAGAGAGTCAACGTGGATTAGAGATTTAGGGTAGTTTAATCAGATTGCACATGAGATCTCGAGAGGATCAGACCTTTCAGAATTTGGTCTGATTTGGGGAGTAAATGAGGGGGTTGGCCACGAAGGTAAATGTTACAGCCACAGGCTATAAGCATGCTGTTGCTGGCATAGACTTTTCCTATACTATGGGACCAGGCAAGAACCAGGCAGCACAGGCCGACGTGGTAGAAGCCTCATCAGCCCTCGCCTCAACTTGAATCATCATTTGAACATCTGAACTGTAAGTTACAGAAATAAATGTATTACCTTATTTGTAATTATCTGGAAGGAAGGTTAATTTCATACATTTCATAAAGAGAAAGATATTTTCTATGTACTACGAGATAATGGATTTTTGTGTTGTTGAATAAGGATTTTTGTCTTGTTGAATAAGGAAGACTTAACCTTGATTATTTTGTTTGCTTAGAATATATGAAGTTTAAGAAATTGTATTGCACTGAAAAGTTATACATGTATAACTATATGTAAAGACATAGGTGTTATTCTATAATTTCTAGGTGAAAGATACCGTACATGGTCATTTATAAATGTCGCCTATTTTAGTGGTTTATGTCAGTGAAGCTAAGCTCTAGAGATTGTAAATGATTGTTGTAAATTGTTAGGATTTACATCGCTATAGCTATCGTGTTTATTTTTGTAGATGGTTGGCTATTTGGTTTCCATTTAATTCTTTTAGGGACAAGCTGGGCTCGTAGCCATAACCCTAGGCACCATCAGTGAATGGACATGTGTTCGTAGTCGACACGCTCAGGCAACCTACTCGCGTCAAGTCGTTGAGTCAACGCCCAGTGCTGTCGTACACCGGTCCGGCTTAGCAGGTCATGCATCATATCGCACCGGGTTACTACATACACCAGAGTATTTCGTTCCGCCTATTCAGAAACAGGAAGAGGTGGTATTTACGAACTCTAAATCGGGACTCTCTAACCCACAACAGTATACTTTTTATATAAAGACCGGGCTAGAGACGGTGGGTGATTAACTGTATGTTATACCTCGAAGGATGACCTGGTCATCAGGTAATCTATTTTCCTTTGGAAATATGGAGAATTATATTGTGATATAATTGAGTACCGATAAGACGACATAAACAGTGATAGGATATACTCCTATCTAAGTTCACAGTGATTCTGAAACATTTTATTTTTGTCAACTATTTGCATGTTTAATTATATTGAGCCGATGGCTCTTAAATAAACTGTTTGTACCCTATATTCTTACTCTTGAAATTGCTTGATTTTCTTGTGATACATACTCATTTCATCAGAACCTAATTTATCGTCAGACCATAATAATTTTCAGTATTTAAATCTGACATACATACAGGTGTGACAATTTTGCAGTGTGTAAACTATAGTGCCATACTATTAAGTATAAGGTCAAAAAATAGCTTTTGTTCAGGTAACTGCTATTTAAACATCTTTTACAATGTATTACATTATAGTTGATCTTTCACATGGAAGTTTTTGTTGTTCTTGCACAGACATGGACAATGAAAGAGTTAAAATTCTCTCCCTTTTCTTTATCCATAAATATATGTCTCCTATATTTAACAACTTTGCTGTAATTAACCTAAAATGAGCTTCCACTGCTCTAAAACATTGACTTAGAATAGTCAGTAAAAATAGAAAGAAAATCATGCATCTTCAATATCAATTTCCTGAATTTTTCAAAAATAAAAATAAAAATATCAAATATCATCCTCTCCACCTTCCGCGTCATGCAGCCTGGCCATCCTTTCCTGCCATGCGACCGCACCTTTTGGTGAGTTGAAGAAGGCCTTTAGGAGTTCCTTGTGATGATTTGCATCTGCTGTAGCTGAGTTGCGAGGTACAGAAGGTTGATTCAAATCTAGCCAGTCCACATGGTCCCTCCATGCTCCTGGGATGACATTCTGGTTTTCCGCCTCAACCATATCATTCACATTAGACACCTGAATCTATTGGCCAGGATACCGAAGGCATTTTTCACCACTCTTCTCCCCCTTGAGAGTCTGTAGTTGAAAATCCTCTCCTCCCTGGCCATCACTCTTCTTCCGTATGGCTTCATGGGGTAGTTCCTGAGTGCGAAGGCGTCATCCCCAGGATGAAGAAGGGCATGTCTTGGAGGTCATCAGGGCTTGCAGTCAAAGGGCAGGGTGGGGTGAGTCCTAGGGCTTCCTCTTCCAGGCCATTGAACAGCTCAGAGTCGCCAAATATCTGATCATCTGACATGTGTCCTTTTCCACCATAAGCTCGATCCACACAAAGTTGTAATCTGCATCCACCAGAGCTAGGAGTGGTATCGAAAAGAAGCCCTTGTAATTGTAGTACAGGCTTCAAGTGTGGGGTGGCTTCTTGATAGCAATGTGTTTGCCATCCAGGGCCCCAATGGCATGGGGTATGTTCCATCTCTGCTCAGACTGGTTAGCTACGGCTGTCCAGGCTTCAGGGGTGACAGGTAGGCTAAAACCTCATTTTGTACGCTTGCACAATTGCCTGGCACACTTCTGGAACCATCTCTGAGATGCTGGACACTCCACACCTAAATGCATACGCAAGGAACTGATAGTTGTCCAGTGGCAAGGTGCCTCAGTGTCACTGGCAGTTTCAGTCCAGTTGAGAGGGGTTGCCTGAAACTGGTGCGTCCCCTCTCGATTGCTGGGGGCACCCCCTGCAAGACTTCATCGAAGAGCTGTAGTGTTAATCTTGTGTAGTTTTGGAACACTATTGGATCTTCCAGCCTCAATTTGGTGTCTAGGAGGCTGGAGAACTGGCCAACTGTTGTCTCGTCTCCTCTGTGAGCCATGGTTGCACCCAAAACTGCCTGACTGCAGCTCTCCTGTACTTACGTGATTGGGGCTGTGGCTGGTCTGTACCGTCTGGCTGCTGCTCGTCTTCTTCCTCTCTGGCGATAATAAAATAAGCATACAATAATACTGCAAATGTCACGTTGTCATCATCCTCAACTCCTGTCATCATCAATGGTTGTGGGTTGTAGTGATCACTTTGTAGAAGTTCAAGAAACAATGAAGTCCATGGTCAGTCGGCCTGTATATATATCCGTCGGGGTCCAATCGTAGCTCAAATCCTGATCACTCTCGACCCTTATCGTGAAAGACATCGCAACCACAACTGTATACTGTCGCAACAGAGCGCATCGGTTCGTGATGAACGTATCGGAAGGTATTCGAACGTATCTACACGTACCCGATCGTCCCAAATCGGGGACCCCGATCGTGATGATCGTGTCACATCGAGACCCAATCGTGGACTCAATCGGGACAATCATATCGGAACGTATATGATCGTATCTGAACGGGAGACCAGATCGTGTCACCTGAATTGACCAATCGTGACCATATCGCAACCAAGCGCACCAAATCGTACCATAACGTATCGACTCGCATCACCTCGTATCCAAACCTAGCAATTCAGAGAATTTCCACGATCAGCTACGAATGGCCAATCGTGGGGTTCGTAACGGATCGGACGACAGTGGGAACGCCCCATAACGGCCTATTACGTACTGTCACGTTTTGTTGCGTTTACCCCGTTTTACTACGGCCTATGAAGTATCTCATTCGCATCGTGGCTGCCGTGGCAAATTTACTGACAGTTTAAAAATCTGGCCCGGCATCCACGGCAATCACGGGCTGTCACGTTTGCCCATTTCGTCCCCGCGTTGTCTCACGTCCATCCCGTTTTGTCCACGGTGGTCTGAAACGTGATTGCCATGGCCGCCGGGAACATAGTGTAAACGTAGCATAAGGGAGGTATAATGACACGTCAGCATATCGTATACCATATAAGATATAATTAATACATTATATCTAAGTTTACAAAATATATCTGTCCTACGATGTATAAATACATCTTATTAGGAAGATAAATTGTATTTGTCCGAAAAGACACGCCAACACGACGTAAATAAACAACCTTTATTCAATAAATCAGTTTTAATAGTATATATATATATATATACATATATATATATATATACATCTTATAGCCTTAAGGTTTAAGGACACGTTAGCAACTCATAACTAAGAGCTAACGAATGTCTGAAGAAAGGAAGGTCTACGAGAAGGCGGGAACAAAGGCCTTCTAGAAAAAAAGACGCGGCCATTGAAAGAGTGAAAAAGACTCGTAGGCCTACACAAAACAACAAGCGAACACTAAACGTGAGGATATGCACAATGAATTTTCAGTCAACAAGTAGGCTAAACAAAGGAGCCGACAGAGCGGAATGCCCCAGCTAACACGAAAACCCATGTGTGGGGCAAGCACTAAAAGGAGAATCGCTCGGCAAATTTTCTATATCAATTTTTATTGCCAATCGAAAATGTGACTAAGTTTAAAAACCGAACCTAAAGTGTTAATAGGGACTTTTCGATTTGCACGTTCATAAGCGAACTGCGACGTACGCGGTAATTTTTAAGCAGGGTTGACGAGGCACGTTGACTGTTCGTTACTTTTTCGATTTTACACAACTACGACGCTTGCTTAGTGAGCGCGAAATTCGATCGAATAGCTAAAGATCCAACACCAAATTCGGTGCATGGACTGTTCTCAAAAATTGTGCTGCAACAGATTAGCGATGCATAAATAAAATGTGTTCATTTTATGAATTATTCTGCTTAGTGAGTGCGAAATTCGATCAAAAAGCTAAAGATCCAACACACCAAATTCGGTGCATGGGACTGATCTCGAAAATGATACTGCAACAGATTGGCGATGCATAAATAACATGTGTTCATTTTATGAATTATTCTGCAACAATTTTGATTTAAGGGAAATTACAGACACGAAAATGTGTTAATTTAAGAGAATTCACGCTTCCACCACTCTCCGGTTCTAGAATTAGGTCAATTGGGTCCATTTTGTGACTTCGATGTGATGTTTCGTGCCTACAAAAGATTGCTTACGAACATGTACCGTCACAGTTTGCGAACAAGGGCGAACGCGTTCGAGAATTCTGCTACGAACGATGAGCTCGTCGATGCGCATGCGCACTGATTCAATAGTTACCGCATACGTCGCAGTCTACTAGTGAACGTGCAAATCGAAAAGTCCCTAATAACAAAATGGAACGGTAATTAGATATGAAAAAAGGACCAGAGTGCACTAAAAGTGAAAAACTCTGAATTTTGACGCACGTTAACTTAGCTGTATGTAAACAAGATGGCTGCGAGAAAGAGAGAGGATGATTATGTGTGCGGGCTGGAGGTTGGCGGGGTTCCGGGGGGAGGGGGGTATGCACGGTTGTGACTTTAATAATCTCGATGGTCTGCTTTGTCTAGAGGACTAAGCAATAATAGATAGATACATTATTTTATTGTGGTAAATTGATAAATTAATTTTAATCTAGCAAAATGGCACAAACGTCAGTCCCTTTGCAAAGGGATTTGCAAATTGATGTATTTAGCCCATGGTCCTGCACGATAGGCCTTCTTGGTTCCTGCCCCAAGAATATTTTGAGGGGACGCGTTTCGAATACTACCCCTTGGACATCCACCCTCCCCCGGATAACCACCCCCAGTCAACTACCCCCTAAGACAATTCCCCCCTAGGTCAACCCCCCTCTAGGACGACCCCCGCACAACTACCCCCGGACAACTACCCCTAAGAAAACTACCCCTAGGACAACTACCCCCCCCGGACAACTAACCCCCAGACAACTACCCCCAAAGGACAACTACCCCCTAGGATAGTTGTCCGGGGGGTAGTTGTCCAAGGGGGAGTTTTCCGGGGGTAGTTGTCCCGGGGGTATTCTTCCTAGAGGGTGGTTGCACTAGGGGGCAGTTGTCCTAGGGGGTAGTTGTCCTAGCGGGTAGTTTACTGGGGGTGGTTATCCGGGGGTGGATGTCCAGGGGGTAGGTTTCGGATACCCGAATTAAGAACTGAACATGGGCTTTGAACTTTATTAATACAAATATATGTAACTACAATTTTTTCTCTTGACCACGGATACAGAAAGGAGTGGTATTCTCTCCAATTTGAAACATCCCCCATCTACTAATTGGTGGTTGATGATAAATCACTATGAAGGCAAACTTTTAACAGATTTCGTGCGCTATTTTGGGGGGCCTAATTAAGGGGCAGCATGCACCCTTGTCCCCCAAAACAAGACCTCAAGTTAAATAGAATATCAATGCAGATGATATCTACCTGATTGTTTTTTTAATGGATCCAGATCCATTATTATCTATCATATTTGAAGACATGTCTCCATAAGCTTGCCTTCTCGCATGATCATCATGACTCTGTCCCCAACCAGAAGTGCATCCCAAGACAGGAAATAGTCTGGTATTCTTAACTTTAAATCTAGTCACTCTAATCACCCCACTCCACAAATAGATACAACTGAAAATAATTTTTAAATAGTTTCCCTGAAAAGTGTTACTCATGTGTAGACTTTAGTAATTTACCACTTTTCATGCATTTGTGGTAGAATAAAATAATGACACCTTGATGATGCAATGCCACTGCAAAAGGGTCAAAGTATTTTTGTCAATTTGATCTTGATTACTAGCTTTTTTAAAATTGAAGGAAGTAGAACCAAAATTTAATACAACAAAAAGAGGTTCTTAATCAACATATTTCCCGTAAATCAATTAGCTTTTCAATCGTAACTCATGTTTTCAGTTATATCAAATGTATTCGGATTTATTATTAAAGGTAAAGACCAGTTTTAGAAACGTCCTTCTCTCAAAAAATGAAATGGAAGCTCTCATTAACAATCATGTGAGAGAATATGTTTTGACTAATACGTGATGATACAAATTTTGCCGGGAAACCGCCTACTAATTGATATATTTGGTAAATTATTATATCTATTGGGACCAAATAGATATCGCGCACGTGGTCGCGTAGTAACATATACATCTTCCTGTGTACAGTGCTTGTAACTTTACGAAGACGGGGCCAATTTTCTTATCATTTTGATAATTCCAGAACCTTGCAGTACACACCAATACTTATATGCTAAATGATCAACCTTTTCTGATCTATTCTACAAAGTTTCTTTCACAATGCAATCGCATGACCGGAACTGGTCTTTATCTTTAATATTATACGGTACCCGCTGTTAAAATATGACTTGATGGTTGTATAATTGCAAATATCATTGGGATTGCCCACCATACTACGACCCCTTTGCCTGCATCGCGCCTCATTTAAAAAGCAAACAGTACATACATCTAGTTGAACACAATTGTGTAATATTCTCTCTAGCCTACTGTATTTCTCCTCTCGAATTATTGTGCTTCTTGTCTCACAATGCGCCTCGGAACAGTTTCCTAGACAGATGGCGCAATATAAGTGCGTTGTATATTTTTCCTTCATTAGTAATGATTTTATTCTTATTATTATAATAATTATTGTTCCGGGTTTCTCCCCGGAGTCTCTGTAACATTTACCGAGCGCCAATAAACGTACACGATACTCAAATCACCCGCACGAAGGTTCTTTCATAAACAGTGAAGCAATCACTCCAACATCGTCGCATTCACGCTACTGTTTCAATAATACACTGAAACACAGGGTCACTTTACAGAATCGAAAGGTATACCTGCATTTATTCACGTATAGCTATAACAACAAAGTAATTCCACTTAAACAATACTCCGATTCTCCCTGTTCCACCTATGTGTTATCCTGCCCTTTCCGACTTGCCAAAAACACGTCCTCCCATGTTGGCGCCGAAGACCTAAGTAACCCAGTCACATGCCCTAACATGCACCCGCCACCGTGAATCAATTCCATTACATTGCCCCCTCCTTAATTCACAACGTCCTCGTGTTCATAAAACAACTAACCCCGTGCGTAAAATTAACGATAACAATTCAAGTCACAAAACATCTCAAACTTGAACAACAAAAACTTTTGAAAAACATGAAAATATACAGAGTCCGTTTCTTTTTTATTACACGTAGTATGTCCTTAATTATCATCTACGATCAAACAAATTAACACTGGCTGACGACATCTGCGATCGACGAGACCTGAAGTCTGACCCCATGGAATCGTGGCACCCCTCAGAGCTGCCGATGGTCTTGTACACTCAAGACACGGTGATCCTGAGGACGGTGGTCCAGCCTCCTGCATGGCCATACAGTTCCAGCTCGCCGCAGCTCCGGTCGTCTTTAGCTGTCAATAATTGCTCCGGACTTCTAAAAGTTGAATCACCCTCATCCGTAAGCTTCTTACAATCTCGATTATGGGAATGATTTGTTGTTTTCATGTATAAAACAAATTACAATGTAAGTTTAACAAAAAATCTTGGGTCATTTTCTCACGAACATCATATAATCTGTGCATAGTGTCTAAATCTTACTAAAATGGATGGGGTGGAATGGAAATCTAAGACGCGTCAAATCCTACCATTACGTCGACCTTGAACTACTCCCTGGTTTCCTCTTTCATTACAAGGATACCCCCTTGAAAGTTATGCCTGGTCTTTGTCTCCATTTCGCTCTGGATCTTCCCAATCATGGCTCGTGAAAACTGCTTATCCGACATGGAAGCACCTACGACACAATCTGTGACGATATGCACCCTCGTCGTCCCTCCTCCTTCTTCCGCCTCTCTCACGTCGGCACTTTGTCGCAAGAAGATAGCGCCGTACTCCCCCCTCGTCTCTTGGGAAACTTCCTCTGCTCCATCATACGAGGTCTGGGAGGTAATTTCTCAAACTTCCACCCTCTGGTTACGCAAAAGCCTCTTTACATCAAGGAGCGGAATCGACGACCTATTTGAACTCTCCTGACATCCACAACTGTGCCTTAACGACCACCTTCCGGCGACGCTACATCCGCGACTGACGCGTTCTGACGTAGGCAACCTGTCTGGTAGGTGTAGGCGTCTGTGAAGCTATGCACTCTGGTCGTCCCTCCTTTTTCCGCCTCTCTCCAACTTCAAACTATGTGCGGTGTAGCTAGGCAAGTGTGCTGTGTGTAGGCGCTACGCCGGTGAAAACACGAGGGGCATAGGCGCTATACGTAGGTGAAAGGATGTGGAGTATAGGCACTATATAGGTGAACACACGAGGAACCTAGGTGTAGGCAAAGGTGAACTAGCAGGTGTATGTGAACTAAAGTAGGTGTAGGCGTAGGTGAGCTAGTAGGTGTAGTCGTAGGAGAACTAGTAGGTGTGGGTGAACTATAGTAGGTGTAGGCGTAGGTGGGCTCGGTGTAAAAATGTCAGAGGTATAAATGTCAGAGGTAAAAATGTCAAAGGTATAAATGTCAGAGGTAAAAATGTCAGAGGAAAAAATGTCAGAGGTTAAAATGTCAGAGGAAAAACATATAAAAAAGCATGTTCCAGGTTTAATATTGGTAATGTTTGTATATTAGGCTTATCGAAAAAATATAACGAAGGATTCTCTGCAGTCATTAATTTCAGCGCTGCTTTATTTTCTTCTTTCTTTAACTTTTATTTACCTGTATGCCCGAAATTGTGACTTTTTGCCCGATTATTGCCGAGGGTAGACGGGGGTGTATCCTTCTTTTGGGGCATAGTGACCCGGCTGCCTCCCCATCATATGTCTTTGTCTAAGCAAGTGATACTGGTACACTACTGAGCAAACTTCTGGGAAAAAAGAATGTCTAAAATCGAGTAGTTTGGCCATGAATTATAGGCCGAGTTGTGGCTCGATGGTGTAATCATTAAATAAAAAGAAAAGTCATCACAGCCCCCCAAAAAAAAAAAATAATAAAAATGATAAGATATCACGCTGTGAGTCCTCCGCCCACCCCCCCCCCCTCTTCACCGTCCCTTCTGAAGATTGATGGACATTTTAAAACGTGGCAATGACTACTATACAATTTCCAACAATTTCACTTTCTTGTGGGCTTGATACTTTGATACTTTGATACAAAGCAGAACGCCGCCCATGTTACATCTAATGCTAACCGCACAATCACATTCCAGAGAAGCGCGCGCTTTGCAAAGAGTTGGTCGTCGATCACTATTGCGGTATAAATAGTCTGGGAGAACATCAATAAGCAGCTTTGATACTCCGATACAAAGCAGAAAGCCGCCAATGTTACATCAAATGCTAACCGCACCATCACATTCCAGATAAGCGCGCGCTCTACACAGGTTCTGTTTAAGCTACATCGTTCTATAATTATTTGCTGTGAGAGATCAAACTCTGAAATTGACAAATATTTATTCATGAGCAACATATCAGAAACATAGTTTTACTGTACACATTTATAGCATCATGATACTGCTTGTATATATGATAATATTGTTTGAAGGATATTTGGTGCAGGATTTATAAAAGGTGAGCTGGCATACACTGTATACGACAGTTTCCAGCAGGTGCATATTCGTACAAGTCTTCACATTAAACAAAATGCATCATGAATTTGGCAGAAAAAAACAGTTGAAATTGAGGGACTTAAACTGTATTTCTCCCACGTTTCTTAATCACAAACATGATTTTGTTTTGTATATAAAGTTACACAGTGTTATGGTCGAAAGCACATGACAAAATACCTGGGTAGATATGTCTCAACGTTTACCACTTGTAGGCCTACTATCTGACATTCTTCAAGCGAAGCTTTGATATTGTTTGTTAAACTTTTGTAATAAAGTTTTGATGAGGGAGACAAAGCATCCGTATTAACGTTTTCTTGTCATAACAGTCTTTGCTGGGATGGACATGAACATGGGTCTAATTACTGAATTTGTGGAATTTCTGTGCGATCTTTATAGCTGATTCCCTGTTTTATCTCATTCAATCTTAATATTCTATGTACTTAGGCCTACTTCCTGAAAACCAAATAAACATTAAAACATCAACCAATTTAAAATATCGAAACATGATAGAACTTAATATATGCAAACCTGATCACAAAATATAAGTTTCAAATTTATTTTCCACATTGTATTATCCGGACATGTACGAAGAACAATACACAGTCATTTATAAAGTATAACAGACTAACCCAGTAGCTTACGTCTCGACATTTTGTGTGATAAAGTGCTGAGATATCATGATGGCACCAATTTTTATCCCTACATTTTTTTTTGTACCTGACATTTTTACGTCTGACATTTTTACCTCTAACATTTTTACGTCTGACATTTTTACCTCTGACATTTTTACCTCTGATATTTTTACCTCTGACATTTTTACCTCTGACATTTTTACCCCTGACATTTTTACCTCTGACATTTTTACCTCTGACATTTTTACCTCTGACATTTTTACCTCTGACATTTTGTCCTCTGACATTTTTACCTGTGATATTTTTTCTTCTGACATTTTTACCTCTGACATTTTTACCTCTGACATTTTTACCTTTGACATTTTTACCTCTGACATTTTTACCTCTGATATTTTTACCTCTGACATTTTTACCTCTGACTTTTTTACCCCTGACATTTTTACCTCTGGCATTTTTACCTCTGACATTTTTACCTCTGACATTTTTACCTCTGACATTTTTTCCTCTGACATTTTTACCTCTGACATGTTTTCCTCTGACATTTTTACATGGCACCCGTAGGTGAACTAGTAGGTGTAGGTGAACTATAGTAGGTGTAGGTGAAATATAGTAGGTGTAGGCGTAGGTGAACTAGTAGGTGTAGGCGTCGGTGAACTATAGTAGGTGTATAAGCGGAGGTGAACTACTATTCACAATAATCACATCTTGTTGCTTCCTGCTTCAGCATGTCTATCCCGCCGCTGCCACCAATGTTATGGGTTTCTCCACGGGGTCTCTGCACCATTTACCGAGCGGCCATAAACTTACACGAGACTCAAATCACCCGCACGAAGGTTCTTTCATAAACAGTGAAGCAATCACTCCAACATCATCGCATTCACCGTACTCTCTCAAATACACCGAAACACAGGGTCACTTTACAGGATCGGATCATTCACACTTAATGCATTAATATAGGCACGGTGCATAGTCAATAGGGAAGCACGGGCGTATGACATCATTTTAATGAGGGGGGGGGATGATATGCCAACAACATTGAACATTGAATTATTTGCTAACTGAGTGTTAATATCCTATAAGAGAGTCACCCACTGCTCACAACTCATACGTTTGGAAACCCATATTTCCAAGCTAAGTATGAGGAAGAAAATACAAATGATTTCCATATAACCACTTTAACTAAGTTCAAGATAAAATATATTTTAATCCAACCACTTTTCTATTCGCATGTTACAAAAGAATCAAATGTAGAGAGTATCATGAACACAGGAAAGAATTCAGGTGTCAAATCCCTAGAAGCAGCTTGTGTTGAGTTAACAATTATTCATAATGAGCTCTGGTTTCTACAAGTTTATTTTGTAAAATGATGCAGTTACAAGGTGATCTTTGGATTACGAGCTGTGTTTAGAAGAAAAGCTGCGCACGCGAGAGAGGTAAATTGTGCATATTATGCCGATCGGTTGCACGATAATTATTCCAGCATGTACTATTGGGCGCGGCCAGGGCAATGTTACTTCCTGCCAGCATCAACACACACACTTTAAGAAGAAGAAAAAAACAAACATTTTGTTTAATTCAAAGTCGTTTTACAACTTTTCGAGCATCACATAATACCCCCATACAGTCAGCTAAGCTTGACAGGAGGATATTTTCCGCAAACTGTTTATTGTATATTTTATAGAAAGATAAGAACCCTTGTGTAATTTAACGTTGGAAATTTGGAATTGAATTGGGGCCAGGAGCGAAGAATACACGTTTAGCTGACCAAGTGCTAGGCAAGTTTCCACTCCCCGTGAGATCATAAAATGTGTCATCTAGATCGTTTTCCTGTATAAGCTGCATGGTCTTGAGTATCGACGGTCGTTAAATTAAAAATCAGACTTTGGAAGGGTCGTTAAATCTTATTTTGATATGTACAATTTCAAGCGTAACAAAATCAAAATCAGTTCGAGAAAAGACATCTTTAGGTCTCCAGCGGTAAAACAATAACATGCACAACTTAAGACAAATCTAAGAAGTGTTCATAGTGAAAGCAATAATTATGTACAGTTTACAGAACAACCTGGGCATCGCCATTTTCTTTATAACGTGACGCAGGCGCGGATCCAGGATTTCTTAGGGGGACCCAAATTTGAAATAATGCGAGCCAAATATTGGTAGGTAATGATTACCAGCAGTGGCATAATGAGCAAAAATGTTTGGGAAGGGGCAGACAAAAATCCCGCATCTCTCCACTCATACATGCGGGACCCGCTGAACGTTTTTCAAAGTGGGTGGGGGAGGCTAAAGTATTTATGATCAGGTAGAGCGTATCGTAAATTGGCGTGGGGTCTAGGGGCATAGCCCCGGCGGGGATCAAGGGACGGAGCCCCTGGAAGCTGAGGAGTTTGGCCATTTAATTATGGTCAGATGAGCATATTTTGATACCTTATTTATGACACTGGCATTACACTTATTGGCGTGAGGTCCAGGGGCGGAGCCCCCAGAAGCTCAGGGGTTTTAGGCATTAAATGACCGTCATATGAGCATCTAGGGCCCGCCTTAGGGCCCTAGGTGGGGTCCAGGGGGCAGAGCCACCGGAAGTTTAGGGCTTTCAGGCATTTAATTACGTTTAGATGAGCATATTTTGTAACACAGGAAGGACACTAATTAGGCGTGGGGTCCAGGGGGCGGAGCCCTCAGAAACTCAGGGATTTTAGGAATTAAATAATCGTCAGATGAGCATCCACGGGGCAGAGCCCCCGGAAGATTAAAGGTTTCAGGCATTTAATTACGGTCAGATGAGCATATTTGATACCACATTATTTTGGGACACTGGCAGGTCACTATTCTTTCTTTCGTTCTCTCTTTCTTTATATATCTCTTTGATATACTTTTCAAAAAAAAAATGGGGCGGTTCGAGGCGCCCGAGGCCCGCCATTCCGCGGGCACCGACATGTAGGTCTCTAAATAATCATATTTCTTGCCTGACTGTAAATTGAGGAATTTGTCATTTTCCAACAAACGCAAAAAAAAAGGATAATTTACTAAAAAGTGAGGAAAAAACTCGAAAAATGATATAATTTCAGCCAATTTTTTAAATCACCGGTATCGAATTAGAAATAAACCAAATTTGAATTTTATTGGAGAGGGGGGTTATTTGCACCCCAACCCCATCAATACGTCAGTTCCCCGATATACACCTTGTTGGCGGGAAAAATCGCAAGTGATCTCCCCGTCCTTTCTTCTTTCTCTTGTTTTTTTTTCCCTTTCTCTCCTCTTTTCGTTTCCCTTCTCTCTGTTTTAGGTTTGCAGGGGGGAATGAGGCAAGGGCGTTTCCCCCCGATCCACAACTTGTTGGCGTCAGAATTGCAACTGATATCCCCCTTCTTTTTACCGTTTTCTTTTCTTCTTCCTCTTTTTGTTCCCTTATAGTTCTCCTCTTTCCCTTTCCCTTCCTTCTCTCTTTTGTTTGGCGGAGGCGGGGGAGGCAAGAGCCTGTTCCCCCCCCCCGATCCACAAGTTGTTGGCGTGAAAATTGCAACTGATATCCCCCTTCTTTCCCTTCTTTTCCTTCTCTCTCTCTCTCTATTAGCGGGGGCAAGGCCTGCTCGCCCCCCTGGATTCGCACCTTACGTTGCGTACTATATGTGAAGTCGTTATATATCAAGTAAATGTATTCAAATTTACTGATGCTTCCTTCCCAGGTTAGGCCAAGAGCATTAGTTTTAACATGGACATTGCTCATAACAAGCTGTTTTTTTTTAGGATAGGTCCAGGAATATGTCTACGATAACATACTAAAAGTCCTCATAAATCCTCCTTTAGCGTTTTCCGCAATCCAAGATGGCGTCCAAAATGGCCGCAATTTCCTGAATTTCTTATAACTTTGCTATTAGATAACCCAAATACATAATTTAAATGTCTAGATATATGTTTTTTAGCATAAGGAACTCATTAAAATACTTATTGGTAAATTTTGAAACACACAAGTAGCAGTAAAACCACTTGAGCCCTTCTCGAAATCCAAAATGGCGTCCAAAATGGCCGCCATTTCCTGAATTTCTTATAACTATGCAACTAGATAACCTAAATACAAAATTTAAATGTCTAAATATATGTTTTTCAGCATAAGAAACTCATTAAAATATTTATTGGTAAATTTTGAAACACACAAGTAGCAGTAAAACCACTTGAGCCCTTTTGAAATCCCAAATGGCGTCCAAAATGGCCACCATTTCCAATTTTATCTCATTGTATTAAAGTAGATACGTTCTGAATATAATCAAATGAAATCGCTAATGCGTTTCATACATAATGACTGTAAGATATAGGTGCGATATAAATGTTGCTTTGCTGCAGCACTAGTTGGAGGTAGACTTTCTAGCTGAAAGGACGAACTCAGAGAACTGCGACCGATTGCCCGTTTGTATGCAATGTGACGGTAGTCATCAAGAGATTCAAAACTGCTGGCCCCATACAGCTAAAGAAAGAAGGCTTCCCCAGCTCGTTTTACCTCGTCATGGGTACTCCCACTGTCTGCGAAGGTATCAAGCAAGTCATAGTCCTGTTTCTTGTGGACCATATTGAAAGTTTTACGCGTGGCTGACGGTAGATTGCAGAGACCGTATTATGTCCTGTCACAGCATGAAGAAACATCAGGTGATTTCTAGTGTCCCCTATGGCATGCTGAATTTCATGAATGTGGAAGTGGGTGCCCGAGCAACTAGCATGACAAGTAAGTCTGTGTCCGTACCAACGACAACAACTGGCACCTGTTCTGACTCTGCTACTGCTAGTGCTGTGGAGACAATCAGGGTGTCAGCATATGCTTCTGCCTGCTTGATACGTATATACCAGCCATGAGCATTTTGTCACGTAGAGTTTATATAAGTCTAATCTTATTGTTGCTGTTGGCTAGGAAAGCTGCTTGGGTTGTGGTTGTTGGCATATTGTCATCAAATATGATGTCACTAGAGGTACATTTCTGGGCTATTCATCTCTGCTCAGCTACCTTTATTGAAGTTGCACTTTCATAGGCAACGTACCGTCGAATGAGCTCCATAATTCTTAAGGATGTATGAAATATATGACTGAACAACATCAGCATAGGTTGACGGTTGTGGCCAAACAACTGATTGCAGTAGGTGACCACCATCTAAAACAAAGAGACCATTTTCTGGCAGGTTGGATTGCTTGCTGGTGAACAACTTCAGCAGGAGACCCAGAGAACTCTTTGTAGTCTTCCGCATCACCCACCTTTGAGAGGGAGAGTGGCTGGGGAGCAAGTTCATATTAAAGCAAAGAACGATTCCATCTCAGTGCTGTTATTCAGTTTCATATCCAGCAAATGGTGATGTGCCTGCAGCCATTTAGCAAAGATGCATCTATCTTTATTGTCTCTTGACCTGGTACTTTGCTGTATGTCTTTATGTTGCTCTGATGTACCAGTTTGTACTCCGGTGAACGGTTTCAGTTCATCACAAATAGGAACACAGCGTGGAAGTGCATGCATGAACCCACTTTGCCAATGTACTATCTGCGATTCCACGTCCACGAGTCATTCCTCCAGATGTTTTCAGCTGCCGCATCAGGAACTGTTCAATGGTCTGGTCAGAGAAGTTTCCACCCCAGAATGAATCCACACGGCGGATGGTGAAGTATCCCTTTTCTGCGAATTGTGTATATTTCCAGGTATGGTTTGCTCTAGGGCTTCCATCTGTTGTAAATACAACCTGGCAGATTTCGCATAGGGAAGATGTCCTGCGCAGCATGGAAATGTGGTATCATTTCCTCACACAGCTGAGATGGAGCTTACAGTCCCCTGTCCTTTCAGCTCGAATGAAACATTGCAGAAGAGACACTTAATTGTCGGATATACTGCACCCAAAGCTTCCCTGTCCTACTTTGTCCTGGTGCCCGGTCAAGGAGTTGTGAAATGATCTGACTTAACTGTTTGACACACTCCTCCTCAGCTACATCAGTCGCCTTCTTGTCTTGGTTGAAAAGTGCACCATACAGATTCGGTAAGTGGTCCTTATCTATGCTGTCTAAGATGCCAGGTTTACCCATCAATGTGCCAATGAGGGCAGCTGCAGTATGAATGTGAGCGCGAGAACGGGAAAATGCATGACCAGAATGCATATGTATGACAGACCCTTTGAGTACACTGTCTCCCATAGCTCTGCAATTAAGTCCACTTCTGTCCATGATGTGGCCTATGCTGCCGAGATATGACATGAGAAGGCGAAATCCACAAAGACGGACGATTACTTTGTCTAGGTCTTGAAAAGAAGCTACAATCTCTGCTGTCTTGATGTACAAAGGCTGGCCAAATGTTACTGCCAGATTCTCAAGTTATGCTTTTCACATTGTGACTGTGCCGTGTAGATGGTAGTCGGATTGGATGGGTCCAAATTGAGGAAGGTCAGAGTTTCTATTCTCGTCCTCTCGTACTGGTCACTATGCATGGCCACTTTCATGAAACCACTCCATGAAGGGCACAAGTATAGTTCTTGAACTTAGCCAGCTACCCAGAGGGAGTCTATGACAACTGCGGATCAGACAGACGGGAGCTCCTGGTCAGGTTTCTTGAGGGGATCTATTACTGCAGACTGCAAGCCAGGAACAGCAGGTTTGCTGTTATTGTCTTTATCGGAATATGTCCAAATGCTCCAACTTTGTCAGCCAATTGTTACTGAACGTTTAATGGGTGAAATATCCACACACCCAGGCGGAGTAACACAAGCGATTCCTCCCTTGTTGTGGAAAGTGTTGTGACCAGTTACTGTCGCTACGTTAAAGTCGGCATAGTCTAAAACAAATTGGGTAAAACCGCCCAGGTGATAGGATGGTTCATCATTTGGCAGGAGGGCTTATTCAAACCGTTGTACTTCTTTATAGTCATCAGCAAAACTAGACCTGGGTCTACTAGCAGAGATGATGGCATGTGCTATTGAGGTGCATTTCCTGTTTGAAACCGTGTGACTTTTGCCTTTGCTGTTCACTAAATTATGTATGAAACGCTTTATCGACCTTGGTACTAATGTGTCTCAATTTTCAGTTCCATCTAATGTTGAGTACTCTTCACTTTTGTACACTGTCAGTCTGATATCGTTGATGATGGAAGCAGCGTGTGCGCACGTATGTGGGTGTGCGTGTGTGTGCGTGTGCGTGTGTGTGTGTGTGTGCACTTTATGCCTAAGAAGTAATTTTTTTATGAAAATGTTTTTTGTACTGATATGTATTGCAATGGTGCTATTCTAGTTTAGACATTTGATCATATTCAGAACGTATCTACTTTAATACAATGAGATAAAATTGAAAATAATGGCCATTTTGGGTGCCATTTTGTATTTCGGGAAGGGCTCGAGTGGTTTTACTGCTATTTGTGTGTTTCAACATTTATTAATAAGTATTTTAATGAGTTCCTCATGCCGAAAAACATATATTTAGACATTTAAATTTTGTATTTGGGTTATCTAGTTGCAAAGATATAAGAAATTTAGTAAATGGCGGCAATTTGGGCGCCATTTTGGATTTTGGGAAGGGCTTAAGTGGTTAATAGCTACTTGTGTGTTTCAAAATTTATCAACATGTATTTAATTGAGTTCATTATGCTAAAAAGCATATATTCAGACATTTAAATTTTGTATTTGGGTTATCTAGTAGCAAAGTTATAAGAAATTCAGGAAATGGCGGCCATTTTGGACGCCATCTTGGATTGCGGAAAACGCTCAAGGATGATTTATGAGGACTTTTAGTGTTATGCTAGACATATTCCTGGACCTATCCTGAAAAAATCAGCTTGTTATGAGAAATGTCCATGTTTAAGCCTATTTTTACTTAATGCTCTTGGCCTAGGTGTGTGTGGTGATGAAGCATGTCATTTACTTGCTATTATCTTTTGTACTAGGGCCGGGAATGTCGGGTATATTTTTTATTCAGGCACCCGCTCAAATTTCGGGCAGGTACCCTGGTGCGTACCCAAAATTTATACATAACGAAATATCTGCTATATCTACTACCGTTGTTAGATCTTAATGTTACCATAAACACAATTAAAATTTGACTATTTTAAATATACGTGCATAGGCCTAAATCTTGGTTAATATAGGAATATCTGATCTAAAGTTATTTTTTTTATCCATTATCGATTATCACGCCTCTGAAAGTAAAAAAACTGGTGCAAAAATAGAAAGATAATATGCCGAGCCGCCATTTTGAGCCGCCTTTTCTCATGCAGGATGAGAACAAAATCAGGCTAAAAAACATTAATGTTGGAATAATAAAACGGCTTTCTAAAAAAATATTATTGTAATGCGTGCCGAAACAAACCCAAACAAATTTACGTGATCGTACCAATAAATCATTGAAAACTACGAGAGCACAGTGGGAAAGAAAAGAACTACTCAAAATTACCGTAAGCAGATACATAATTTTGACAAAGAATTCAATAGTTGTCCAATAAATGCCACATACTGAATAGTGATATTTAATGAGTTACTATGTACATTTTTATCGGAATGGGCTTGCGGCGAGGTACTTGCACGTGTACTATTTATGTTGATCACACGGTTAGAATCCACTCTACTGTCCTACGCTAAAAGCAGTATAATAGTGCATTCGAGCATAGCTAGTGATTAGATTATGTTCAGGCTTGTTGAGCGAGATTCCCAGTATAAATTAAGTACTAGACCATCATCAGCGTGCATCAAATCGTGCACATGTCTGCTCCCAGAGAGACCAAAGACGCGCGAACTCGCCCGCGCCAGATCCCCGGGTCTCCCCCGCCAAGGCCCATTCCGCGTACATCAGTCTGCTGTTGCCAGGGCTTGTCCGACCCCGCAACGAACAACATAAACTATTGCAAACCGAACAAGCCCCGACAAAAGAAACACAAAGACCCGGCAAAGGCGACCGAACCCGCGCGTCCGAAGAATCTCCGGGAACGGTCCAATGGAATTTTGTACAAGCGTATAATCATTATAATTTATGAACGATAGAAAAACAAAACAGGTGATAAGAAAAGAAAATGTATGTGATGAAAACACAAAAAAGGATTAAAAGGTAGAAATAGGGCCACGTAATAGGTAGTCTATTTGTAATTCTTTGGATAAGAAAATAAGGAAATTCACTGGGAGGAATCGGAAAGAAGACTAAGAAGACAAAATAGAATACGAAAGCAAATCCGTGCTTAGTGATAATAAATAATAGTAATACATCGTATTTCTCGAGCGCTTAATACAATAGGTTTCTAAGCGCTTTACCAAATATGGCGATTCTTATACAATAGTACATTCAATCAAGTATCAAATTTACAAACTACAATTAATTACTAAACAACCTACAAAACCTTCAAAATATAGAAAGCACAGATACATCCAGTAAATACTTAAAAATACAAATAATGATACATTTGCGTAATAAAGTTTGTTTGTGCATAATTAATTTATCTTGCGCATGTTGACGACTTAGGGTTAGATAGCTGGAGCTGAGGGTGACTTCAAAAGAATGAGCATAAGGTATTTCTTGAAACAAAAGATACTTGAGTGTTGTTTAAAGGAGGCATCAAGCGTATTCCAATATATTGGTCCAGTATATACAATTGTGTTTTTTTTTGGTGAGAAGACTGTTCCGGTTAGAGGAAGGTAATATTGGTTAAGATGTCTAGTAGGGTATGTGTGTATGTGTGCATTAGTTGTAAATAATTTTGTAAGAGCGCTGGGTACTTGTTTGGATGTTAGTTGAAACATGAATATTCCTAGGTGGAATGAAAACAAATTGTGTACGTTAAGGATTTTATTTTCAACAAATAATGTTCCGTATGGAAAAAGAATCGTTCATTATATATTATTCTCACTGCTCGTTTTTGTAACAAGAAAATGTTAATAGTGTGGGTTTTTCGTGCGTTTCCCCACGCAAGAATACCATAATTTAAATAGGGAAGAATGAGGGTAGAGTAAATGGTCAATAAAATACGGGAAGGCAAGCAAAATTTTAGTTTGTGGATCACCCCTATGTTTCGAGATAAAAGTTTGCACATATTATCAATACGTCTTTTCCATGTTAATTTATTATCTATGGATTGCCCAAGAATTTTCGTGCAATCAACACAAACTAATTTTGTATTATTCAAAAGGATATCGCCAGGTAATTTGGTAACTGTATTACTAAAAGGCAGGAAATTAGTTTTCCCTACATTGAGTGATAATTCATTTGCTTGGATCCAGTCGTTCACATAATGTAATTCTATATTTATAGTATCTAAGAGAGTGTGAGGGTCACGCTGCGAATAGAAAATGTTAGAATCTTCAGCAAAAATAGATAAAAGATAAGATATCAGAGGAATTTTTAAAATCATTTATGAATATAAGGAAAAGAAGGAGACCAAGGAGAGAACCTTCAGGAACCTCACACTGTAACGCTTTTGAGGCTGAAACAACATAATTATCAATGGAAACAAACTTGAGTTAGGTTTGAAAGGTAGTTCCTGAACTACTCCAATGCCTTCCTCGTACACCGTAGTGTGATAGTTTGTAAAGAAATATGTCATGGTTAACCGTGTCGAAGTCCTTGGAGGAAAATTGCAACTGTATGGGAGAAGTTATCCATTGATTTAGCGACTTTGTCTATAAATAAGAGCATAGCATGTGTTGTCGTTTTTTTTTTTTTCAAAACCAAATTGTGAATTACTAAAAAGGTCGCAGTCGTCAAAGAATTTTAACACACGGGTTTAAACAGTTTTTACCATTACTTTTGAATGGGGGTTAATAAAGATATTGGTCTATAATTACCATGTTCTCGTTTATCACACTTTTTAAAAAGTGGAACAACTTTAGCTATTTGCATTTTTGAAGGGAACTTGCCACAAACTAGTGATAAATTAAATATATATGGTAAATGTTTGGCAATGTGTTCATATCCAGCACTCTCTTTGTTTTTAAGGTTTTTGATTATATCTAATACTTCCGTCTCTTGTACTGGAACTAAGAATATAAATTGTGGGTTAGGGTCCTTTGAGAAGGAATTGGGAATTTTACTGGCAAGATTTGGGCCAATGTTTGTAAAGTAACTGTTCAGACTTTGCGCAATTTGCAAAGGATCTTGTGTAACAGAGACACCAGTGTTAATTTCTTGCACTGGAGGTTTGTTGTTATTTTTATTTAGGGCAGAGTTTATGACTTTCCATGTTTTAGTCATATATTTTGTGTGGACTTCAAATTGATTAAAGAGGTATTCTTTTTTTTGCAAGACGAAGAGTGGTTGTTAAAGTGTTCCTATAATTGATGTATTTCTGTTTATTGTGATCCGTTGGAGTTGCTTTATATTTATAGAAGATTTTTTCCGATTTATACAGCGTAAGACGATCATAGCAATCCATGGAGCGCGCGGGACTTTTGTGAAGCTTGTACTAGTCTAGTTCTGCACCCTTTTTATTGATTTTTTTTATTCGCCGACTATACGCGTTAAGCCGAGTGGTGGCGTGATCCCGAGTGATTGCGCGATCCCCGAGAACCGGTCCGGAAAAGGGTCCAGTGCAATTGCTCAACGCTGACGTCACTCCCTGAGATTTTTCAGGAGAGCAATTAGCTAGGCCGCGCCTCCCAGCCAAAGCGCTAGTCTTTGCTTGCCATCATTTTGAAGTAGTAATGGGGAAATCTGGTATGATCTAGTGATAAAATGATTTAATATTCCTTTAAAAAGTTCTATGTTGCATCAAAATTAATCTTCAATTCAAATTAGATGTATGATGGCCATTAAAACATCCTCTTTAACATTATTTCCTCTAAAGATACAATAAGGTCTGAAGATATAAACTACTGTGTTATATACTATATGCATGCATAGTGTATTATAAGTCCATGGTGCACACGCTGTATGTAGGCTAGGCCTAGCTACACGTACTAGAAACAACAGTCAACACCCATTGCATATCCAACTTCCAAGTTTCTTCGAACTATACTAGCTCTGTCACATCACATGCGATTACGATTGCATTTAATTGTGACTCTATTACATTGACATGTATAATACCTACACTGCTTGTATTAAGAATAGGTACTGATTGTAGTTTTTGTACATGTATTTCAAACGACAAATTCATAATTTATGTCCAATTCTGACACTTTTTCAGTTTAGTGTAGCACCTGTTTTTTTTATCTTGAGCAACATTCGAATTACAAAAGGGATGTACAAAATCATTCAGTGAGACCTTATTATCGTTTTGCTTTCCAAAGTTAACACTCAAAATTTCCAATACTCTTGTGGATTTGTTTTTTTAATATTTTATCTGAGATTATCATTTAGAGATTTGCTGTATAAATTCATTTTTCTACGAAGCAACCGTATGTATCCCTCGCTGCTTTACAAATTTCACCATTCATTTGGCTCAGATGGCTCACCGTTCTTTTACGCCTGAATTTTTTGTAATTCAATTTATTTTATTCAATTTATTTCCCTATATGCATTCAATTTGAATTCATTACGAAACTGCTCTATTGTGAATGATGATTCAAATACCGGTAATGGATGACTTGATCCATATGATTGGTAACAATACATTTTATGTCATCCTGCATCATGATAAACATGTACTTTCTCATTAGAAAATGTCCATTTCAGGTTCACTTTAAAGAGAAGGTTGAGTTCTGGGAAGAGGTGAACAATAATTTGTGAGTGTTATATCATTGTTATTATGCAAGTGTGAAAGAACATCAGATAAAAAATGTTCCCTGAAAAGCATGGCTCTTCAAATGCCTTAAAATTCAAAATATAGCATATAACAGCATACAAATCGGGACAGATTTTTATGCCACATGTTTGTGTAGTCCCATATACATCTTTCTGTGTACAGTGCTTGTAACTTTACCAAGACTGGGCCAAATTTCTTATCATGTTGATGATTCCAGAACCTTGCAGTACACACCAATACGTATATGCTAGATGATCAACCTTTTCTGATCGATTCCACACCGTTTCTTTCACAATGCAATCGCATGACCAGAACTCAACTTTATCTTTAAACACATTATCAGATGTGTGAAATGTAAGTAATTTCTACTCAACTTTCATAATTATTTGAATTTGGAAGGAAAAAAATTAAATGAAGTGGGCGGGGGAGGGGGAGGCTAAAGTATTTACGATCAGGTAGAGCGTAGCGTAAATCGGCGTGGGGTCTAGGGGCAAAGTCCCGGCGGTGGTCAAGGGGCGGAGCCCCCGGAAGCTCAGGGCGTATGGACATTTAATTACGGTCAGATGAGCATATTTTTATACCTTATTTGTGACACTGGCAGGACACGATCATTCAGGGGCCCGCCTTTGGCCTTAGGGCCCTTGGTGGGGTCCAGGGGGCAAAGCCCCCGGAAGCTCAGGGGTTTTAGGCATTTAATTACGGTCAGATGAGCATATTTTGATACCTTTTTATTTTGTGACACTGGCAGGTCACTATTCTTTCTTTCTATTTTTCTTCAATATACTTTTTCAAAGGGGCCTCGAGCCCCTCCCGCCCGAGCCCCGCCTTTCCGCGGGCCCTGACATGTAGGCCTCTAAATATTTATTGCATGACTGTAAATTTGGGGATTTGTCATTTTCCAACAAACGCATAAAAAGAATAATTTACTAAAAAGTGAGGACAAATCCTGGAAAATTATGTAATTTTCAGCAAAATGTGTAAATCACTAGTATCGAATAAGAAATAAACCATGCTTAAATTCTATTTCGGGGCAACTGCAGTAAATTGCACTTGAAATTGCATCATGCGCATTATAAGTTCCAAACGCTTTCTTCCATACAAATACACAAAAAAGTTCCGAAAGCTTAAAGGTATAGACCAGTTCTGGTCATGCGATTGCATTGTGAAAGAAACGTTGTGAAATCGATCGGAAAAGGTTGATCATCTAGCATATAAGTATTGGTGTGTACTGCAAGGTCCTGGTATCATCAAAATGATAAGAAAGTTGGCCCAGTCTTGGTAAAGTTACAAGCACTGTACACAGAAAGATTTTTTTTGGTATTTATAAGGTGTTTTATTTTCTCAATACCAGAGGCAGTACATATAAACGAAATCAAGCAATTTACATCATACTCAGAATAATCAAAATACAACTCAGAATAATCAAAATACAACTCAGAATAATCCAAATACAATTCAAAAGTATAATTCTTAACATCAATTGCTAAACAAAACAAATCTTTCATACATTTCATTATTCGTTTAAAACAATAATAGTGATAGTAATAATGATAAAATACTTAGTCATTTCATGTTCATTTTGTGCTTCTTTAATAAAATAAACTACACACAGTACTACCTCTGAAAAGAGAAAAAAACTCCCCCAAAAAGAGATAAAGATTTAAAAAAACATCCAAAAACAACCCCCCCCCAAAAAAAAAACAACAACAACAACAACAAAACAAAACAAACAAAAACCAAACAAAAACAAAAAACAAAAACAAAAACAAAAACAAATAGATATAAACATAAAATAAAGAAATACTGCTGGGATAGAGGGCTGGGAAGTTGCTTGTCGGAAATTCATCATGTTGAGCCCACCTTGCGGATAGTCTAAAAACATGATGCTCTTTTAATTTTGCCCTTACTTCTCAACAAAAAATCAAAATCTATTTCTTCAATTTCATTCTGGAACTGGCATCAATGATGATAAATATATAATTTGTGAATAGCCATATACTTTCATTTATTGAATTTTCCTCATTAATGTTAAATCACGCTGCTTCAACCACGTAAAAGTTTTTTAATCTGAGCTAAAATTTCAATACACATAACAAATGAATATGGAGAGAGGGGATCTCCCTGCCTTACTCCTCTTTCAATCTTGAAATAACCTGTTGATGTGTATCCATTTATAACACAACTTTCTGCTTTAGTATAAAAAATATTAACCCATTTACAAAACATCGGTCCAAAATTAAATGATTGTAAAACCTTATATAAAAATAAATGTGAATCAGAATCAAATGCTTTTTCAAAATCAATGGCTACCAAAAAAGCGTGTTCTCTGTAAAAAGAAGTATTAAAAATCTTGTCGTCTATTATTCGTATTGCTTCTCCAATGTTCCTATCCTTAACATATCCCAACTGATCAAAACCAACAATTTCAGGTAAAACTTCTTGTTGTATTCTCTTTGAAAGTATCTTAGATAGGATTTTATAATCTACGTTTAGCAACGAAATCGGTATGTAATTCTTAATAAGCTCCAGATCTTTGCCAACTTTATGTATCAAGATAATAACTGCTTGCCTTTGAGAGGCTGATAATTCCCCTTGTTGAAGAGCTTCATTAAAAGATGCAAGCAATAGATCTCCAATTACTGGCCAAAATTTCTGATAAAATTCTACACTTAAACTATCATTTCCTGGAGATTTCATATCTTTTAGTATTTCTATGCATTCCCTTTCTACGATCGTTTCCTCACATGAATCTCGTGATATATTATTCAATTTTGGCAGGTTATTAGGAAAGAAGTCCAAAGTGTCATCTTGTATAGCATTTATTTTGCTATATATAGGTGCCTATAAAATGATTTTATTCTTTCAATAATTTCTTTTTCGTTAGAAGTGGTATTTCCATTTATATTTAATTTCTTTATTATACTCTTTTTCTATTTGATTCCATTAACTGTTTGAAGAATGCTGTATTCTTTTCTCCACATTCATACCATGAGGATCTTGACCGTACTTTCAACCCTTCATTGATGTAATCGTGGAGTAAACTTAGTTGTTGTTTCTTAGTTTTCAAATTTTCGAAAGATATAAACTGGACTATAAAATTACGCAATCGCGATATCTATCCAGTCCAGATGGATATGATAATTTACCAAATATATCAGTAGGCGGTTTCCCGGCAAAATTTGTATCATCAAAACATAGTCAAAACATATTATTTCACATGATTGGTAATTAGAGCTTCCATTTCATTTTTGAAAGCTTTCCACTTTCCCTTCCCTTCCTTCTCTCTCTCTCTCTCTCTCTTTTAACCGAGGGGAGGAGGCAAGGGCCTTTCGCCCCCGATCCACACCTTATTGGCGGGTAAAATCGCAACTGATCTCCCCCACCTTTCTTCTTCCTCTTTGTTTCCTCTTCCCTTTCCCTTCCCTTCCTTCTCTCTCTCTTTTAAGTTTGCTGGGGGCAACGGTCTTTCGGTCCCCCCGATCCACACGTTGTTGGCCGAATTAATTGAAACAGATCTTTTCTTCTTCCTCTTTTTTGTTCCCTTTTAGCTCTCCTCTTTCCCTTTTCCTTTCCCCCCTTTTTGCGGAGGGGGCGGGTAGGCAATTAAAGGCCTTTTGCCCCCGATCCACAATTTGTTGGTGGGAAAATTGCTGATATCCCCCTTCTTTTTTTTTCTTCTTCCTCTTTATTTCCTTCCCTTTATCTCCTCTATTTCCCTTTTTCTTTCCCTTTCCTTCCTTCTCTCTCTTTTTTTTTGCTGGGAGACAATTACAGCTGGGAAGGCAAGGCCCTTTCGGCCTTCCCCCGATCTCCTTCTTTCCCCTTTTCTTTTCTGCTTCCTCTTCTTTCTTTCCTTTTCTCTCCTCTTTCCCTTTCCCTTCTTTCCTTCCTTCTCTCTCTCTCTCTCTCTCTTTTTTTTTTTTTTTTTTTTTTGGCGGAGGGGGGCAAGGCCCCTGGCCCCGGCCCTGGATCCGCGCCTGATGGCAAGATATACATAAGTGAGTACAATAATAGTTAAAGGTAACAATAATGAAAGACAGTACCTATCATTCATTGAATACAAAAAGTATACAAGCAATTTAACACCAGAAAAATAATTGACAATAATGTCTTAATACTTACATCCCCTGGGAGAGTAATCTGCCCCAATTTATTACTTAAACTTATATAGTAAAATAAGTACTAACAAAACATTTGAAGATTTGAAGATTAAAAGGTGTGCACTGGATAAATTTCTTTATGTAATTCACCCTTAATTTTTTTAAAGACAAAAGATCAAAAGTATCCTCCTGGTATTTCACAGTTGAATTCTGAAATGATTCTCGACTGCATGCAGTTGAAATTAATGCCCCACGCAAGATCTGAAATATTTTGCTCATAATTTATATGTTAATTCATACTGAACAAATTTTTCCAAAATATTGATATCTTCACCTGCCCATAGGAATCCTCCAACAATGCTTTTATAAACGAGTGGAATGTTGGGTAAAAATATAACTTTTTTTACCCCTTTTCTGTCAGATTTGCTATAATAGTGAAATGCGAAAAACTGCATCAAAATATTTCTGAAGTGCTTGT
This sequence comes from Mesocentrotus franciscanus, assembly GCA_037976565.1. Lineage (NCBI taxonomy): Eukaryota > Metazoa > Echinodermata > Echinoidea > Camarodonta > Strongylocentrotidae > Mesocentrotus > Mesocentrotus franciscanus. The sequence goes on along the minus strand of CP137684.1, from coordinate 24,641,388 downwards.
GCCCACACTGAATACAATAGCACTGTAATCTTTTCATATACCGTGTACATAACTATCTGAAATTGAATGTTTCTCACTATCCATGCACATGTACACAGGAGACAGGGTTATATGTCTCTAATGTATGTTCACGTTTCTAAATTTATTGCCTGACAAACTGGTGCTGCCGGTATAAAAATCAAGGGTGACAGAGATTGGAAATTATAAGAAGTTACAAATGTAGGCCTAAACGCCAATTATTTCCGTTTCAGCAACTCGTTTCCCGGCTTGTTTCTTGCACGAAAATCTCAGTATCCAACTCGAAAGCATGCACACAATACATATCGTACATGATATACACTGTGTGTACGATTAGGGATCCCACGTGCAAAAACATAAACATCGCAAGGTTAAGCGAACTGTTTGATTGACGGTGAATTCATGAATATTTATGAACCCTTGTGTGTGAACTTTTGACCCCTGACGTCAGCGTTGAGCAATTGCACTGGACCCTTTTCCGGACCGGTTCTCGGGGATCGCGCAATCACTCGGGATCACGCCACCACTCGGCTTAACGCGTATAGTCGGCGAATAAAAAATTCAATAAAAAGGGTCCAGAACTAGACTAAGCTTGTACGTGCTGAGCGACTTTTTAAAAGGATATCTCTCTCATAATAATGAGTGAATATGAGTAAAAATAATTCGAAAGCCTCGTTTACATCACTTTTATTTAATACGCCTAGCCAATCTATAAAACTTAGGCTGTGCTTAAACCTATTCATATTTTCTTTGGAGTTTTTACGAAAATGTGTGCTTTGATTGTGTGAACAATTCGTCTTTTCTGAAATGGGTAGGAAAGAAAATACAGAAAAGTGGTCACTGATATCAGCTATTATAATACCAGAACAAGAATTGATTGATATATTTGAGTAGATGTTATCGATGAGTGAGGCGGAAGAGTCAGTAACAGGTGTAGGTTGGTTAATGAGTGACATGAATGATTGCTGAGAAAATTTTGGCATTGCGAAGTTTATATTAAAATCTCCAAAAATAAAACAATTTTTATTTTGAAGTTTATTGGAAGAAAGTACAGCATTTAAGGATGTTTCAAATTCTTCGTAATTTGAGTTGGGAGGTCTGTAAACAACTCCAGCAATAATGTTCTTTTTTATAGGTAATTTAATGTCAATAAAGACGGACTCGAGAACATCTGTCATATAATTAAATTGCGGTATTAGATCAAAGTTAAAATGATTGGATATATACATCGCGAGAACTCCGCCAATCTTATTTCTTCTGTTATGATTAATTAGTTTATATTCATGTATGTTATAATATGAGTGAGGGTCATTACACAACCATGTCTCTGTTAAGCCTATCACTGAAAAGGGAGAATGCTGAGTATTTACAAGTTGGTGTAGCTGGTCAAAATTTTCAATTAAGCTTCTGATATTAACATTCAGCATCGAAAACTCATTTTCTTTCGTACATCTGGTAGTATTAAATTGATTAACAGTAAAATATTTCGACGCGGATAATTTGGTTACAGAGTCATTTGGATCAATATAAAAAAAGTACTCCGGTGTATTATTATTGAGTTTATTGGCAATTTCAGTTTCAAATGCTTAAGCATTTCTCGTAGACGGATCGTCTGTACTAATACGGAGGAGGTTAAAAGCTGGATTTGTGTATGTACGGGCAAATTTAATGAGGAATTCGTCATTCTGCACAAAATAAAATGGTAGCATGCTCATATCAGCCATGGTTATATATTGAAGTCAGGTATTGTTTGTCTGCACGATTACAGTATATTATACGGTGTGTGCCAATTTGGTGCGTGTGTCTTGCACAAGGAGTAATGGGAAAAGATGGATGGAAGAAATAAAACGTGATGAACATGGAAGAAAACACAGATGCACAACAAAAACGAAAAGGAAAAAGAAGATAACAGAGGGAGAAAAAAAAACATATCAATGGTGGAGATACATGATATGGCGAGTGACTGCAACCCTCAATTATTTGGTTACGGTTTATTGAGCGGTTAAAACAGTATCAAGCTAGGTATCACAGAATTGGAAAAATAATTATCTGTTGTTTCCATTTCCAATATCCCATATGCATTAAATGAAGTACTTATGACACTAGTTCCATAAAGACGAGTCAATACGAAGTAGCTAATAAATTTCTCACGTTACTTATTATTCCCAATAGACATTTCAATGATAGTCTGCCTTAAAAAAATAAGACTCATAAACAGTAGTAGCAGCACTACAAGTTAAGATTTCTCTTTCAGAATGCCCTCAGACATGCAAACTAAATCACCCGTGCCTAGCCCCTGTTATATTCCTCTTCAAAGACCCCCGTATGCACTAGCTTACATTACAGGTTGCTACGTCGGACAAGTCTGAAGCTTGTCCGACGTAGCAGCAGGTAATATATGCAACGGAAGTGCCAACAAAAGAAACACAAATACCAGGCACAGAT
>CP137684.1:24290439-24638425 GCA_037976565.1 Mesocentrotus franciscanus | reverse complement strand
GGAAAAATAAAAATGAAATCCCCAATTAATAAGTGAAAATAATGATTAAAAAATTAACTCTCCATTGCTTATAATTGAGAAAGTTAAATGTCTTTTTCAAATTGAATCGTTATTATAAATGGCAAAGGGTACTGTAATGAAAAAGATGTGAATTTAAATTTTCTAATGTGCTTTGGACTTCATGATGAAGTACAACTTCTAATTTAAAGCATTCAGAATCCAAAGATTTGTAAAGATGTCACCAAGGTCAGACTCATTTGACATAACATTCTAACCATTGCAAGTAAAGGTGACACTAATTTGACATAACATTCTTACCATTGCAAGTACTAACGCCCTCAACAGTGCTTAATTCATATCCAGGGTCACATTCACAGCTGTAAGACCCGTCGGGTACACATTCTCCATTTGCACAGAGCGATGCATCCGCAAGGCATTCGTCAACATCTAGCAAAAAATAAAACAAATTTCCAGCCATAGCAGTCAAAATTTTTCTAAATGTCTAGATAAATCAATTTTTTATACTGAAATTGGCATTAAATATTTAGAACTCCACTCTTTCATAGAGTAAAAAAGTTAGAATGGATGTTCAATGTAAGTGTTTGGAAGCTAGGAAAAATAAAAATGAAATCCCCAATTTGTAAGTGAAAATAATGATAAAAAATTCACTCTCCATTGCTTATAATTGAGAAAGTTAAATGTCTATTTCAAATTAAATCGTTATTATGAATCGCAAAGGGTACTGTAATGAAAAAGATGTGAATTTAAATTTTCTAATGTCCTTTGGATTTCATGATGAAGTACAACTTCTAATTTAAAGCATTCAGAATCCAAAGATTTGTAAAGATGTCACCAAAGGTGACACTCATTTGACATAATATTCTAACCATTGCAAGTAAAGGTGACACTAATTTGACATAACATTCTTACCATTGCAAGTACTAACGCCCTCAACAGTGCTTAATTCATATCCAGGGTCACATTCACAGCTGTAAGACCCGTCGGTGTCCACACATTCTCCATTTGCACAGAGCGATGCATCCGCAAGGCATTCGTCAACATCTAGCAAAAGTAAACAAATTTTCAGCCATAGCAGTCAAATTTTTCTAAATGTCTAGATAAATCAATTTTTTATACTGAAATTGGCATTAAATATTTAGAACTCCAGTCTTTCATATTGTAAAAAAGTTAGAATGGATGTTCAATGTAAGTGTTTGGAAGCTAGGAGAAATAAAAATGAAATCACCAATTTGTAAATGAAAATAATGATTAAAAAATCACTCTCCATTGCTTATAATTGAGAAAGTTAAATGTCTATTTCAAATTAAATCGTTATTATGAATCGCAAAGGGTACTGTAATGAAAAGATGTGAATTTAAATTTTCTAATGTCCTTTGGACTTCATGATGAAGTACAACTTCTAATTTAAAGCATTCAGAATCCAAAGATTTGTAAAGATGTCACCAAAGGTGACACTCATTTGACATAATATTCTAACCATTGCAAGTAAAGGTGACACTAATTTGACATAACATTCTTACCATTGCAAGTACTAACGCCCTCAACAGTGCTTAATTCATATCCAGGGTCACATTCACAGCTGTAAGACCCGTCGGTGTCCACACATTCTCCATTTGCACAGAGCGATGCATCCGCAAGGCATTCGTCAACATCTAGCAAAAGTAAACAAATTTTCAGCCATAGCAGTCAAATTTTTCTAAATGTCTAGATAAATCAATTTTTATACTGAAATTGGCATTAAATATTTAGAACTCCACTCTTTCATATAGAGTAAAAAGTTAGAATGGATGTTCAATGTAAGTGTTTGGAAGCTAGGAGAAATAAAAATGAAATCACCAATTTGTAAATGAAAATAATGATTAAAAAATCACTCTCCATTGCTTATAATTGAGAAAGTTAAATGTCTATTTCAAATTAAATCGTTATTATGAATCGCAAAGGGTACTGTAATGAAAAGATGTGAATTTAAATTTTCTAATGTCCTTTGGATTTCATGATGAAGTACAACTTCTAATTTAAAGCATTCAGAATCCAAAGATTTGTAAAGATGTCACCAAAAGGTGACACTCATTTGACATAATATTCTAACCATTGCAAGTAAAGGTGACACTAATTTGACATAACATTCTTACCATTGCAAGTACTAACGCCCTCAACAGTGCTTAATTCATATCCAGGGTCACATTCACAGCTGTAAGACCCGTCGGAGTCCACACATTCTCCATTTGCACAGAGCGATGCATCCGCAAGGCATTCGTCAACATCTAGCAAAAAGTAAACAAATTTTCAGCCATAGCAGTCAAAATTTTTCTAAATGTCTAGATAAATCAATTTTTATACTGAAATTGGCATTAAATATTTAGAACTCCACTCTTTCATAGAGTAAAAAGTTAGAATGGATGTTCAATGTAAGTGTTTGGAAGCTAGGAAAAATAAAAATGAAATCCCCAATTTGTAAGTGAAAATAATGATTAAAAATTCACTCTCCATTGCTTATAATTGAGAAAGTTAAATGTCTATTTCAAATTAAATCGTTATTATGAATCGCAAAGGGTACTGTAATGGAAAAGATGTGAATTTAAATTTTCTAATGTCCTTTGGATTTCATGATGAAGTACAACTTCTAATTTAAAGCATTCAGAATCCAAAGATTTGTAAAGATGTCACCAAAGGTGACACTCATTTGACATAATATTCTAACCATTGCAAGTAAAGGTGACACTAATTTGACATAACATTCTTACCATTGCAAGTACTAACGCCCTCAACAGTGCTTAATTCATATCCAGGGTCACATTCACAGCTGTAAGACCCGTCGGAGTCCACACATTCTCCATTTGCACAGAGCGATGCATCCGCAAGGCATTCGTCAACATCTAGTAAAAAAGTAAACAAATTTTCAGCCATAGCAGTCAAAATTTTTCTAAATGTCTAGATAAATCAATTTTTTATACTGAAATTGGCATTAAATATTTAGAACTCAACTCTTTCATAGAGTAAAAAGTTAGAATGGATGTTCAATGTAAGTGTTTGGAAGCTAGGAAAAATAAAAATGAAATCCCCAATTTGTAAGTGAAAATAATGATTAAAAATTCACTCTCCATTGCTTATAATTGAGAAAGTTAAATGTCTATTTCAAATTAAATCGTTATTATGAATCGCAAAGGGTACTGTAATGGAAAAGATGTGAATTTAAATTTTCTAATGTCCTTTGGATTTCATGATGAAGTACAACTTCTAATTTAAAGCATTCAGAATCCAAAGATTTGTAAAGATGTCACCAAAAGGTGACACTCATTTGACATAATATTCTAACCATTGCAAGTAAAGGTGACACTAATTTGACATAACATTCTTACCATTGCAAGTACTAACGCCCTCAACAGTGCTTAATTCATATCCAGGGTCACATTCACAGCTGTAAGACCCGTCGGAGTCCACACATTCTCCATTTGCACAGAGCGATGCATCCGCAAGGCATTCGTCAACATCTAGCAAAAAGTAAACAAATTTTCAGCCATAGCAGTCAAAATTTTTCTAAATGTCTAGATAAATCAATTTTTTATACTGAAATTGGCATTAAATATTTAGAACTCCACTCTTTCATAGAGTAAAAAAGTTAGAATGGATGTTCAATGTAAGTGTTTGGAAGCTAGGAAAATAAAAATGAAATCCCCAATTTGTAAGTGAAAATAATGATTAAAAATTCACTCTCCATTGCTTATAATTGAGAAAGTTAAATGTCTATTTCAAATTAAATCGTTATTATAAATCGCAAAGGGTACTGTAATGGAAAAGATGTGAATTTAAATTTTCTAATGTCCTTTGGATTTCATGATGAAGTACAACTTCTAATTTAAAGCATTCAGAATCCAAAGATTTGTAAAGATGTCACCAAAGGTGACACTCATTTGACATAATATTCTAACCATTGCAAGTAAAGGTGACACTAATTTGACATAACATTCTTACCATTGCAAGTACTAACGCCCTCAACAGTGCTTAATTCATATCCAGGGTCACATTCACAGCTGTAAGACCCGTCGGAGTCCACACATTCTCCATTTGCACAGAGCGATGCATCCGCAAGGCATTCGTCAACATCTAGCAAAAGTAAACAAATTGTCAGCCATAGCAGTCAAATTTTTCTAAAGGTCTAGATAAATCAATTTTTATACTGAAATTGGCATTAAATATTTATAACTCCAGTCTTTCATATTGTAAAAAGTTAGAATGGATGTTTAATGTAAGTGTTTAGAAGCTAGGAGAAATAAAAATGAAATCACCAATTTGTAAATGAAAATAATGATTAAAAAATCACTCTCCATTGCTAATAATTGAGAAAGTTAAATGTCTTTTTCAAATTGAATCGTTATTATAAATGGCAAAGGGTACTGTAATGAAAAAGATGTGAATTTAAATTTTCTAATGTCCTTTGGATTTCATGATGAAGTACAACTTCTAATTTAAAGCATTCAGAATCCAAAGATTTGTAAAGATGTCACCAAAAGGTCAGACTCATTTGACATAACATTCTAACCATTGCAAGTAAAGGTGACACTAATTTGACATAACATTCTTACCATTGCAAGTACTAACGCCCTCAACAGTGCTTAATTCATATCCAGGGTCACATTCACAGCTGTAAGACCCGTCGGAGTCCACACATTCTCCATTTGCACAGAGCGATGCATCCGCAAGGCATTCGTCAACATCTAGCAAAAGTAAACAAATTTCAGCCATAGCAGTCAAAATTTTTCTAAATGTCTAGATAAATCAATTTTTTATACTGAAATTGGCATTAAATATTTAGAACTCCAGTCTTTCATATTGTAAAAAAGTTAGAATGGATGTTTAATGTAAGTGTTTAGAAGCTAGGAGAAATAAAAATGAAATCACCAATTTGTAAATGAAAATAATGATTAAAAAATCACTCTCCATTGCTAATAATTGAGAAAGTTAAATGTCTTTTTCAAATTGAATCGTTATTATAAATGGCAAAGGGTACTGTAATGAAAAGATGTGAATTTAAATTTTCTAATGTCCTTTGGACTTCATGATGAAGTACAACTTCTAATTTAAAGCATTCAGAATCCAAAGATTTGTAAAGATGTCACCAAAGGTCAGACTCATTTGACATAACATTCTAACCATTGCAAGTAAAGGTGACACTAATTTGACATAACATTCTTACCATTGCAAGTACTAACGCCCTCAACAGTGCTTAATTCATATCCAGGGTCACATTCACAGCTGTAAGACCCGTCGGAGTCCACACATTCTCCATTTGCACAGAGCGATGCATCCGCAAGGCATTCGTCAACATCTAGCAAAAATAAACAAATTTTAAGCCATAGCAGTCAAAATTTTTCTAAATGTCTAGATAAATCAATTTTTATACTGAAATTGGCATTAAATATTTAGAACTCCAGTCTTTCATATTGTAAAAAGTTAGAATGGATGTTCAATGTAAGTGTTTAGAAGCTAGGAGAAATAAAAATGAAATCACCAATTTGTAAATGAAAATAATGATTAAAAAATCACTCTCCATTGCTAATAATTGAGAAAGTTAAATGTCTTTTCAAATTGAATCGTTATTATAAATGGCAAAGGGTACTGTAATGAAAAAGATGTGAATTTAAATTTTCTAATGTGCTTTGGACTTCATGATGAAGTACAACTTCTAATTTAAAGCATTCAGAATCCAAAGATTTGTAAAGATGTCACCAAAGGTGACACTCATTTGACATAATATTCTAACCATTGCAAGTAAAGGTGACACTAATTTGACATAACATTCTTACCATTGCAAGTACTAACGCCCTCAACAGTGCTTAATTCATATCCAGGGTCACATTCACAGCTGTAAGACCCGTCGGAGTCCACACATTCTCCATTTGCACAGAGCGATGCATCCGCAAGGCATTCGTCAACATCTAGCAAAAATAAACAAATTTCAGCCATAGCAGTCAAAATTTTTCTAAATGTCTAGATAAATCAATTTTTATACTGAAATTGGCATTAAATATTTAGAACTCCAGTCTTTCATATTGTAAAAAGTTAGAATGGATGTTCAATGTAAGTGTTTAGAAGCTAGGAGAAATAAAAATGAAATCACCAATTTGTAAATGAAAATAATGATTAAAAAATCACTCTCCATTGCTAATAATTGAGAAAGTTAAATGTCTATTTCAAATTGAATCGTTATTATAAATGGCAAAGGGTACTGTAATGAAAAGATGTGAATTTAAATTTTCTAATGTCCTTTGGACTTCATGATGAAGTACAACTTCTAATTTAAAGCATTCAGAATCCAAAGATTTGTAAAGATGTCACCAAAGGTGACACTCATTTGACATAATATTCTAACCATTGCAAGTAAAGGTGACACTAATTTGACATAACATTCTTACCATTGCAAGTACTAACGCCCTCAACAGTGCTTAATTCATATCCAGGGTCACATTCACAGCTGTAAGACCCGTCGGTGTCCACACATTCTCCATTTGCACAGAGCGATGCATCCGCAAGGCATTCGTCAACATCTAGCAAAAGTAAACAAATTTCCAGCCATAGCAGTCAAAATTTTTCTAAATGTCTAGTTAATCAATTTTTATACTGAAATTGGCATTAAATATTTAGAACTCCAGTCTTTCATATTGTAAAAAAGTTAGAATGGATGTTTAATGTAAGTGTTTAGAAGCTAGGAGAAATAAAAATGAAATCACCAATTTGTAAATGAAAATAATGATTAAAAAATCACTCTCCATTGCTTATAATTGAGAAAGTTAAATGTCTATTTCAAATTAAATCGTTATTATGAATCGCAAAGGGTACTGTAATGAAAAAGATGTGAATTTAAATTTTCTAATGTCCTTTGGACTTCATGATGAAGTACAACTTCTAATTTAAAGCATTCAGAATCCAAAGATTTGTAAAGATGTCACCAAAAGGTGAGACTCATTTGACATAACATTCTAACCATTGCAAGTAAAGGTGACACTAATTTGACATAACATTCTTACCATTGCAAGTACTAACGCCCTCAACAGTGCTTAATTCATATCCAGGGTCACATTCACAGCTGTAAGACCCGTCGGAGTCCACACATTCTCCATTTGCACAGAGCGATGCATCCGCAAGGCATTCGTCAACATCTAGCAAAAAACAAATTTTAAGCCATAGCAGTCAAAATTTTTCTAAATGTCTAGATAAATCAATTTTTATACTGAAATTGGCATTAAATATTTAGAACTCCAGTCTTTCATATTGTAAAAAGTTAGAATGGATGTTTAATGTAAGTGTTTAGAAGCTAGGAGAAATAAAAATGAAATCACCAATTTGTAAATGAAAATAATGATTAAAAAAATCACTCTCCATTGCTAATAATTGAGAAAGTTAAATGTCTTTTCAAATTGAATCGTTATTATAAATGGCAAATGGTACTGTAATGAAAAAGATGTGAATTTAATTTTCTAATGTCCTTTGAACGATGAAGTACAACTTCTAATTTAAAGCATTCAGAATCCAAAGATTTGTAAAGATGTCACCAAAAGGTCAGACTCATTTGACATAACATTCTAACCATTGCAAGTAAAGGTGACACTAATTTGACATAACATTCTTACCATTGCAAGTACTAACGCCCTCAACAGTGCTTAATTCATATCCAGGGTCACATTCACAGCTGTAAGACCCGTCGGAGTCCACACATTCTCCATTTGCACAGAGCGATGCATCCGCAAGGCATTCGTCAACATCTAGCAAAAAGTAAACAAATTTCAGCCATAGCAGTCAAAATTTTTCTAAATGTCTAGATAAATCAATTTTTATACTGAAATTGGCATTAAATATTTAGAACTCCACTCTTTCATAGAGTAAAAAGTTAGAATGGATGTTCAATGTAAGTGTTTGGAAGCTAGGAAAAATAAAAATGAAATCCCAATTTGTAAGTGAAAATAATAATTAAAAAATTCACTCTCCATTGCTTATAATTGAAAAAGTTAAATGTCTATTTTAAATTGAATCGTTATTATAAATGGCAAAGGGTACTGTAATGACAAATATGTGAATTTAAATTTTCTAATGTCCTTTGGACTTCATGATGAAGTACAACTTCTAATTTAAAGCATTCAGAATCCAAAGATTTGTAAAGATGTCACCAAAAGGTGACACTCATTTGACATAACATTCTAACCATTGCAAGTAAAGGTGACACTAATTTGACATAACATTCTTACCATTGCAAGTACTAACGCCCTCAACAGTGCTTAATTCATATCCAGGGTCACATTCACAGCTGTAAGACCCGTCGGAGTCCACACATTCTCCATTTGCACAGAGCGATGCATCCGCAAGGCATTCGTCAACATCTAGCAAAAAACAAATTTTAAGCCATAGCAGTCAAAATTTTTCTAAATGTCTAGATAAATCAATTTTTATACTGAAATTGGCATTAAATATTTAGAACTCCACTCTCTCATAGAGTAAAAAGTTAGAATGGATGTTCAATGTAAGTGTTTGGAAGCTAGGAAAATAAAAATGAAATCCCCAATTTGTAAGTGAAAATAGTGATTAAAAATTCACTCTCCATTGCTTATAATTGAGAAAGTTAAATGTCTATTTCAAATTAAATCGTTATTATGAATCGCAAAGGGTACTGTAATGGAAAAGATGTGAATTTAAATTTTCTAATGTCCTTTGGATTTCATGATGAAGTACAACTTCTAATTTAAAGCATTCAGAATCCAAAGATTTGTAAAGATGTCACCAAAAGGTGACACTCATTTGACATAATATTCTAACCATTGCAAGTAAAGGTGACACTAATTTGACATAACATTCTTACCATTGCAAGTACTAACGCCCTCAACAGTGCTTAATTCATATCCAGGGTCACATTCACAGCTGTAAGACCCGTCGGTGTCCACACATTCTCCATTTGCACAGAGCGATGCATCCGCAAGGCATTCGTCAACATCTAGCAAAAGTAAACAAATTGTCAGCCATAGCAGTCAAGATTTTTCTAAAGGTCTAGATAAATCAATTTTTTAAGCTGAAATTGGCATTAAATATATTTGTATAACTCCAGTCTTTCATATTGTAAAAAAGTTAGAATGGATGTTTAATGTAAGTGTTTAGAAGCTAGGAGAAATAAAAATGAAATCACCAATTTGTAAATGAAAATAATGATTAAAAAAATCACTCTCCATTGCTTATAATTGAGAAAGTTAAATGTCTATTTCAAATTAAATCGTTATTATAAATGGCAAAGGGTACTGTAATGAAAAAGATGTGAATTTAAATTTTCTAATGTGCTTTGGACTTCAAGATGAAGTACAACTTCTAATTTAAAGCATTCAGAATCCAAAGATTTGTAAAGATGTCACCAAAAGGTCAGACTCATTTGACATAACATTCTAACCATTGCAAGTAAAGGTGACACTAATTTGACATAACATTCTTACCATTGCAAGTACTAACGCCCTCAACAGTGCTTAATTCATATCCAGGGTCACATTCACAGCTGTAAGACCCGTCGGAGTCCACACATTCTCCATTTGCACAGAGCGATGCATCCGCAAGGCATTCGTCAACATCTAGCAAAAAATAAAACAAATTTCCAGCCATAGCAGTCAAAATTTTTCTAAATGTCTAGTTAATCAATTTTGTATACTGAAATTGGCATTAAATATTTAGAACTCCAGTCTTTCATATTGTAAAAAAGTTAGAATGGATGTTTAATGTAAGTGTTTAGAAGCTAGGAGAAATAAAAATGAAATCACCAATTTGTAAATGAAAATAATGATTAAAAAAATCACTCTCCATTGCTAATAATTGAGAAAGTTAAATGTCTTTTTCAAATTGAATCGTTATTATAAATGGCAAAGGGTACTGTAATGAAAAAGATGTGAATTTAAATTTTCTAATGTGCTTTGGACTTCATGATGAAGTACAACTTCTAATTTAAAGCATTCAGAATCCAAAGATTTGTAAAGATGTCACCAAAGGTCAGACTCATTTGACATAACATTCTAACCATTGCAAGTAAAGGTGACACTAATTTGACATAACATTCTTACCATTGCAAGTACTAACGCCCTCAACAGTGCTTAATTCATATCCAGGGTCACATTCACAGCTGTAAGACCCGTCGGAGTCCACACATTCTCCATTTGCACAGAGCGATGCATCCGCAAGGCATTCGTCAACATCTAGCAAAAATAAACAAATTTCCAGCCATAGCAGTCAAAATTTTTCTAAATGTCTAGATAAATCAATTTTTATACTGAAATTGGCATTAAATATTTAGAACTCCACTCTCTCATAGAGTAAAAAGTTAGAATGGATGTTCAATGTAAGTGTTTGGAAGCTAGGAAAATAAAAATGAAATCCCCAATTTGTAAGTGAAAATAGTGATTAAAAATTCACTCTCCATTGCTTATAATTGAGAAAGTTAAATGTCTATTTCAAATTAAATCGTTATTATGAATCGCAAAGGGTACTGTAATGGAAAAGATGTGAATTTAAATTTTCTAATGTCCTTTGGATTTCATGATGAAGTACAACTTCTAATTTAAAGCATTCAGAATCCAAAGATTTGTAAAGATGTCACCAAAGGTCAGACTCATTTGACATAACATTCTAACCATTGCAAGTAAAGGTGACACTAATTTGACATAACATTCTTACCATTGCAAGTACTAACGCCCTCAACAGTGCTTAATTCATATCCAGGGTCACATTCACAGCTGTAAGACCCGTCGGTGTCCACACATTCTCCATTTGCACAGAGCGATGCATCCGCAAGGCATTCGTCAACATCTAGCAAAAGTAAACAAATTGTCAGCCATAGCAGTCAAGATTTTTCTAAAGGTCTAGATAAATCAATTTTTAAGCTGAAATTGGCATTAAATATATTTGTATAACTCCAGTCTTTCATATTGTAAAAAAGTTAGAATGGATGTTTAATGTAAGTGTTTAGAAGCTAAGGGAAATAAAAATGAAATCACCAATTTGTAAATGAAAATAATGATTAAAAAAATCACTCTCCATTGCTAATAATTGAGAAAGTTAAATGTCTTTTTCAAATTGAATCGTTATTATAAATGGCAAAGGGTACAAGCTGTAATGGAAAAGATGTGAATTTAAATTTTCTAATGTCCTTTGGATTTCATGATGAAGTACAACTTCTAATTTAAAGCATTCAGAATCCAAAGATTTGTAAAGATGTCACCAAAAGGTGACACTCATTTGACATAATATTCTAACCATTGCAAGTAAAGGTGACACTAATTTGACATAACATTCTTACCATTGCAAGTACTAACGCCCTCAACAGTGCTTAATTCATATCCAGGGTCACATTCACAGCTGTAAGACCCGTCGGAGTCCACACATTCTCCATTTGCACAGAGCGATGCATCCGCAAGGCATTCGTCAACATCTAGCAAAAAATAAAACAAATTTCCAGCCATAGCAGTCAAAATTTTTCTAAATGTCTAGTTAATCAATTTTTATACTGAAATTGGCATTAAATATTTAGAACTCCACTCTTTCATAGAGTAAAAAAGTTAGAAGGGATGTTTAATGTAGGTGTTTGGAAGCTAGGAAAAATAAAAATGAAATCCCCAATTAATAAGTGAAAATAATGATTAAAAAATTAACTCTCCATTGCTTATAATTGAGAAAGTTAAATGTCTATTTTAAATTGAATCATTATTATAAATCGCAAGGGGTACTGTAATGGAAAAGATGTGAATTTAAATTTTCTAATGTCCTTTGGATTTCATGATGAAGTACAACTTCTAATTTAAAGCATTCAGAATCCAAAGATTTGTAAAGATGTCACCAAAAGGTCAGACTCATTTGACATAACATTCTAACCATTGCAAGTAAAGGTGACACTAATTTGACATAACATTCTTACCATTGCAAGTACTAACGCCCTCAACAGTGCTTAATTCATATCCAGGGTCACATTCACAGCTGTAAGACCCGTCGGAGTCCACACATTCTCCATTTGCACAGAGCGATGCATCCGCAAGGCATTCGTCAACATCTAGCAAAAATAAAACAAATTTTCAGCCATGGCAGTCAAAATTTTTCTAAAGGTCTAGATAAATCAATTTTTTTAGCTGAAATTGGCATTCAATATTTATAACTGCAGTCTTTCATATTGTAAAAAAGTTAGAATGGATGTTCAATGTAAGTGTTTGGAAGCTAGGAAAAATAAAAATGAAATCCCCAATTTGTAAGTGAAAATAGTGATTAAAAAATTCACTCTCCATTGTTTTAATTGAGAAAGTTAAATGTCTATTTCAACTTAAATCGTTATTATAAATTGCAAGGGGTACTGTAATGGAAAAGATGTGAATTTAAATTTTCTAATGTCCTTTGGATTTCATGATGAAGTACAACTTCTAATTTAAAGCATTCAGAATCCAAAGATTTGTAAAGATGTCACCAAAAGGTGACACTCATTTGACATAACATTCTAACCATTGCAAGTAAAGGTGACACTAATTTGACATAACATTCTTACCATTGCAAGTACTAACGCCCTCAACAGTGCTTAATTCATATCCAGGGTCACATTCACAGCTGTAAGACCCGTCGGAGTCCACACATTCTCCATTTGCACAGAGCGATGCATCCGCAAGGCATTCGTCAACATCTAGCAAAAAATAAAACAAATTTTCAGCCATGGCAGTCAAAATTTTTCTAAAGGTCTAGATAAATCAATTTTTTTTAGCTGAAATTGGCATTAAATATTTAGAACTCCACTCTCTCATAGAGTAAAAAAGTTAGAATGGATGTTCAATGTAAATGTTTGGAAGCTAGGAAAAATAAAAATGAAATCCCCAATTTGTAAGTGAAAATAGTGATTAAAAAATTCACTCTCCATTGCTTTAATTGAGAAAGTTAAATGTCTATTTCAACTTAAATCGTTATTATAAATCGCAAGGGGTACTGTAATGGAAAAGATGTAAATTTAAATTTTCTAATGTCCTTTGGATTTCATGATAAAGTACAACTTCTAATTTAAAGCATTCAGAATCCAAAGATTTGTAAAGATGTCACCAAAAGGTCAGACTCATTTGACATAATATTCTAACCATTGCAAGTAAAGGTGACACTAATTTGACATAACATTCTTACCATTGCAAGTACTAACGCCCTCAACAGTGCTTAATTCATATCCAGGGTCACATTCACAGCTGTAAGACCCGTCGGTGTCCACACATTCTCCATTTGCACAGAGCGATGCATCCGCAAGGCATTCGTCAACATCTAGCAAAAGTAAACAAATTGTCAGCCATAGCAGTCAAGATTTTTCTAAAGGTCTAGATAAATCAATTTTTAAGCTGAAATTGGCATTAAATATATTTGTATAACTCCAGTCTTTCATATTGTAAAAAGTTAGAATGGATGTTTAATGTAAGTGTTTAGAAGCTAGGAGAAATAAAAATGAAATCACCAATTTGTAAATGAAAATAATGATTAAAAAAATCACTCTCCATTGCTTATAATTGAGAAAGTTAAATGTCTATTTCAAATTAAATCGTTATTATGAACCGCAAAGGGTACTGTAATGAAAAAGATGTGAATTTAAATTTTCTAATGTGCTTTGGACTTCAAGATGAAGTACAACTTCTAATTTAAAGCATTCAGAATCCAAAGATTTGTAAAGATGTCACCAAAAGGTCAGACTCATTTGACATAACATTCTAACCATTGCAAGTAAAGGTGACACTAATTTGACATAACATTCTTACCATTGCAAGTACTAACGCCCTCAACAGTGCTTAATTCATATCCAGGGTCACATTCACAGCTGTAAGACCCGTCGGAGTCCACACATTCTCCATTTGCACAGAGCGATGCATCCGCAAGGCATTCGTCAACATCTAGCAAAAAATACAACAAATTTTCAGCCATGGCAGTCAAAATTTTTCTAAAGGTCTAGATAAATCAATTTTTTAAGCTGAAATTGGCATTATGTATATATGTATAACTCCAGTCTTTTATATTGTAAAAATGTTAGAATGGATGTTCAATGTAAGTGTTTAGAAGATAGGAGAAACTAGATGGAACTTCAACTGCGCGCAGTCGATGATGCCTCCGCCATAGAGCAATTTTACAAACCAAAATGGAAGCAATTTTTAAAATTCAAGTTTGATTGTAATCCATCTGTTGGTTCTAATGATAACGCGATCACGAGCTATTTTAGGATACATAATGAGCCCTGTGACCTTTGACCTCGTGACCCCCAAATCTAATCAGTTCATTGGCTCTGCAAGATACATACATGACCCAAGTTTGGCAGTAATCCATCAATCGGTTCTTGAGATAATGTGATCACATGCTATTTTGCATACATAACGAGCCCTGTGACCTTTGACCTCGTGACCCCAAAGTCTAACCAGTTGATTAGCTCTGCAAGATACATACATAACCCAAGTTTGGCGGTAATCCATCAATCGGTTCTTGAGATAACACGATGATGAATAATAATGAATAAAATGTCATTTTACCAAGTTTACTCTTCTGTTCTAGTTTTGAACTCGAGCCGCCTTCCCGTTTGTTAAGATATGGACATAACGTCAGGACAAAGTTTAAACGCTTTGCTGACGTCATTGACATACATTGATCTGTTTCAGGCAATTTGAGACGATAAATGTACCAAGAAATTCGGACACCATCCTTTGGTATTAACGTTTGCATTTGAAAAAAACATTGACAGTGTTAAGGCAAGATAAAGCATGTGGGCGCAAATCAAAGCGCGCGCCATTTTTCGAAAAATGATTCAAATCTGGAACCTGATAGTGAACATTTGTTTTGTTGAAAACAAGGTTTAATGGTATGATTTAAACAAGTTAGCAAGTTCCTGTAGCTTGATTCACACTTTTGTAAATTTGGAAGATAACATTTTTTGTTAAGCAAATTTTGTTCGTCAGTTCGTTGCTGGGAATGAACTAATAAAGGTCTTTAAAGTAAATTAACATTGTAACTTTTCATTGGTGATTGAATGGAGATGCCAAATCTGAGTTGAAAGGGAGGAGGTTCGAAAAAAAAGATCTTACCTGTTTCACAGAGTGTACCCGTGTACCCAGTGTCACATACGCACATCAATGTATCCGAGGGACAGGTTCCTCCATGCTGGCAATCCGAGTCCATGGTACAGGTACCTATAAGGAGCAATTAATAGTTGTGAAGACTTATGTAATGGTCTGTAATCAAGTTCTTTTAAAGTCAATGAGGACGGCGATAAAGAACGTGTACAAGATGATGATGATGATCGTAAAGATATCAGTATTAATCAGGACTATACTAATGGTGGCGATGATGAATAATAATGAATAAAATGTCATGTTACCAAGTTTACTCTACTTTTCTAGTTTTAAACTCGAGTCGCCTTCCCGTTTGCCTAGCCTGAGTTGATAGGGAGGAGGTTTGAAAAAAAATCTTACCTGTTTCACAGAGTGTACCGGTGTACCCAGTGTCACATACGCACATCAATGTATCCGAGGGACAGGTTCCTCCATGCTGGCAATCCGAGTCCATGGTACAGGTACCTATAAGGAGCAATTTATAGTTGTGAAGACTTATATAATGGTCTGTAATTAAGTTTTGTTAAAGTCAATGAAGATGGCGATAAAGAACGTGTACAAGATGATGATAATGATCGTAAAGATATCAGTATCGATCAGGATTATACTGATGGTGGCGATGATGAATAATAATGAATTAAATGTTATGTTACCAAATTTAATCTTCTGTTCTAGTTTTAAACTCGAGTCGCCTTCCCGTTTGCCTAGCCTGAGTTGATAGGGAGGAGGTTTGAAAAAAAAAATCTTACCTGTTTCACAGAGTGCACCGGTGTACCCAGTGTCACATACGCACATCAAAGTATCCGAGGGACAGGTTCCTCCATGCTGGCAATCCGAGTCCATGGTACAGGTACCTATAAGGAGCAATTTATAGTTGTGAAGACTTATGTTATGGTCTGTAATCAAGTTCTTTTAAAGTCAATGAGGATGGCGATAAAGAACGTGTACAAGATGATGATGATGATCGCAAAGATTACAGTATTGAACAGGACTATACTGATGGTGGCGATGATGAATAATAATGAATAAAATGTCATGTTACCAAGTTTACTCTTCTTTTCTAGTTTTAAACTCGAGTCGCCTTCCCGTTTGCCTAGCCTGAGTTGATAGGGAGGAGGTTTGAAAAAATATCTTACCTGTTTCACAGAGTGTACCGGTGTACCCAGTGTCACATACGCACATCAATGTATCCGAGGGACAGGTTCCTCCATGCTGGCAATCCGAGTCCATGGTACAGGTACCTATGAGGAGCAATTTATAGTTGTGAAGACTCATGTAATGGTCTGTAATCAAGTTCTTTTAAAGTCAATGATGATGGCGATAAAGAACGTGTTCAAGATGATGATGATGATCGTAAAGATATCAGTATTGATCAGGACTATACTGATGGTGGCGATGATGAATAATAATAAAAATGTCATGTTACCAAGTATACTCTTCTGTTCTAGTTTTGAACTCGAGTCGCCTTCCGTTTGCCAAGCCTGAGTTGAAAGGGAGGAGGTTTGAAAAAAAATCTTACCTGTTTCACAGAGTGTACCGGTGTACCCAGTGTCACATACGCACATCAATGTATCCGAGGGACAGGTTCCTCCATGCTGGCAATCCGAGTCCATGGTACAGGTACCTATAAGGAGCAATTTATAGTTGTGAAGACTTATGTTATGGTCTGTAATCAAGTTCTTTTAAAGTCAATGAGGATGGCGATAAAGAACGTGTACAAGATGATGATGATGATCGCAAAGATATCAGTATTGAACAGGACTATACTGATGGTGGCGATGATGAATAATAATGAATAAAATGTCATGTTACCAAGTTTACTCTTCTTTTCTAGTTTTAAACTCGAGTCGCCTTCCCGTTTGCCTAGCCTGAGTTGATAGGGAGGAGGTTTGAAAAAATATCTTACCTGTTTCACAGAGTGTACCGGTGTACCCAGTGTCACATACGCACATCAATGTATCCGAGGGACAGGTTCCTCCATGCTGGCAATCCGAGTCCATGGTACAGGTACCTATGAGGAGCAATTTATAGTTGTGAAGACTCATGTAATGGTCTGTAATCAAGTTCTTTTAAAGTCAATGATGATGGCGATAAAGAACGTGTTCAAGATGATGATGATGATCGTAAAGATATCAGTATTGATCAGGACTATACTGATGGTGGCGATGATGAATAATAATAAAAAATGTCATGTTACCAAGTATACTCTTCTGTTCTAGTTTTGAACTCGAGTCGCCTTCCCGTTTGCCAAGCCTGAGTTGAAAGGGAGGAGGTTTGAAAAAAAATCTTACCTGTTTCACAGAGTGTACCGGTGTACCCAGTGTCACATACGCACATCAATGTATCCGAGGGACAGGTTCCTCCATGCTGGCAATCCGAGTCCATGGTACAGGTACCTATAAGGAGCAATTTATAGTTGTGAAGACTTATGTGATGGTCTGTAATCAAGTTCTTTTAAAGTCAATGAGGATGGCGATAAAGAACGTGTACAAGATGATGATGATATGATCGTAAAGATATCAGTATTGATCAGGACTATAATGATGGTGGCGATGATAAATAATAATGAATAAAATGTCATGTTACCAAGTTTACTTTTCTGTTCTACTTTTGAACTCGAGCCGCCTTCCCGTTTGTTAAGATATGGACATAACGTCAGGACAAAGTTTAAACGCTTTGCTGACGTCATTGACATACATTGATCTGTTTCAGGCAATTTGAGACGATAAATGTACCAAGAAATTCGGACACCATCCTTTGGTATTAACGTTTGCATTTAAAAAAACATTGACAGTGTTAAGGCAAGATAAAGCATGTGGGCGCAAATCAAAGCGCGCGCCATTTTTCGAAAAATGATTCAAATCTGGAACCTGATAGTGAACATTTGTTTTGTTGAAAACAAGGTTTAATGGTATGATTTAAACTCGTTAGCAAGTTCCTGTAGCTTGATTCACACTTTTGTAAATTTGGAAGATAACATTTTTTGTTAAGCAAATTTTGTTCGTCAGTTCGTTGCTGGGAATGAACTAATAAAGGTCTTTAAAGTAAATTAACATTGTAACTTTTCATTGGTGATTGAATGGAGATGCCAAATCTGAGTTGAAAGGGAGGAGGTTCGAAAAAAAAGATCTTACCTGTTTCACAGAGTGTACCCGTGTACCCAGTGTCACATACGCACATCAATGTATCCGAGGGACAGGTTCCTCCATGCTGGCAATCCGAGTCCATGGTACAGGTACCTATAAGGAGCAATTAATAGTTGTGAAGACTTATGTAATGGTCTGTAATCAAGTTCTTTTAAAGTCAATGAGGACGGCGATAAAGAACGTGTACAAGATGATGATGATGATCGTAAAGATATCAGTATTAATCAGGACTATACTGATGGTGGCGATGATGAATAATAATGAATTAAATGTCATGTTACCAAGTTTACTCTTCTTTTCTAGTTTTAAACTCGAGTCGCCTTCCCGTTTGCCTAGCCTGAGTTGATAGGGAGGAGGTTTGAAAAAAAATCTTACCTGTTTCACAGAGTGTACCGGTGTACCCAGTGTCACATACGCACATCAATGTATCCGAGGGACAGGTTCCTCCATGCTGGCAATCCGAGTCCATGGTACAGGTACCTATAAGGAGCAATTTATAGTTGTGAAGACTCATGTAATGGTCTGTAATCAAGTTCTTTTAAAGTCAAAGATGATGGCGATAAAGAACGTGTTCAAGATGATGATGATGATCGTAAAGATATCAGTATTGATCAGGACTATACTGATGGTGGCGATGATGAATAATAATAAATAAAATGTCATGTTACCAAGTTTACTCTTCTGTTCTAGTTTTGAACTCGAGTCGCCTTCCCGTTTGCCAAGCCTGAGTTGAAAGGGAGGAGGTTTGAAAAAAAATCTTACCTGTTTCACAGAGTGTACCGGTGTACCCAGTGTCACATACGCACATCAATGTATCCGAGGGACAGGTTCCTCCATGCTGGCAATCCGAGTCCATGGTACAGGTACCTATAAGGAGCAATTTATAGTTGTGAAGACTTATGTGATGGTCTGTAATCAAGTTCTTTTAAAGTCAATGAGGATGGCGATAAAGAACGTGTACAAGATGATGATGATATGATCGTAAAGATATCAGTATTGATCAGGACTATAATGATGGTGGCGATGATAAATAATAATGAATAAAATGTCATGTTACCAAGTTTACTTTTCTGTTCTAGTTTTGAACTCGAGCCGCCCTCGTTTGTTAAGATATGGACATAACGTCAGGACAAAGTTTAAACGCTTTGCTGACGTCATTGACATACATTGATCTGTTTCAGGCAATTTGAGACGATAAATGTACCAAGAAATTCGGACACCATCCTTTTGGTATTAACGTTTGCATTTGAAAAAAAACATTGACAGTGTTAAGGCAAGATAAAGCATGTGGGCGCAAATCAAAAAGCGCGCCATTTTTCGAAAAATGATTCAAATCTGGAACCTGATAGTGAACATTTGTTTTGTTGAAAACAAGGTTTAATGGTATGATTTAAACTCGTTAGCAAGTTCCTGTAGCTTGATTCACACTTTTGTAAATTTGGAAGATAACATTTTTTGTTAAGCAAATTTTGTTCGTCAGTTCGTTGCTGGGAATGAACTAATAAAGGTCTTTAAAGTAAATTAACATTGTAACTTTTCATTGGTGATTGAATGGAGATGCCAAATCTGAGTTGAAAGGGAGGAGGTTCGAAAAAAAAGATCTTACCTGTTTCACAGAGTGTACCCGTGTACCCAGTGTCACATACGCACATCAATGTATCCGAGGGACAGGTTCCTCCATGCTGGCAATCCGAGTCCATGGTACAGGTACCTATAAGGAGCAATTAATAGTTGTGAAGACTTATGTAATGGTCTGTAATCAAGTTCTTTTAAAGTCAATGAGGACGGCGATAAAGAACGTGTACAAGATGATGATGATGATCGTAAAGATATCAGTATTAATCAGGACTATACTGATGGTGGCGATGATGAATAATAATGAATTAAATGTCATGTTACCAAGTTTACTCTTCTTTTCTAGTTTTAAACTCGAGTCGCCTTCCCGTTTGCCTAGCCTGAGTTGATAGGGAGGAGGTTTGAAAAAAAATCTTACCTGTTTCACAGAGTGTACCGGTGTACCCAGTGTCACATACGCACATCAATGTATCCGAGGGACAGGTTCCTCCATGCTGGCAATCCGAGTCCATGGTACAGGTACCTATAAGGAGCAATTTATAGTTGTGAAGACTCATGTAATGGTCTGTAATCAAGTTCTTTAAAGTCAATGATGATGGCGATAAAGAACGTGTTCAAGATGATGATGATGATCGTAAAGATATCAGTATTGATCAGGACTATACTGATGGTGGCGATGATGAATAATAATAAATAAAATGTCATGTTACCAAGTTTACTCTTCTGTTCTAGTTTTGAACTCGAGTCGCCTTCCCGTTTGCCAAGCCTGAGTTGAAAGGGAGGAGGTTTGAAAAAATCTTACCTGTTTCACAGAGTGTACCGGTGTACCCAGTGTCACATACGCACATCAATGTATCCGAGGGACAGGTTCCTCCATGCTGGCAATCCGAGTCCATGGTACAGGTACCTATAAGGAGCAATTTATAGTTGTGAAGACTTATGTGATGGTCTGTAATCAAGTTCTTTTAAAGTCAATGAGGATGGCGATAAAGAACGTGTACAAGATGATGATGATATGATCGTAAAGATATCAGTATTGATCAGGACTATAATGATGGTGGCGATGATAAATAATAATGAATAAAATGTCATGTTACCAAGTTTACTTTTCTGTTCTACTTTTGAACTCGAGCCGCCTTCTCGTTTGTTAAGATATGGACATAACGTCAGGACAAAGTTTAAACGCTTTGCTGACGTCATTGACATACATTGATCTGTTTCAGGCAATTTGAGACGATAAATGTACCAAGAAATTCGGACACCATCCTTTTGGTATTAACGTTTGCATTTGAAAAAACATTGACAGTGTTAAGGCAAGATAAAGCATGTGGGCGCAAATCAAAGCGCGCCATTTTTCGAAAAATGATTCAAATCTGGAACCTGATAGTGAACATTTGTTTTGTTGAAAACAAGGTTTAATGGTATGATTTAAACTCGTTAGCAAGTTCCTGTAGCTTGATTCACACTTTTGTAAATTTGGAAGATAACATTTTTTGTTAAGCAAATTTTGTTCGTCAGTTCGTTGCTGGGAATGAACTAATAAAGGTCTTTAAAGTAAATTAACATTGTAACTTTTCATTGGTGATTGAATGGAGATGCCAAATCTGAGTTGAAAGGGAGGAGGTTCGAAAAAAAAGATCTTACCTGTTTCACAGAGTGTACCCGTGTACCCAGTGTCACATACGCACATCAATGTATCCGAGGGACAGGTTCCTCCATGCTGGCAATCCGAGTCCATGGTACAGGTACCTATAAGGAGCAATTAATAGTTGTGAAGACTTATGTAATGGTCTGTAATCAAGTTCTTTTAAAGTCAATGAGGATGGCGATAAAGAACGTGTACAAGATGATGATGATATGATCGTAAAGATATCAGTATTGATCAGGACTATAATGATGGTGGCGATGATAAATAATAATGAATAAAATGTCATGTTACCAAGTTTACTTTTCTGTTCTACTTTTGAACTCGAGCCGCCTTCTCGTTTGTTAAGATATGGACATAACGTCAGGACAAAGTTTAAACGCTTTGCTGACGTCATTGACATACATTGATCTGTTTCAGGCAATTTGAGACGATAAATGTACCAAGAAATTCGGACACCATCCTTTTGGTATTAACGTTTGCATTTGAAAAAACATTGACAGTGTTAAGGCAAGATAAAGCATGTGGGCGCAAATCAAAAAGCGCGCCATTTTTCGAAAAATGATTCAAATCTGGAACCTGATAGTGAACATTTGTTTTGTTGAAAACAAGGTTTAATGGTATGATTTAAACTCGTTAGCAAGTTCCTGTAGCTTGATTCACACTTTTGTAAATTTGGAAGATAACATTTTTTGTTAAGCAAATTTTGTTCGTCAGTTCGTTGCTGGGAATGAACTAATAAAGGTCTTTAAAGTAAATTAACATTGTAACTTTTCATTGGTGATTGAATGGAGATGCCAAATCTGAGTTGAAAGGGAGGAGGTTCGAAAAAAAAGATCTTACCTGTTTCACAGAGTGTACCCGTGTACCCAGTGTCACATACGCACATCAATGTATCCGAGGGACAGGTTCCTCCATGCTGGCAATCCGAGTCCATGGTACAGGTACCTATAAGGAGCAATTAATAGTTGTGAAGACTTATGTAATGGTCTGTAATCAAGTTCTTTTAAAGTCAATGAGGACGGCGATAAAGAACGTGTACAAGATGATGATGATGATCGTAAAGATATCAGTATCGATCAGGATTATACTGATGGTGGCGATGATGAATAATAATGAATTAAATGTCATGTTACCAAGTTTACTCTTCTTTTCTAGTTTTAAACTCGAGTCGCCTTCCCGTTTGCCTAGCCTGAGTTGATAGGGAGGAGGTTTGAAAAAAAATCTTACCTGTTTCACAGAGTGTACCGGTGTACCCAGTGTCACATACGCACATCAATGTATCCGAGGGACAGGTTCCTCCATGCTGGCAATCCGAGTCCATGGTACAGGTACCTATAAGGAGCAATTTATAGTTGTGAAGACTTATATAATGGTCTGTAATCAAGTTTGTTAAAGTCAATGAAGATGGCGATAAAGAACGTGTACAAGATGATGATAATGATCGTAAAGATATCAGTATCGATCAGGATTATACTGATGGTGGCGATGATGAATAATAATGAATTAAATGTCATGTTACCAAATTTAATCTTCTGTTCTAGTTTTAAACTCGAGTCGCCTTCCCGTTTGCCTAGCCTGAGTTGATAGGGAGGAGGTTTGAAAAAAAAAATCTTACCTGTTTCACAGAGTGTACCGGTGTACCCAGTGTCACATACGCACATCAAAGTATCCGAGGGACAGGTTCCTCCATGCTGGCAATCCGAGTCCATGGTACAGGTACCTATAAGGAGCAATTTATAGTTGTGAAGACTTATGTTATGGTCTGTAATCAAGTTCTTTTAAAGTCAATGAGGATGGCGATAAAGAACGTGTACAAGATGATGATGATGATCGCAAAGATTACAGTATTGAACAGGACTATACTGATGGTGGCGATGATGAATAATAATGAATAAAATGTCATGTTACCAAGTTTACTCTTCTTTTCTAGTTTTAAACTCGAGTCGCCTTCCCGTTTGCCTAGCCTGAGTTGATAGGGAGGAGGTTTGAAAAATATCTTACCTGTTTCACAGAGTGTACCGGTGTACCCAGTGTCACATACGCACATCAATGTATCCGAGGGACAGGTTCCTCCATGCTGGCAATCCGAGTCCATGGTACAGGTACCTATGAGGAGCAATTTATAGTTGTGAAGACTCATGTAATGGTCTGTAATCAAGTTCTTTTAAAGTCAATGATGATGGCGATAAAGAACGTGTTCAAGATGATGATGATGATCGTAAAGATATCAGTATTGATCAGGACTATACTGATGGTGGCGATGATGAATAATAATAAATAAAATGTCATGTTACCAAGTATACTCTTCTGTTCTAGTTTTGAACTCGAGTCGCCTTCCCGTTTGCCAAGCCTGAGTTGAAAGGGAGGAGGTTTGAAAAAAAATCTTACCTGTTTCACAGAGTGTACCGGTGTACCCAGTGTCACATACGCACATCAATGTATCCGAGGGACAGGTTCCTCCATGCTGGCAATCCGAGTCCATGGTACAGGTACCTATAAGGAGCAATTTATAGTTGTGAAGACTTATGTGATGGTCTGTAATCAAGTTCTTTTAAAGTCAATGAGGATGGCGATAAAGAACGTGTACAAGATGATGATGATATGATCGTAAAGATATCAGTATTGATCAGGACTATAATGATGGTGGCGATGATAAATAATAATGAATAAAATGTCATGTTACCAAGTTTACTTTTCTGTTCTACTTTTGAACTCGAGCCGCCTTCACGTTTGTTAAGATATGGACATAACGTCAGGACAAAGTTAAAACGCTTTGCTGACGTCATTGACATACATTGACCTGTTTCAGGCAATTTGAGACGATAAATGTACCAAGAAATTCGGACACCATCCTTTTGGTATTAACGTTTGCATTTGAAAAAAAACATTGACAGTGTTAAGGCAAGATAAAGCATGTGGGCGCAAATCAAAGCGCGCGCCATTTTTCGAAAAATGATTCAAATCTGGAACCTGATAGTGAACATTTGTTTTGTTGAAAACAAGGTTTAATGGTATGATTTAAACTCGTTAGCAAGTTCCTGTAGCTTGATTCACACTTTTGTAAATTTGGAAGATAACATTTTTTGTTAAGCAAATTTTGTTCGTCAGTTCGTTGCTGGGAATGAACTAATAAAGGTCTTTAAAGTAAATTAACATTGTAACTTTTCATTGGTGATTGAATGGAGATGCCAAATCTGAGTTGAAAGGGAGGAGGTTTAAAAAAAAAATCTTACCTGTTTCACAGAGTGTGCCGGTGTACCCAGTGTCACATTCGCACATCAATGTATCCGAGGGACAGGTTCCTCCATGCTGGCAATCCGAGTCCATGGTACAGGTACCTATAAGGAGCAATTTATAGTTGTGAAGACTTATGTAATGGTCTGTAATTAAGTTTTGTTAAAGTCAATGAGGATGGCGATAAAGAACGTGTACAAGATGATGATGATGATCGTAAAGATATCAGTATCGATCAGGACTATACTGATGGTGGCGAAGATGAATAATAATGAATAAAATGTCATGTTACCAAGTTTACTCTTCTGTTCTAGTTTTGAACTCGAGTCGCCTTCCCGTTTGCCAAGCCTGAGTTGATAGGGAGGAGGTTTGAAAAAAAATCTTACCTGTTTCACAGAGTGTACCGGTGTACCCAGTGTCACATACGCACATCAATGTATCCGAGGGACAGGTTCCTCCATGCTGGCAATCCGAGTCCATGGTACAGGTACCTATAAGGAGCAATTTATAGTTGTGAAGACTTATGTGATGGTCTGTAATCAAGTTCTTTTAAAGTCAATGAGGATGGCGATAAAGAACGTGTACAAGATGAAGATGATCGTAAAGATATCAGTATTGATCAGGACTATAATGATGGTGGCGATGATAAATAATAATGAATAAAATGTCATTTTACCAAGTTTACTTTTCTGTTCTAGTTTTGAACTGGAGCCGCCTTCACGTTTGTTAAGATACGGACATAACGTCAGGACAAAGTTAAAACGCTTTGCTGACATCATTGACATACATTGACCTGTTTCAGGCAATTTGAGACGATAAATGTACCAAGAAATTCGGACACCATCCTTTTGGTATTAACGTTTGCATTTGAAAAAAAACATTGACAGTGTTAAGGCAAGATAAAGCATGTGGGTGCAAATCAAAGCGCGCGCCATTTTTCGAAAAATGATTCAAATCTGGAACCTGATAGTGAACATTTGTTTTGTTGAAAACAAGGTTTAATGGTATGATTTAAACTAATTAGCAAGTTCCTGTAGCTTGATTCACACTTTTGTAAATTTGGAAGATAACATTTTTTGTTAAGCAAATTTTGTTCGTCAGTTCGTTGCTGGGAATGAACTAATAAAGGTCTTTAAAGTAAATTAACATTGTAACTTTTCATTGGTGATTGAATGGAGATGCCAAATCTGAGTTGAAAGGGAGGAGGTTCGAAAAAAAAGATCTTACCTGTTTCACAGAGTGTACCGGTGTACCCAGTGTCACATACGCACATCAATGTATCCGAGGGACAGGTTCCTCCATGCTGGCAATCCGAGTCCATGGTACAGGTACCTATAAGGAGCAATTAATAGTTGTGAAGACTTATGTAATGGTCTGTAATCAAGTTCTTTAAAGTCAATGAGGATGGCGATAAAAACGTGTACAAGATGATGATGATCGTAAAGATATCAGTATCGATCAGGATTATACTGATGGTGGCGATGATGAATAATAATGAATTAAATGTCATGTTACCAAATTTAATCTTCTTTTCTAGTTTTAAACTCGAGTCGCCTTCCCGTTTGCCTAGCCTGAGTTGATAGGGAGGAGGTTTGAAAAAAAAATGTTACCTGTTTCACAGAGTGTACCGGTGTACCCACTGTCACATACGCACATCAATGTATTCGAGGGACAGGTTCCTCCATGCTGGCAATCCGAGTCCATGGTACAGGTACCTATAAGGAGCAATTTATAGTTGTGAAGACTTATGTAATGGTCTGTAATCAAGTTCTTTTAAAGTCAATGAGAATGGCGATACAAAACGTGTACAAGATGAAGATGATCGTAAAGATATCAGTATCGATCAGGACTATAATGATGGTGGCGATGATAAATAATAATGAATAAAATGTCATTTTACCAAGTTTACTTTTCTGTTCTAGTTTTGAACTGGAGCCGCCTTCACGTTTGTTAAGATACGGACATAACGTCAGGACAAAGTTAAAACGCTTTGCTGACATCATTGACATACATTGACCTGTTTCAGGCAATTTGAGACGATAAATGTACCAAGAAATTCGGACACCATCCTTTTGGTATTAACGTTTGCATTTGAAAAAAAACATTGACAGTGTTAAGGCAAGATAAAGCATGTGGGTGCAAATCAAAGCGCGCGCCATTTTTCGAAAAATGATTCAAATCTGGAACCTGATAGTGAACATTTGTTTTGTTGAAAACAAGGTTTAATGGTATGATTTAAACTAATTAGCAAGTTCCTGTAGCTTGATTCACACTTTTGTAAATTTGGAAGATAACATTTTTTGTTAAGCAAATTTTGTTCGTCAGTTCGTTGCTGGGAATGAACTAATAAAGGTCTTTAAAGTAAATTAACATTGTAACTTTTCATTGGTGATTGAATGGAGATGCCAAATCTGAGTTGAAAGGGAGGAGGTTCGAAAAAAAAGATCTTACCTGTTTCACAGAGTGTACCGGTGTACCCAGTGTCACATACGCACATCAATGTATCCGAGGGACAGGTTCCTCCATGCTGGCAATCCGAGTCCATGGTAC
The DNA here is from genome assembly GCA_037976565.1 of Mesocentrotus franciscanus. Taxonomy (NCBI): domain Eukaryota; kingdom Metazoa; phylum Echinodermata; class Echinoidea; order Camarodonta; family Strongylocentrotidae; genus Mesocentrotus; species Mesocentrotus franciscanus. The sequence continues at coordinate 24,611,138 of CP137684.1, read as the reverse complement.
AGGTACCTATAAGGAGCAATTAATAGTTGTGAAGACTTATGTAATGGTCTGTAATCAAGTTCTTTTAAAGTCAATGAGGATGGCGATAAAAAACGTGTACAAGATGATGATGATCGTAAAGATATCAGTATCGATCAGGATTATACTGATGGTGGCGATGATGAATAATAATGAATTAAATGTCATGTTACCAAATTTAATCTTCTTTTCTAGTTTTAAACTCGAGTCGCCTTCCCGTTTGCCTAGCCTGAGTTGATAGGGAGGAGGTTTGAAAAAAAAATGTTACCTGTTTCACAGAGTGTACCGGTGTACCCACTGTCACATACGCACATCAATGTATCCGAGGGACAGGTTCCTCCATGCTGGCAATCCGAGTCCATGGTACAGGTACCTATAAGGAGCAATTTATAGTTGTGAAGACTTATGTAATGGTCTGTAATCAAGTTCTTTTAAAGTCAATGAGGATGGCGATACAAAACGTGTACAAGATGATGATGATCGTAAAGATATCAGTATCGATCAGGATTATACTGATGGTGGCGATGATGAATAATAATGAATTAAATGTCATGTTACCAAATTTAATCTTCTTTTCTAGTTTTAAACTCGAGTCGCCTTCCCGTTTGCCTAGCCTGAGTTGATAGGGAGGAGGTTTGAAAAAAAAATGTTACCTGTTTCACAGAGTGTACCGGTGTACCCAGTGTCACATACGCACATCAATGTATTCGAGGGACAGGTTCCTCCATGCTGGCAATCCGAGTCCATGGTACAGGTACCTATAAGGAGCAATTTATAGTTGTGAAGACTTATGTAATGGTCTGTAATCAAGTTCTTTTAAAGTCAATGAGAATGGCGATAAAAACGTGTACAAGATGAAGATGATCGTAAAGATATCAGTATCGATCAGGACTATAATGATGGTGGCGATGATAAATAATAATGAATAAAATGTCATGTTACCAAGTTTACTTTTCTGTTCTAGTTTTGAACTGGAGCCGCCTTCACGTTTGTTAAGATATGGACATAACGTCAGGACAAAGTTAAAACGCTTTGCTGACATCATTGACATACATTGACCTGTTTCAGGCAATTTGAGACGATAAATGTACCAAGAAATTCGGACACCATCCATTTGGTATTAACGTTTGCATTTGTAAGAAAACATTGACAGTGTTAAGGCAAGATAAAGCATGTGGGCGCAAATCAAAGCGCGCGCCATTTTTCGAAAAATGATTCAAATCTGGAACCTGATAGTGAACATTTGTTTTGTTGAAAACAAGGTTTAATGGTATGATTTAAACTCGTTAGCAAGTTCCTGTAGCTTGATTCACACTTTTGTAAATTTGGAAGATAACATTTTTTGTTAAGCAAATTTTGTTCGTCAGTTCGTTGCTGGGAATGAACTAATAAAGGTCTTTAAAGTAAATTAACATTGTAACTTTTCATTGGTGATTGAATGGAGATGCCAAATCTGAGTTGAAAGGGAGGAGGTTCGAAAAAAAAGATCTTACCTGTTTCACAGAGTGTACCGGTGTACCCAGTGTCACATACGCACATCAATGTATCCGAGGGACAGGTTCCTCCATGCTGGCAATCCGAGTCCATGGTACAGGTACCTATAAGGAGCAATTAATAGTTGTGAAGACTTATGTAATGGTCTGTAATCAAGTTCTTTTAAAGTCAATGAGGATGGCGATAAAAAACGTGTACAAGATGATGATGATCGTAAAGATATCAGTATCGATCAGGATTATACTGATGGTGGCGATGATGAATAATAATGAATTAAATGTCATGTTACCAAATTTAATCTTCTTTTCTAGTTTTAAACTCGAGTCGCCTTCCCGTTTGCCTAGCCTGAGTTGATAGGGAGGAGGTTTGAAAAAAAAATGTTACCTGTTTCACAGAGTGTACCGGTGTACCCACTGTCACATACGCACATCAATGTATTCGAGGGACAGGTTCCTCCATGCTGGCAATCCGAGTCCATGGTACAGGTACCTATAAGGAGCAATTTATAGTTGTGAAGACTTATGTAATGGTCTGTAATCAAGTTCTTTTAAAGTCAATGAGAATGGCGATACAAAACGTGTACAAGATGAAGATGATCGTAAAGATATCAGTATCGATCAGGACTATAATGATGGTGGCGATGATAAATAATAATGAATAAAATGTCATGTTACCAAGTTTACTTTTCTGTTCTAGTTTTGAACTGGAGCCGCCTTCACGTTTGTTAAGATATGGACATAACGTCAGGACAAAGTTAAAACGCTTTGCTGACATCATTGACATACATTGACCTGTTTCAGGCAATTTGAGACGATAAATGTACCAAGAAATTCGGACACCATCCATTTGGTATTAACGTTTGCATTTGAAGAAAACATTGACAGTGTTAAGGCAAGATAAAGCATGTGGGCGCAAATCAAAGCGCGCGCCATTTTTCGAAAAATGATTCAAATCTGGAACCTGATAGTGAACATTTGTTTTGTTGAAAACAAGGTTTAATGGTATGATTTAAACTCGTTAGCAAGTTCTTGTAGCTTGATTCACACTTTTGTAAATTTGGAAGATAACATTTTTTGTTAAGCAAATTTTGTTCGTCAGTTCGTTGCTGGGAATGAACTAATAAAGGTCTTTAAAGTAAATTAACATTGTAACTTTTCATTGGTGATTGAATGGAGATGCCAAATCTGAGTTGAAAGGGAGGAGGTTCGAAAAAAAAGATCTTACCTGTTTCACAGAGTGTACCGGTGTACCCAGTGTCACATACGCACATCAATGTATCCGAGGGACAGGTTCCTCCATGCTGGCAATCCGAGTCCATGGTACAGGTACCTATAAGGAGCAATTTATAGTTGTGAAGACTTATGTAATGGTCTGTAATCAAGTTCTTTAAAGTCAATGAGGATGGCGATAAAAACGTGTACAAGATGATGATGATCGTAAAGATATCAGTATCGATCAGGATTATACTGATGGTGGCGATGATGAATAATAATGAATTAAATGTCATGTTACCAAATTTAATCTTCTTTTCTAGTTTTAAACTCGAGTCGCCTTCCCGTTTGCCTAGCCTGAGTTGATAGGGAGGAGGTTTGAAAAAAAAAAGTTACCTGTTTCACAGAGTGTACCGGTGTACCCACTGTCACATACGCACATCAATGTATTCGAGGGACAGGTTCCTCCATGCTGGCAATCCGAGTCCATGGTACAGGTACCTATAAGGAGCAATTTATAGTTGTGAAGACTTATGTAATGGTCTGTAATCAAGTTCTTTTAAAGTCAATGAGAATGGCGATACAAAACGTGTACAAGATGAAGATGATCGTAAAGATATCAGTATCGATCAGGACTATAATGATGGTGGCGATGATAAATAATAATGAATAAAATGTCATTTTACCAAGTTTACTTTTCTGTTCTAGTTTTGAACTGGAGCCGCCTTCACGTTTGTTAAGATACGGACATAACGTCAGGACAAAGTTAAAACGCTTTGCTGACATCATTGACATACATTGACCTGTTTCAGGCAATTTGAGACGATAAATGTACCAAGAAATTCGGACACCATCCTTTTGGTATTAACGTTTGCATTTGAAAAAAAACATTGACAGTGTTAAGGCAAGATAAAGCATGTGGGTGCAAATCAAAGCGCGCGCCATTTTTCGAAAAATGATTCAAATCTGGAACCTGATAGTGAACATTTGTTTTGTTGAAAACAAGGTTTAATGGTATGATTTAAACTAATTAGCAAGTTCCTGTAGCTTGATTCACACTTTTGTAAATTTGGAAGATAACATTTTTTGTTAAGCAAATTTTGTTCGTCAGTTCGTTGCTGGGAATGAACTAATAAAGGTCTTTAAAGTAAATTAACATTGTAACTTTTCATTGGTGATTGAATGGAGATGCCAAATCTGAGTTGAAAGGGAGGAGGTTCGAAAAAAAAGATCTTACCTGTTTCACAGAGTGTACCGGTGTACCCAGTGTCACATACGCACATCAATGTATCCGAGGGACAGGTTCCTCCATGCTGGCAATCCGAGTCCATGGTACAGGTACCTATAAGGAGCAATTAATAGTTGTGAAGACTTATGTAATGGTCTGTAATCAAGTTCTTTTAAAGTCAATGAGGATGGCGATAAAAAACGTGTACAAGATGATGATGATCGTAAAGATATCAGTATCGATCAGGATTATACTGATGGTGGCGATGATGAATAATAATGAATTAAATGTCATGTTACCAAATTTAATCTTCTTTTCTAGTTTTAAACTCGAGTCGCCTTCCCGTTTGCCTAGCCTGAGTTGATAGGGAGGAGGTTTGAAAAAATGTTACCTGTTTCACAGAGTGTACCGGTGTACCCACTGTCACATACGCACATCAATGTATTCGAGGGACAGGTTCCTCCATGCTGGCAATCCGAGTCCATGGTACAGGTACCTATAAGGAGCAATTTATAGTTGTGAAGACTTATGTAATGGTCTGTAATCAAGTTCTTTAAAGTCAATGAGAATGGCGATACAAAACGTGTACAAGATGAAGATGATCGTAAAGATATCAGTATCGATCAGGACTATAATGATGGTGGCGATGATAAATAATAATGAATAAAATGTCATGTTACCAAGTTTACTTTTCTGTTCTAGTTTTGAACTGGAGCCGCCTTCACGTTTGTTAAGATATGGACATAACGTCAGGACAAAGTTAAAACGCTTTGCTGACATCATTGACATACATTGACCTGTTTCAGGCAATTTGAGACGATAAATGTACCAAGAAATTCGGACACCATCCATTTGGTATTAACGTTTGCATTTGTAAGAAAACATTGACAGTGTTAAGGCAAGATAAAGCATGTGGGCGCAAATCAAAGCGCGCGCCATTTTTCGAAAAATGATTCAAATCTGGAACCTGATAGTGAACATTTGTTTTGTTGAAAACAAGGTTTAATGGTATGATTTAAACTCGTTAGCAAGTTCTTGTAGCTTGATTCACACTTTTGTAAATTTGGAAGATAACATTTTTTGTTAAGCAAATTTTGTTCGTCAGTTCGTTGCTGGGAATGAACTAATAAAGGTCTTTAAAGTAAATTAACATTGTAACTTTTCATTGGTGATTGAATGGAGATGCCAAATCTGAGTTGAAAGGGAGGAGGTTTGAAAAAAAAATCTTACCTGTTTCACAGAGTGTGCCGGTGTACCCAGTGTCACAAACGCACATCAATGTATCCGAGGGACAGGTTCCTCCATGCTGGCAATCCGAGTCCATGGTACAGGTACCTATATGTAGCAATTAATAGTTATGAAGACTTATGTAATGGTCTGTAATCAAGTTCTTTTAAAGTCAATGAGGATGGCGATACAAAACGTGAACAAGATGATGATGATGATCGTAAAGATTTCAGTATTGATCAGGACTATACTAATGGTGGCGATGATGAATAATAATGAATAAAATGGTATGGTTAAGATATGGACATAACGTCAGGACAAAGTTAAAACGCTTTGCTGACGTCATTGACATACATTGACCTGTTTCAGGCAATTTGAGACGATAAATGTACCAAGAAATTCGGACACCATCCATTTGGTATTAACGTTTGCATTTGAAAGAAAACATTGACAGTGTTAAGGCAAGATAAAGCATGTGGGCGCTAATCAAAGCGCGCGCCATTTTTCGAAAAATGATTCAAGTCTGGAACCTGATAGTGAACATTTGTTTTGTTGAAAACAAGGTTTAATGGTATGATTTAAACTCGTTAGCAAGTTCCTGTAGCTTGATTCACACTTTTGTAAATTTGTAAGATAACATTTTTTGTAAAGCAAATTTTGTTCGTTGATGGGAATGAACTAAAACAGGTCTTTAAAGTAAATTAACATTGTAACTTTTCATTGGTGATTGAATGGAGATGCCAAATCTGAGTTGAAAGGGAGGAGGTTTGAAAAAAAGATCTTACCTGTTTCACAGAGTGTACCGGTGTACCCAGTGTCACATACGCACATCAATGTATCCGAGGGACAGGTTCCTCCATGCTGGCAATCCGAGTCCATGGTACAGGTACCTATAAGGAGCAATTTATAGTTGTGAAGACTTATGTGATGGTCTGTAATCAAGTTCTTTCAAAGTCAATGAGGATGGCGATAAAGAACATGTTCAAGACGATGATGATAATCGTAAAGATATCAGTATTGATCAGGACTATATTGATGGTGGCGATGATAAATAATAATGAATAAAATGTCATGTTACCAAGTTTACTCTTCTGTTCTAGTTTTGAACTCGAGCCGCCTTCCCGTTTGTTAAGATATGGACATAACGTCAGGACAAAGTTTAAACGCTTTGCTGACGTCATTGACATACATTGATCTGTTTCAGGCAATTTGAGACGATAAATGTACCAAGAAATTCGGACACCATCCTTTGGTATTAACGTTTGCATTTGAAAAAACATTGACAGTGTTAAGGCAAGATAAAGCATGTGGGCGCAAATCAAAGCGCGCGCCATTTTTCGAAAAATGATTCAAATCTGGAACCTGATAGTGAACATTTGTTTTGTTGAAAACAAGGTTTAATGGTATGATTTAAACTCGTTAGCAAGTTCCTGTAGCTTGATTCACACTTTTGTAAATTTGGAAGATAACATTTTTTGTTAAGCAAATTTTGTTCGTCAGTTCGTTGCTGGGAATTAACTAATAAAGGTCTTTAAAGTAAATTAACATTGTAACTTTTCATTGGTGATTGAATGGAGATGCTAAATCTGAGTTGAAAGGGAGGAGGTTTGAAAAAAAAATCTTACCTGTTTCACAGAGTGTGCCGGTGTACCCAGTGTCACATACGCACATCAATGTATCCGAGGGACAGGTTCCTCCATGCTGGCAATCCGAGTCCATGGTACAGGTACCTATAAGGAGCAATTTATAGTTGTGAAGACTTATGTAATGGTCTGTAATCAAGTTCTTTTAAAGTCAATGAGGATGGCGATACAAAACGTGTACAAGATGATGATGATGATCGTAAAGATTACAGTATTGAACAGGACTATACTGATGGTGGCGATGATGAATAATAATGAATAAAATGTCATGTTACCAAGTTCACTCTTCTGTTCTAGTTTTGAACTCGAGCCGCCTTTCCGTTTGTTAAGATATGGACATAACGTCAGGACAAATTTAAAACGCTTTGCTGACGTCATTGACATACATTGACCTGTTTCAGGCAATTTGAGACCATAAATGTACCAAGAAATTCGGACACCATCCATTTGGTATTAACGTTTGCATTTGAAAGAAAACATTGACAGTGTTAAGGCAAGATAAAGCATGTGGGCGCAAATCAAAGCGCGCGCCATTTTTCGAAAAATGATTCAAATCTGGAACCTGATAGTGAACATTTGTTTTGTTGAAAACAAGGTTTAATGGTATGATTTAAACAAGTTAGCAAGTTCCTGTAGCTTGATTCACACTTTTGTAAATTTGGAAGATAACATTTTTGTAAAGCAAATTTTGTTCGTCAGTTCGTTGCTGGGAATGAACTAATAAAGGTCTTTAAAGTAAATTAACATTGTAACTTTTCATTGGTGATTGAATGGAGATGCCAAATCTGAGTTGAAAGGAAGGAGGTTTGAAAAAAAGATCTTACCTGTTTCACAGAGTGTACCGGTGTACCCAGTGTCACATACGCACATCAATGTATCCGAGGGACAGGTTCCTCCATGCTGGCAATCCGAGTCCATGGTACAGGTACCTTCTAAGGAGCAATTTATAGTTGGAAGACTTATGTAATGGTCTGTAATCAAGTTCTTTCAAAGTCAATGAGGATGGCGATAAAGAACATGTTTAAGACGATGATGATAATCGTAAAGATATCAGTATTGATCAGGACTATACTGATGGTGGCGATGATGAATAATAATGAATAAAATGTCATGTTACCAAGTTTACTCTTCTGTTCTAGTTTTGAACTCGAGTCGCCTTCCTGTTTGCCAAGCATGAGTTGATAGGGAGGAGGTTTGAAAAAAAATCTTACCTGTTTCACAGAGTGTACCGGTGTACCCAGTGTCACATACGCACATCAATGTATCCGAGGGACAGGTTCCTCCATGCTGGCAATCCGAGTCCATGGTACAGGTACCTATAAGGAGCAATTTATAGTTGAGAAGACTTATGTGATGGTCTGTAATCAAGTTCTTTCAAAGTCAATGAGGATGGCGATAAAGAACATGTTTAAGACGATGATGATAATCGTAAAGATATCAGTATTGATCAGGACTATACTGATGGTGGCGATGATGAATAATAATGAATAAAATGTCATGTTACCAAGTTTACTCTTCTGTTCTAGTTTTGAACTCGAGTCGCCTTCCCGTTTGCCAAGCATGAGTTGATAGGGAGGAGGTTTGAAAACAAAATCTTACCTGTTTCACAGAGTGTACCGGTGTACCCAGTGTCACATACGCACATCAATGTATCCGAGGGACAGGTTCCTCCATGCTGGCAATCCGAGTCCATGGTACAGGTTTCTATAAGGAGCAATTTATAGTTGTGAAGACTTATGTAATGGTCTGTAATCAAGTTCTTTTAAAGTCAATGAGGATGGCGATAAAGAACGTGTACAAGATGATGATGATGATCGTAAAGATATCAGTATCGATCAGGACTATACTAATGGTGGCGATGATGAATAATAATGAATAAAATTTCATGTTACCAAGTTTACTCTTCTGTTCTAGTTTTGAACTCGAGTCGCCTTCCCGTTTGCCAAGCCTGAGTTGATAGGGAGGAGGTTTGAAAAAAAATCTTACCTGTTTCACAGAGTGTACCGGTGTACCCAGTGTCACATACGCACATCAATGTATCCGAGGGACAGGTTCCTCCATGCTGGCAATCCGAGTCCATGGTACAGGTACCTATAAGGAGCAATTTATAGTTGTGAAGACTTATGTGATGGTCTGTAATCAAGTTCTTTCAAAGTCAATGAGGATGGCGATAAAGAACATGTTCAAGACGATGATGATAATCGTAAAGATATCAGTATTGATCAGGACTATATTGATGGTGGCGATGATAAATAATAATGAATAAAATGTCATGTTACCAAGTTTACTCTTCTGTTCTAGTTTTGAACTCGAGCCGCCTTCCCGTTTGTTAAGATATGGACATAACGTCAGGACAAAGTTAAAACGCTTTGCTGACGTCATTGACATACATTGACCTGTTTCAGGCAATTTGAGACCATAAATGTACCAAGAAATTCGGACACCATCCATTTGGTATTAACGTTTGCATTTGAAAGAAAACATTGACAGTGTTAAGGCAAGATAAAGCATGGGGGCGCAAATCAAAGCGCGTGCCATTTTTCGAAAAATGATTCAAATCTGGAACCTGAAAGTGAACATTTGTTTTGTTGAAAACAAGGTTTAATGGTATGATTTAAACTCGTTAGCAAGTTCCTGTAGCTTGATTCACACTTTTGTAAATTTGGAAGATAACATTTTTTGTTAAGCAAATTTTGTTCGTCAGTTCGTTGCTGGGAATGAACTAATAAAGGTCTTTAAAGTAAATTAACATTGTAACTTTTCATTGGTGATTGAATGGAGATGCCAAATCTGAGTTGAAAGGGAGGAGGTTCGAAAAAAAAGATCTTACCTGTTTCACAGAGTGTACCCGTGTACCCAGTGTCACATACGCACATCAATGTATCCGAGGGACAGGTTCCTCCATGCTGGCAATCCGAGTCCATGGTACAGGTACCTATAAGGAGCAATTAATAGTTGTGAAGACTTATGTAATGGTCTGTAATCAAGTTCTTTTAAAGTCAATGAGGATGGCGATAAAGAACGTGTACAAGATGATGATGATGATCGTAAAGATATCAGTATTAATCAGGACTATACTGATGGTGGCGATGATGAATAATAATGAATAAAATGTCATGTTACCAAGTTTACTCTTCTTTTCTAGTTTTAAACTCGAGTCGCCTTCCCGTTTGCCTAGCCTGAGTTGATAGGGAGGAGGTTTGAAAAAAAATCTTACCTGTTTCACAGAGTGTACCGGTGTACCCAGTGTCACATACGCACATCAATGTATCCGAGGGACAGGTTCCTCCATGCTGGCAATCCGAGTCCATGGTACAGGTACCTATAAGGAGCAATTTATAGTTGAGAAGACTTATGTGATGGTCTGTAATCAAGTTCTTTCAAAGTCAATGAGGATGGCGATAAAGAACATGTTTAAGACGATGATGATAATCGTAAAGATATCAGTATTGATCAGGACTATACTGATGGTGGCGATGATGAATAATAATGAATAAAATGTCATGTTACCAAGTTTACTCTTCTGTTCTAGTTTTGAACTCGAGTCGCCTTCCCGTTTGCCAAGCATGAGTTGATAGGGAGGAGGTTTGAAAACAAAATCTTACCTGTTTCACAGAGTGTACCGGTGTACCCAGTGTCACATACGCACATCAATGTATCCGAGGGACAGGTTCCTCCATGCTGGCAATCCGAGTCCATGGTACAGGTTTCTATAAGGAGCAATTTATAGTTGTGAAGACTTATGTAATGGTCTGTAATCAAGTTCTTTAAAGTCAATGAGGATGGCGATAAAGAACGTGTACAAGATGATGATGATGATCGTAAAGATATCAGTATCGATCAGGACTATACTAATGGTGGCGATGATGAATAATAATGAATAAAATTTCATGTTACCAAGTTTACTCTTCTGTTCTAGTTTTGAACTCGAGTCGCCTTCCCGTTTGCCAAGCATGAGTTGATAGGGAGGAGGTTTGAAAACAAAATCTTACCTGTTTCACAGAGTGTACCGGTGTACCCAGTGTCACATACGCACATCAATGTATCCGAGGGACAGGTTCCTCCGTGCTGGCAATCCGAGTCCATGGTACAGGTACCTATAAGGAGCAATTTATAGTTGTGAAGACTTATGTGATGGTCTGTAATCAAGTTCTTTCAAAGTCAATGAGGATGGCGTTAAAGAACATGTTTAAGACGATGATGATAATCGTAAAGATATCAGTATTGATCAGGACTATAATGATGGTGGCGATGATGAATAATTATGAATAAAATGTCATGTTACCAAGTTTACTCTTCTGTTCTAGTTTTGAACTCGAGCCGCCGTCCCGTTTGTTAAGATATGGACATAACGTCAGGACAAAGTTAAAACGCTTTGCTGACGTCATTGACATACATTGACCTGTTTCAGGCAATTTGAGACCATAAATGTACCAAGAAATTCGGACACCATCCATTTGGTATTAACGTTTGCATTTGAAAGAAAACATTGACATTGTTAAGGCAAGATAAAGCATGGGGGCGCAAATCAAAGCGCGTGCCATTTTTCGAAAAATGATTCAAATCTGGAACCTGAAAGTGAACATTTGTTTTGTTGAAAACAAGGTTTAATGGTATGATTTAAACTAATTAGCAAGTTCCTTTAGCTTGATTCACACTTTTGTAAATTTGGAAGAAAGCATTTTTTGTAAAGCAAATTTTGTTCGTCAGTTCGTTGCTGGGAATGAACTAATAAAGGTCTTTAAAGTAAATTAACATTGTAACTTTTCATTGGTGATTGAATGGAAATGCTAAATCTGAGTTGAAAGGGAGGAGGTTTTAAAACAAAATCTTACCTGTTTCACAGAGTGTACCGGTGTACCCAGTGTCACATACGCACATCAATGTATCCGAGGGACAGGTTCCTCCATGCTGGCAATCCGAGTCCATGGTACAGGTACCTATAAGGAGCAATTTATAGTTGAGAAGACTTATGTGATGGTCTGTAAACAAGTTCTTTTAAAGTCAATGAGGATGGCGATAAAGAACATGTTTAAGACGATGATGATAATCGTAAAGATATCAGTATTTATCAGGACTATACTGATGGTGGCGATGATGAATAATAATGAATAAAATGTCATGTTACCAAGTTTACTCTTCTGTTCTAGTTTTGAACTCGAGTCGCCTTCCGTTTGCCAAGCATGAGTTGATAGGGAGGAGGTTTGAAAACAAAATCTTACCTGTTTCACAGAGTGTACCGGTGTACACAGTGTCACATACGCACATCAATGTATCCGAGGGACAGGTTCCTCCATGCTGGCAATCCGAGTCCATGGTACAGGTACCTATAAGGAGCAATTTATAGTTGAGAAGACTTATGTGATGGTCTGTAATCAAGTTCTTTTAAAGTCAATGAGGATGGCGACAAAGAACGTGTACAAGATGATGATGATGATCGTAAAGATATCAGTATTGATCAGGACTATAACTATGGTGGCGATGATGAATAATAATGAATAAAATTTCATGTTACCAAGTTTACTCTTCTGTTCTAGTTTTGAACTCGAGTCGCCTTCCCGTTTGCCAAGCATGAGTTGATAGGGAGGAGGTTTGAAAACAAAATCTTACCTGTTTCACAGAGTGTACCGGTGTACCCAGTGTCACATACGCACATCAATGTATCCGAGGGACAGGTTCCTCCGTGCTGGCAATCCGAGTCCATGGTACAGGTACCTATAAGGAGCAATTTATAGTTGTGAAGACTTATGTGATGGTCTGTAATCAAGTTCTTTCAAAGTCAATGAGGATGGCGTTAAAGAACATGTTTAAGACGATGATGATAATCGTAAAGATATCAGTATTGATCAGGACTATAATGATGGTGGCGATGATGAATAATAATGAATAAAATGTCATGTTACCAAGTTTACTCTTCTGTTCTAGTTTTGAACTCGAGCCGCCTTTCCGTTTGTTAAGATATGGACATAACGTCAGGACAAATTTAAAACGCTTTGCTGACGTCATTGACATACATTGACCTGTTTCAGGCAATTTGAGACCATAAATGTACCAAGAAATTCGGACACCATCCATTTGGTATTAACGTTTGCATTTGAAAGAAAACATTGACAGTGTTAAGGCAAGATAAAGCATGTGGGCGCAAATCAAAGCGCGCGCCATTTTTCGAAAAATGATTCAAATCTGGAACCTGATAGTGAACATTTGTTTTGTTAAAAACAAGGTTTAATGGTATTATTTAAACAAGTTAGCAAGTTCCTGTAGCTTGATTCACACTTTTGTAAATTTGGAAGATAGCATTTTTTGTAAAGCAAATTTTGTTCGTCAGTTCGTTGCTGGGAATGAACTAATTAAGGTCTTTAAAGTAAATTAACATTGTAACTTTTCATTGGTGATTGAATGGAGATGCCAAATCTGAGTTGAAAGGAAGGAGGTTTGAAAAAAAGATCTTACCTGTTTCACAGAGTGTACCGGTGTACCCAGTGTCACATACGCACATCAATGTATCCGAGGGACAGGTTCCTCCATGCTGGCAATCCGAGTCCATGGTACAGGTACCTTCTAAGGAGCAATTTATAGTTGAGAAGACTTATGTGATGGTCTGTAATCAAGTTCTTTCAAAGTCAATGAGGATGGCGATAAAGAACATGTTTAAGACGATGATGATAATCGTAAAGATATCAGTATTGATCAGGACTATACTGATGGTGGCGATGATGAATAATAATAAATAATTTGTCATGTGATGGTCTGTAACACCCTCGAACTGTTTGTCTCTACTTTTACTTCTGTTGACTCTCAAGGAAGGAAAACCTCAAGTCAAAGCTGGTATCTTAATATATATTAATGACATGGGAGGAAAGAGTTACCTATTTTGTAAAACTATTAATCTATAAATCTTATGATTAAAGTAAATGAAATGAATATCTATTTTGATGTTCGAATCTTTTTCAAAAGCGTGGCTTTTGAAAGAGACTATTTTCTTGAAAATATAGCATTGGCTCACAAACCTTACACCCCCTCTGACAGAACAAAACGATCATTAAAGCAAGTGTTATTTCATTTTGAGTTGCAATCAATGTGAAAATGGACGCAGAAATTACCTTTACATGATATGAGTTTCTAGACTTTTTAGCGCTCAAAGTGGAATCGCTATGATCACAATGAAATATGGCAATCTTAACGTATCCTAAAACAGATCTGAATTAATAGAGATCGTTGTGGGAATCACAATATCTAATGTGTTCTTTTTAAATGACAATGCACTCCCATGTTTCATGTGAGTTCTTCTGATATTAACATTCAGTATCGAAAACTCATTTTCTTTCGTACATCTGATAGTATTCAATTGATTAACAGTTAAATATTTCGACGAGGATAATTTGGTTACAGTTTCATTTGGATCAATATGAAACAAGTACTCCGGTGTATTATTATTGAGTTTATCGGCAATTTCAGATTCAAATTCTTCAGCACTTCTTGTAGACGGATCGTCTGTCCTAATACGGAGGAGGTTAAAAGCTGGTTTTGTGTATGTACGGGCACAGTTAATGAGGGAGTCGTCATTCTGCACAAAATAAAAGGGTAGCATGCTCATATCAGCCATGGTTATATATTGAAGTTAGGTATTGTTTGTCTGCACGATTAAAGTATATTATTTGTGTGTTGCAATTTGGTGCGTGGGTCTTGCACAAGGAGGAATGGGAAAAGATGGAATAAAACGTGATGAACATGGAAGAAAACACAGATGCAAAAACGAAAAGAAAAAAGAAGATAACAGAGGTAAAAAAAAAAAAACATACCAATGGTGGAGATACATGATATGGAGAGTGACTACAACCCTCAATTATTCGGTTACGGTTTATTGAGCGGTTAAAACAGTATCAAGCTAGGTATCACAGAATTGGAAAAATAATTATATGTTGTTTCGATTTCCAATATCCCATATGCATTAAATGAAGTACTTATGACACTAGTTCCATAAAGACGAGTCAATACGAAGTAGCTAATAAATTGCTACCCTTACTTATTCCCAATAGACATTTTCATGATAGTCTGCCTTTACAAAATAACACTCATAAACAGTAGTAGCAGCACTACAAGTTGAGAGATCTCTTTCAAAATGCACCCAAATTCACGCAGAATGCCCTCAGACATGCAAACTAAATCACCCGTGCCTGGCCCCTGTTATTCCTCTTCAAAAATCCCCCCCTGCATGCACTAGCTTACATTACAGGTTGCTAGGTCGGACAAGTCTGAAGCTTGTCCGACGTAGCATCAGCTAATATATGCAACGGAAATCCCAACAAAAGAAACACAAATACCAGGCACAGGTGAGTGTCATGAATTAATTTTTTTCCAGGCGAGAAGGGAATTCTTTTGTTTAAGCACTGGTAGGAAATGTACTACTCAAAGGTCAGTTAGAGGTAGCCAAGCGTAGGATGCATTATTGCATACATTTGCATTTAAGACACACAGTATATGGGGTTTTGGGTTGGCTATTGAATGTAAAGATAAATAGAAATAGCTTGCATACCTAGGAGGTTTTGAATGTTAAGGACCTGGCAAAGAAAGGGTAAAGGGAAGTTGCTTTAGAATAATGGGCAGAACCCTTCAAGTCAGTGCTACGGTGCAGACGTTTAATGCACGAGGTAGATTTATTTAGGAAGGCAGCAGAAACATTTTTCTTCAGAGAGATCTTCACGTCGGGGTGAGATAAGCTGTCAAGTCGACGGGGATTTCTACGCAGTCTAGAGACTGGCCAAGCGACTAGGGGAGTCATCGACAGAGATAGAGATAAGCTGCCAAGTCGACGGGGTTATCTACGCAGTCTAGAGACTGGCCAAGCGATCAGGAGCTGGGACCAGGGAGGGACTCACGAGATGGAAGCTGCCCTGTAGTAAAGTTATGTACTAGTGAATTGTTTATGTTCTGTTGATTTTTGACGCCACGATTTGTAGGCTGAAGATTATACCTTTATACAATTGTGTTCTGTTGTGGTTTCTGATAAGGTAGCAGTTTAAATAATTAAATTATTATTGTGAAGTGGTTCTCCCAAGGTGTGCATTGACACATGCATGGTTTAAGCCTTGGTACATTTATCTTGCTCTCTATACTTGCATATTAAAGCATCGACGTTAAGTCAGGCAAGGCTTTAAGCTATCGGAGTAATTAGGATAGGACAGTTATTGATTGACGGATTTTTCGCGCTGCGAGAATTAGGACATAGGTCGTTTGTCGCCCGGAAAGACAGCGTTTAGGTAAAGGCTAATATACAAAAAGCTTTACAGGGCTGTTGGTCGACGGGATAGCGAATGTGTCAGAAAGAACTATTCTTTGTTAACATAATTACTGCCTATTGTTGTGTAACTGGTTGATTAGCAAGATGGCTAGTATTGAGAAAATCAAAGAATTTTCTTCTCTAGGTAGGGAGATCGGGCTCACTGGAAGTGAGTTGAATAGTTTCGTGTCGGCTCGTTGTAATGAGGCTCATGAACGCGAGAAATAGGCTCATGAACGTGAGAGAGAAAACGGAAGAGCGCCCTTTTGAATTTGGTGGTCTACGGTTGAAAGTTGGCAAATTTGATGAAGACACTGATAATTTTGATTCGTATATTATGAAATTTGAATTGATGATGGAGATACAACGTGTTCCTGATCATTTGAAGTGTTTGCATTTGATTGCCAATTTGACTGGAAAATCACTTGATGTTGTCAATAGGATGACTAGTGTTGATCGCACTAATTATGGAAAGGTAAAGCGAGAGATTATGGAATATTTCCATTTGACTGGGGAGGGTTATAAGAAAAAGTTCAGGTCGGCTAGGCCGAGTAAGGATGAACGCCCCAAACAGTTTGCTGTGCGGATGAAGGGGTATTTCGACAAGTGGCTGGAAATGTCGAGTATCGAAGAGAATTACGAGTCTTTGGTTGATTTAGTAATACGAGAGCAATTTGTAAATTGTTGTCCCAGAGAGGTAGTCGGATTCTTGAAAGAGAGGAATTGTGGGAAGTTGGATGAGATGATTGAAAGTGCTGAAGTGTACGTGCATGCACATGGATTGCACACTTTCTCGAGTAATCCTAAAAGTGATAGATTCCATCCAAATCAAAACCAGAAACAAAACCAAAGACAAGATCCTAAATCAGTCTCTGTTACACAAACAGACAAGAAAACCAAGTCTGCTGGTTCAGTGAGATATGGTGGTAGTGGTGGTGGTACAGAAACAAAGCGTGGCTGTTACAAGTGTGGTAGTCCCAATCATTTGAAGAGGAATTGTCCGATGATGCCCATAGCTCATTCTGGTCAGGCCATGAGTGTGGAAGACACTTATATTCTATCTGAGAATGTGAAGCGTGATGTGTCGAGTTTGCCATCAAATGGGGTAGACTATTCAGGGTCGATAGGAACTTTACGTTCAGACAATAAGAACCCCAATGGTCAGTCAAAGTCTCTCGGGCATGTCGAGAATTCTGCGGGCTATGCTCAGGTTGGTGTACCATTGATGGAGTCAGAGAGTGATTTGGATGTGGAAACACTTGGTATGGGATATGATGAGGTTGGAGCGATGTTAAATGATATGCCAGTTGTTTCGGGTAGATTGTTTCCTCTGAATGCGCCTGTGTCCGTATTGAGAGACTCTGGTAGTAGTACAAGTGTGGTGAGAACGAGTTTGGTGACGGAGGATCAGTTAACGGGAGTAGTCCAGTTAGTTAGACTAATCGATGGTACTCTAAGGCGTTTTCCCAGGGCGAAAGTCATAGTTGATAGTCCCTATTTCACTGGAGATATCAATGCCTTGTGTATGCCAAACTGTCTGTGTGACGTCATTATTGGTAATAATGTGAAGGGAGCACGTGAGCCCAAAGATCCTGACTTGCAATGGGTGCCTTGTCGTGTTGAAAACACAGCAAGAGGTTTCGATGTTGAGGTTCCGGTTCCGGTAGTTGAGCTTCCGGTTTTGGAAAGTCGAGGTTTCGGTTTTGAAAGTCGAGGTTCCGGTTTCGGAGGTTGATTCTCCAAGTTTGGAAGAAGCGATGGCTGTTGAGACTAGGGCACAAAAGAAGTTAAAAGCAAAACCTAATCAAGCGTTAAGAGTGAGAGACTCTGGTGTGTGTGTGCAGTCAGGATATTTTTTGCGAGAGCAGAAGGATGATCTTGACCTTCAACCTTTTTGGAAAAAGGTGAATGATACAGAGTCTAAATCAAAACTCTTGTTCGTGGCGGAAAAGAATTGCCTATATCGGCAGGATGGGGATAAGAAAAATTCCCGGATAGGAGTTGGTCCGAAGTTGGTTGCTGTTCCCAAGACACACAGGTCAGAGGTCATGCGCATTGCCCATGATTCGTTGTTTGGCGGACATCTCGGCATTAACAATACATTGTCAAAGGTCAAAGTTCAGTTTTTTCTTGCCAGGTATGTCCGAGGATGTTGCCAACTTTTGTCGATCGTGTGATGTGTGTCAGAAGACTGTCAATAAGGGAAGAGTCCCCAAGACTACTCTTGGTAGGTTGCCGTTAGTTGGCGTTACGTTTTAGCGCATTGCTATAGATCTGATGGGTCCGTTACTCCCATCTGCGCGATGACATACACATATCTTAACAGTAGTGGATTATGCAACTAGATATGTAGAGGCAATATCAACGATCGATGTTGCCGAGGCGCTGGTAACCGTATACAGAAGGGTAGGTGTTTCCATGCGAAGTCATGTCAGACTTAGGTACACAATTTGTGTCTGACTTGATGAGAAAGGTGTCACAGTTGTTGTCTGTTAAACAAATAACAAGCTCTAGATACCATCCTATGTGTAATGGTCTCGTAGAAAGATACAACGCAGTAGTCAAGACAGCTTTGAAGCGTCTTTGTTCGGAAGAGCCACGTCAGTGGGATAGGTACTTGCCTGATTTGCTATTTGCCCTGCGAGAAGCACCCAGTTCTAGCCTTGGATTTTCTCTATTTGAGTTACTCTATGGCAGACATGTGAGAGGTCCCATGGACATTTTGAGAGAGTTATGGACGAATGAAAACAGAAGCTGAGTTGAAAAGCGAGTATGAGTATGTGATTGACTTGCGAAAGAGATTGGTAGAGTCTTGGCAGTTGGCGCAAGACACGTTGAAGTCTTTGGCGAAGAGGTACAAGGGTTATTATGACCGGAAGGCCAAGAAGCGAAAGTTGAATGTAGGGGATGAGGTTTTGATATTGTTACCTACTATTCAAAACAAATTGCTTGTCAAATGGCAGGGGCCATTCAAGGTTGTTGGTACCAAGTTCGACTATGACTATGTTGTCGATGTCAATGGTGTCGAGAAGACTTGTCATATCAATCTGCTTACACGATATGTTAGACGAGATGAAGAGATGGCTTCTAGTTGTTTTGATGTTGATGCTTGTGAGGTAGAAGTTGGGAGAAGGAGAAGTAGAATTTGAGAAGGTCGAGGAGGGTTTGAGAGGTCTACTTGACATGCCATGTTCTGTACAGAAGGAGTTTGTAAGTCATGTTCAGGTTGATGAGAAATTGAGTAAGGAATCCCAGGGTAAGGTCGGGAAATTGTTGTGTGAATATCAAGATGTGTTCACGGATGTTCCTAAGGAAACTTCAGTGGCTGAATGCAAGATTCATTTGACTAGTGACGAACCTGTTCGTTCTCCTCCGTATAGGGTACCTCAAGCTGTAGAGAGTGAGATTGGGAAAGAGGTTGAGTCGATGTTGAAGTTAGGGGTGATCGAGCAGTCAGACTCTCCCTATGCGCATCCGATTGTGATGGTGAGAAAGCCGGACGGTTCGAATCGGTTTTGTATCGATTTTCGTCGCCTGAACAAGATAACCGTATTCGATCCCGAACCAATGCCTAACCAGCAAGATATATTTGCCTCTCTTGCAAAGAGTAAATACTTCAGTAAAATTGATCTTACCAAAGGGTACTGGCAAATTCCACTGAGAGAGTCGGATAAAGCCAAAACTGCATTCTGCAAACTGCAACCAATTCAGATACATGCCGTTTGGTTTAGTGACTGCAGGAGCGCAGTTCACTAGAATGATGAGGAGAGTTTTGAAGAGCATTCCCAACGTAGTGAATTACATAGATGATATTCTAGTCCATACGGAGACGTGGGAAGAGCATGTCAAAACAGTAGAGATAGTCTTGTGTAGGTTGCGAGAAGCCAATTTGGCTGCGCGTCCCTCGAAATGTTTCATAAGGTTTAGTTCAATAGACTTCTTAGGACACGAGCTAGGAAATGGAACGATTCTCACTAGTAGTAGACTTACTCAGAAGGCTGTAGAAGCACCTAGACCAGAAACTAAGAAACAAGTCCGTTCGTTTCTAGGTTTGACCGGATACTACAGGGATTATATTCCTGAGTATGCCGACGTAGCATTACCGTTAACGAATCTCACTCGTAAACGTAGCCCCGGAAAGGTAGAATGGGGGCCGAAAGAGGAAGAAGCTTTCATTAAGCTTAAGGAAAGTCTCGCGAAACCTCCGGTCTTACGGTTACCCGATTTTGACAAAGTGTTCATGTTGAAAGTTGACGCATCCGATACCGGATTAGGCGCGGTGCTCATGCAAGAGAGCGATGATGAAGATTTTCTTATTGCATATGCAAGCAAAAAGTTGTTGCCTAGGGAAACTAGATACTCCACAGTCGAAAAGGAATGTTTGGCGATTGTGTGGGCTGTCCGCAAATTTGAGTACTTTTTGTACGGTAGAGAATTTGAAATTCACACTGACCATAAACCCTTGTTGTACATACAAACCAATAAGATGACAAACAAGCGCATTATGAGATGGAGTCTAAGTCTCCAAGAGCATAGGTTCCGTCTTGTGTCAGTGAAAGGATCAGAAAATAAGGCTGCTGACCTCATGAGCAGATTGCTGTAATTTATGATGTTTTGATGGATGTTTGTTTTTATCCTATTCAAGAATGGATTACCTGTATTATTTTCTTTTAAAGATATAGTACTATTGACAGGAGAAAAATATCTAACAACCAAGAAGTTATTACACTGGACACATCATTAAAGTTGTTATGTCTATTGTGTGATTTTATTGCAAATACTACTTTAAGTATTTTCTCTCTCTTTCAGGAACCCGGTCCACCGAATCGTGTTCGCGGTTAGGGCTTAGTTAAGAAGTAGATTATGTGTACTTTAATGTAATTAGGACTTCTTAAGGTAAAAAATTGTATTGGTTTAAATATGTAGGCCTATATCAATTTATTGTCTTGCTCATTTTTGAGACACTTGCTAGTTGTTGGTTAACATATCAAGTTATTTGAATTTTCGAGTTCTGACAATAAAAAGGAAAAGGGAAATATAAATATTAATTGTTAAAAAATACAAGAATGTTGATAGAAATGTTGCTCGAAGTTTCGTTAAAAAGACAAATCCAATTACGAATTTGTCATTTATGTTGTATCAAGCTGTTCCAAAAGTTTGCAAAGTGCTAAAAATATGTATAACTCAAAGGTTTCAAGTGGATTTATTACTGTTCATATTCCTCTTCATGAGAATAATTACTCAGTGATAAAATAGGAGTGTTATGCTTGTTGTACTATGAATACTTTTACAGTAATTGTCAGTTGATAGACAAGACCGCTGCCACAACATGTCTTGTGATTCTTTGTTGTATAAAATTGTTTATGTAAAACAAACAAAAGAGAGAAAAGAAATAATATCTAACCCAAAAAAAATTCTTGATTTTGTGATAAAATCGTGTTCCCTTAGTTATATCTTAAGGTGGGGGATATTGTCATGAAGGAATTTTTTCCAGACGAGAAGGGAATTCTTTTGTTTAAGCACTGGTAGGAAATGTAATACTCAAAGGTCAGTTAGAGGTAGCCAAGCGTAGAATGCATTATTGCATACATTTGCATTTAAGACACACAGTATATGGGGTTTGGTTATGCATGATTTTGGGTTGGCTATTGAATGTAAAGATAAATAGAAATAGCTTGCATACCTAGGAGGTTTTGAATGTTAAGGACCTTGCAAAGAAAGGGTAAAGGGAAGTTGCTTTAGAATAATGGGCAGAACCCTTCAAGTCAGTGCTACGGTGCATACGTTTAATGCACGAGGTAGATTTATTTAGGAAGGCAGCAGAAACATTTTTCTTCAGAGAGATCTTCACGTCGGGGCGAGATAAGCTGTCAAGTCGACGGGGATTTCTACGCAGTCTAGAGACTGGCCAAGCGACCAGGGGAGTCATCGACAGAGATAGAGATGAGCTGCCAAGTCGATGGGGTTATCTACGCAGTCTAGAGACTGGCCAAGCGATCAGGAGCTGGGACCAGGGAGGGACTCACGAGATGGAAGCTGCCCTGTAGTAAAGTTATGTACTAGTGAATTGTTTATGTTTTGTTGAATTTGACGCCACGATTTGTAGGCTGAAGATTGGAATTTCCTTATACCTTTATACAATTGTGTTCTGTTGTGGTTTCTGATAAGGTAGCAGTTGAAATAATTAAAAAAAAGTCACTCACGTGACAGTGAGCTATGGCTATAACGATCTACATGTCAGAAGGCTCTCCGGCAACAAACACACATAGACCCGAGTACATCACGAAAAGTTCAACCTGAATGAATTACAGATGAACTTATGTTGTTACGTTTCTATTATAAAATCAGCAAGAGTTCTAGTCTGCTAACGAAAGACACTTGGCTGCCGGTCTACTGGCGTGAAAACATCACGCTTACCTGTTTTTGTTTAGATTAACGATGTGTGGATGGAATGTACTCAGGCAAGGAATGAAATCTTCACACACGATCCCAAAACACAAATTTTTTTTTTTTTCTAGAAGTAATGTAAAATTCAAAGGAAAGGATATAATACCATAGTACATAATTTTAGACGGCATCATTTTAAATTCTGAATTTTTAACATCTAATCATGCATATTAATTTTTAACTGGCAAACAATTTGGTCCGCCTATTCAGAAGAGGGGAGTGGGAAAACAGGGCGACTAAAAATTTAAAGAAACATCCTAAATTGTATAGTCCATGAAAAGGTAGTGATTTACCATCACTGGGACATGGTGAAATCCCCCATCTAAATAGTCCTTTTCTTCTAATCCTTTGTCCTTTGTCCTTAGTCCTTTGTGGATAGAAATATAACAGAATAACATGTACATTTTGCTGTACATTTTTAATGATCTCTCGAAGATGAAAATTGACTTGGATATGTTTCAAATTACGTTTACGTAATATGCGTGGGTAATATCACCCTATAATATGATGCAAAATGATCTTTATTGAAAGCAGTTATGTATTTACTGCAAAAAGCAAGGAATATATTTTCTAGAAGCTTTCAATTGAAAAAAAAAAACGAAAGAGATAATTTCTTTTTCATACAATATCCACAAACAGAAGTTCGCTTTTTTTTTCCAAAGCCTTGGAAAATTTCAAAGTTATAGTCGTAACAGAACATTTACCACTTTGACATTTTTAGTGATCACTTGGTGATCACTTTGGAACAAATTGAAATGAGGTACCCACTTTCTGTTTTCTCTCTGTTGATAGAGTCCACATTTAGTATGACCATTGACTTTGAGAAATCATTGCAAAATAGGTAATATATGTGAAATACGAAACAATAAACTGAAACTGAAATTGTTCACAACTTTAAAAATAATTTTAAAATATTTAAATATATGTATATATATATACGGTTAACAACTCAATTATTCATACCCTTTTAATTTGATGTTTGTTTGTTTTTCATTACGCACGAAGAAAAGGTGAACTGGTTTAATTAGGGCCATTATTGAATCCCTTTAGATGTAAGCTTTGAAATGTCACATTCTCAAAAAACATAAAGTGAGACAAATCAATTTCACATATTTCAAAAATTACTACACTTGATAAGTGTATGAATCATTTCTTTGTTAACTGTATACATACACTGAAGAAATATCGGCCTTTTAAAAAGGCTACGTGCGTAGCTCATGCCACTCCACCCACGATCTAGATCTTGCTTCAGCTTTTCACAAAAGCGATCTCGATCCCCTATCTGCTGCACGCCGAAGATGACGTGATTCACGAATTCACACGACTAGCCTGGCCAACTGTGGCTAGCAGTAAGTACGAAGAAAAGGGGTTACTGGTCTTACCTGCTCTGACTGTTCGAACACTAATCACTATCACAGCGATTACTGCAACTAGCTTTAGTATGGGCCCCATACTTGAGGGCGTCTTTCATCCACCAGAGGCAATTTCACAGATCCTACATGAACAGAAAATGGTGTAATCGATATGATTTACGAGGTAGCTCTATGGAGTAAGGAAAGATATGCAAATATTATGTACATTATCTAAAAAATTAACTGATTTTTCAAAGTCTCCCATATTTTATTCATCATCAGATTTGAGGAACTGCGATAATTTTGTATCAAACTTAAAATTAGGCATCGGCATTAAAGTTGACACCAGTTTAATAGTTGTGAAGCGTTTCAGGAAGCAGTCATGAGTTTTCAAAAGCAGCCTACCCTTAAAAGAGTGAGTATTGAAGAAAAAAAGGATACCCAACATTGATAGCTTACGATTCAAATGTCATAATCAATGTGACCTTGAAACCTATTTCATGATAAACAAATAATATTCTCTGTGTAATGATACCCTATTTATTTCCATTTTCTGAAACATTAATAGCGAACGAGCGAGGTAAGCGACCACAAGATTATGATCTCTTTTTCTTGTTCGTGCAGTATCGCAGGTCTAATTTTTTTGTTGTACTTTCCCCCCAGAGTAGGGCGTTTTATTGAATAATAATGCAGTATACATTTTTCTTCATAACAACAGCTATTGAATGATAATAACAATGACTGCATGTAACATTGAACATGTGATAATAAGACACATATTGTGTATATGCCATTGACAATAAACTCACATTAACAGATTGAAAGAGGACCTCAGGTAAGATGCAACAAATGTACATCACAGTGCCATCCAGACTACATCACTACGCCCAACCCCCCAATCTTGCCCACTGTTCCTTATTAATTAAACCCCTTAAAACGAAGTAGGTAATAAACACTCCTTTTGTATCCCCTTAACCCCCCTTCCTGGACCCCTCCCCACCCCTAGCCCCTAATCTTCCAGGCTACATGACTATGCCTTCCCTCTTTTCATCACCCTTAAACAATACTGCCCTCTGTTCATTAATAATAAAACCCCTTAAAACAAGTAGGTAATATACACTCCTTTATATCCCCTTACCCCCGACCCCCTCCCGAGCCCCTAATCATCCAGACTACATCACTACGCCCAACCCCCAATCTTGCCCACTGTTCCTTATTAATTAAACCCCTTAAAACGAAGTAGGTAATAAACACTCCTTTTTATCCCCTTAACGCCCCTTCCCGGACCCCTCCCCCACCACCCCCACCACTCTAGCCCCTAATCATCCAGGCTACATGACTATGCCTTCCCTCTTTTCATCACCCTTAAACAATACTGCCCTCTGTTCATTAATAATAAAAAACCCTTAGATTCAATAACCAGTGTGTCACTTTAAAATCCGCCTGTGCGCGCCCATGTGCACGGCCGTATGACACAACGTATGTATTATATGCATGTAGAGCTGTTAACTGAAGTTAGAAACCCAAAATAATAAAACACACTAAAGTATAGGATAACCGAACTTTCAACTTTGTTTGGGTGACATTTCCGAGCATCCGAATGCTTCCGAAGACGTTGCTTCCAAGACCTATGATGCCGAAGATGACGTTCTGTGTGACGTCACAGGTCTACTAAATAAAATAATAAAATTCACTTTTGGCTCAGATATATACTGTTTCGTATGTTTTTCAGCGTTTTAACCCTCTTGAAACCATTCTAAGGCGTTCCATGCGATACAATGTCAAAATGTTGGCTACAACATACATATCTGGGGCATTTTAGGTCATTACCTGGTATTTTACTACGAAAGTAATTGAGAGTGTTCCGTTAAAGCCCTAGTCGTGTGGTGCGCCACCTACCGGTGGTTCCGGGAACATTGCGTCCAGCACCCACCGACCACACTCCAACAACCCAACAAGCCAGAACAATAGATCCGGTCCAGTAACCCCATTGTTCTGGCTCTGTAACTCTACCGCTCTCGCCCGTCGAGCGCAAGAGTGCAACCAATGAAAGCCGACCACCACCGCATAACATACCATTGATTAAACATAC
Source organism: Mesocentrotus franciscanus (assembly GCA_037976565.1). Taxonomy (NCBI): domain Eukaryota; kingdom Metazoa; phylum Echinodermata; class Echinoidea; order Camarodonta; family Strongylocentrotidae; genus Mesocentrotus; species Mesocentrotus franciscanus. The sequence continues at coordinate 24,585,146 of CP137684.1, read as the reverse complement.
TATCAGCATTGATCAAAAAGACCATTGAAACCTGACCAACATCTTTCAAATTAATCTTGCTTCATATTTTCACAAAAGATAGTTTATTCAAAACCAAAATAAATCTTTACCTCGTTTCAAACTGTTTGTGGTATGAGCCGAATTCCAGCCAATTTGTTTGTATAAGTTACCCATGTAAAACCAAATGATAAGTGAATTAAAAGCTTTATTAAATTTATGGGATGTGATTCCATAAAAGAACATTTTCGACTTTTAATTTCAACACAAGTTTACATCTTTCGTACAATTTATTTTCGAAGTATTCCCATACCTTCTGACATTCAAAACATAGGTGTTCAATGGTTTCTTCATGCAATAAACAGAATATACATGCGCTGCTTGATTTAACCTGTATTTTACACAAAGAAGAGTTTGTTGGAGTAATGCAATTGATCAAGCAATATTGGAACCATCATGTATTGTTTGTTGTATTGTTTGGTATTGTATAAAGTTAAAACAACGCCATTTCTGTAATGAGATTTTTTGCCGAATTTTCTCTTCCCATCTTTCTTTCCTTTTTACATTTATTTGATACTATTCCTGTTACCACTGAAACGTAAATATATTTACATCCTTTTCTTTGCTTCATCAAAATACTAAGAATATATGGTCTAAGTGGGTTGGTTAACTTCATAAACACATTGATATGTTGTGAACAACTTTCCAACTTTTCACTCATCTCCCCTTGTATATTGAAATATGTTAGGTAGTCAATAGAAATATTGTAAATTTCAATAATTTTAGTCTGCTTAAAACTTGACCATCTGCTTCAATTAAGTCATTTACAAATCTTACACCCTTCTGGTTCCAGTGTCTAAAATGAACAAGGTTTTTTTTTTTTTTACTTATTACAATGTCTTCATTGTGGAAAAGGAGTTCAGAGCGAAACTCCTCTTTGCTGGAGCATCTATTTGCTCTTCCAAAAACACACCACGAAGAAACTACATCTTTCCAAAAAGGATTCGTTATTAAATCAATACACTTTTCTAAATAACTATAACCGTAAAGTAAAAAGATTACAATCTGAGAATGGGACAAAGCTCAGAAAAGAGTTAACACACATACCGTCAATGAATCCGTTATACATTCTTCGTATCCAGGTTTTTTTTTAGCGAAGTAAAGAAACATTCCGTATTAACCATTTTCACACCTCCATCCATATATGAGTTACACATCTGACTTCTTTTGATACGATCAGGTTTCCCTCTCCACAAAAAAAATTGAATAAGAGTTTGTCCAGCTCTTTAATGAACAATGGTGACGGGTTTGCCAAAGATAGAATTAAATAGTTAAATTGTGAAAGAAAAAGTGTCTTAACAAGAGTTACTTTACCTAATGGGATTATGTTCCTATTTGACCCAACTATATTTAAGGAAATTACGATAGAGGCAAATGTGTGATCGTTGGATCAATTTACCGTCCACCACATTCTCTGCAGAATGATTTTATATCCTGTCTCAGAATATTATTATCATAAGAATATATAAGAAACAAATCTTGCATAATAATGGGTGATTTCCATGTAAACCTCCTTAAAGTAGAAGATTTTTTCTCTCAGCATTTCTTAGACACTATGTTTACACACTCACTCATTCCTTTAATTAACAAACCTACACGCATCACGAATTCATCAGCAACACTTATAGACAACATATTTTCAAGTCATCAAACACACGCTTCTACGGGTATAATTTTGACCGACATCAGCGACCACTTCCCAATATTCTCGTTCACACCTTTCCCCAAGGGCAAGGACAAATTTCAGAAATTGGCGATGGAACGTCGAAAACTTAGAGAGGATAATATGAAGAAATTTAAACAAAATTTAAGTTTTAAAGACTTGTCGCATGTTACAAACTGTGAAAACACAAATGAAACTTTTATTTCACAATTTAACACAGATATACCACAACAATGTCAGTCAGAAAATAATAATTACAAAAAAACTCCTCGTGAACCTTGGATAACAAACTCGCTGCTACGTTGCATTAACAGAAAAACCGATTATGCTATAAATACAAAAATAATAAATCAACTTCCAATGAGCAAAAATACAACAATTATAAAAAAAAAGATTGACTAGTATTTTGCGTTCTGCAAAAAAGGAATATTTTTGTAATCAGTTTGAAACTCATAAAAAAGGATCTTAAAAGTACATGGAAAATAATAAACTTTGCACTGAATAAGAACCCCGCCTAAACCAAAATACAGGAACTTCGCGCGCAAGATAATACAACTCAATACCCATTTCAAATTGCCGAATATCTGCATGATTTGTTTGTAGGAGTTGGTCCAACTCTTGCTGGAGCTATTCCACCCTCGAGGAAAAACTTCTACTACTTTCTTGAAAATCCAAATCCACAATCCATATTTTTCATCCTAGTGCAAGAAACAGAGATAATTGACATAGTAAACAATCTACCACCTAAAAAGAGTTCTGGCTATGATGGAATCACGAACAGTATTTTGAAACATGTAATCTTAGAAATTGTAATCCCATTAACTCACATCTTTAACTTATCGCTTATAAATGGTGTCATTCCCTCACATATGAAGAAAGCAAAGGTTATACCCATATACAAAAAAGGAGATACACGTGATTGCGAAAACTACAGACCAATATCCCTATTAACAACATTTCCAAAATCTTAGAAAAAAATATTTATACGCGCACTATTAAATTCTTAACAGACTGTGACTTACTTTCTGACTCTCGATTCGGGTTACGCAAAAAACATACAACAACTCACGCAATGCTCATATTTATAAATATAGTCGCTCAAGCAATCGATGATTATTCACACACCATTAGAATATTCCTGGACTTCTCCAAGGCCTTCGACACTATAGATCAAGATATGTTATTATATAAACTCTCGCACTATGCTGTCAGAGGAAGGGCCTTGGAGTGGTTCAGAAATTACTTGCAAGACAGGAACCAATTTGTCTCAGTCAATAATTGCGAATCAACTGTCACACATATTACATGTGGTGTATCACAAGTGTCGTTACTCGGCCCGCTGCTCTTTATTTTATACATAAATGATCTTAAAGGCGCATCTACCACCTTATCATTAATCTTATTTGCAGATGATACTAACATATTGTTATCTCATCGTGACCCACAACTTTTACTAGATACTGTTAACTATGAACTTACTTTAATTCATGAATGGATCCAGGCAAAAAAACTCTCCTTGAATATTAACAAAACCAATTAAATGTTGTTTAGCAATATTATTGACTCATTTCCGGGTGAAGTATTCATAAATGGAGCAGCCCTTGACTGTGTTCAATCTACAAAATTTCTTGGAATATACTTTGACAACAAACTATCATGGAAAACACACATCGATGTATTCTGCCGACTTGTTTCACGAAATATTGGTGTTATAAACAAATTTAGACTTCAATTCCCTCACAAAATATTATTATCCCTTTACTCAACCCTAATACTGCCGTATTTGCATTATGGAATTCTTGCTTGAGGTAATTCAAACAACACATATATTAATAGAATACTTCTTTTACAGAAACGTGTACTCAGAGTGATAAATAATGCTAACTATTGCTCACATACTGACCCTTTATTTTCGAAAGACAAACTTTAAAAAGTCAAAGATTTATATCTTTCAAATCTCGGCATATTCATGTTTCAATTGTCTCGCCAAGAACTCCCATCAGCCATAATTGAACTCTTTACAAAAATTAACGCTATACACACATACCAAACACGACATGCAACACGTTCAAATTATCATCTTCCTCTAACCAGGACAGTTTTCACCCAGAAAACAAGTTCATACACATGACCAAACTACTGGAGCAACATTGATCTAAATCTCAAACGGCTTAACAACTGTGGCAGCTTCAAAAACATATTAAATTGTTATTATTGAATTCGTATGTGTAATATTGCACAACTATACAAATTTTGTCCCGACTCTGACTCCCGACTTTGAACATTCCTTTCTAAAACTTCCTTTTCTCTCTTCTCATTCTTCTTCTGACCCCCTTTCTTTACCTTCTCTTCCTATTTCTCTTTTACTTACATCAATCATCCATATTATTTTATTGATTTTGTCTGTATACTTTGCTTTTTTATTATTATACTTCTACCCTAGTATGAATGACACCGTGTGAAAATTATTCTGAGGAACTTAAATTCTACAAGCTATATGCTTTTTATTTAAAGTTCCTTTTTTCACATGTAACTTCGAAATTATTTAGTGTAAATGCGATACAAACTTATGCTGTGTAGATGTCTTTATTGTTCACGAACATCAATTTTGTAAATATGCTATGTTTTGTTTTTGTTCATATGAAATAAAAGAAACTAAAGTGAAACGAAACTGACACTGGGATTAGCCGTTTCACTTTATTCAAAGCTCGCATATAATTTAAAGATACCATGTTATCTAAATTTAAAGAAAAAATAATTCCTAAACATGTGAAACAACCATCGTCAACCCACAATAATTTATTTTTGGTTTTTATTCTATAATAACTGTACTTTTTGATCTAATTCAAACTATTTTAGTTTTACTTTCATTAATTTTTAATCCTGAAAAAAATAAGGTTGCATTGTCAGCATACTGTATAACTTTTTTGACATTTCCTGCAATATCTATACCTTTAATATATTCATTTTGAAGAAGCATGATGGCCAAAATGTCTGCACACATCACAAATAAATATGGCGATAAAGGATCTCCTTGTCTACAACATTTACTTATAGAAAAAACCTTCAGATATATAATACATATTAACGCCAAAGCGTTAATATGATTTACAGATGTTCCTGACCTACTTGTAGTCTGGTTGTTCCCACGATAACGGCGGAAGATTACAAAAGAAAATAACAAGCGCGTAAATTGCAAGCGGTCGAATGTATCATTTACATGTGTGTAAATTACAACGCTTGTATGATATGCACGCTGAGCGTGGGAACAGAGTTTTATAATTGATTGTGGATTGGTAAATAGTGGACGTACAAATTTCCAGCTCCGGTGTTATAAATATTTTTTGCATCGAAGGATTGGAATATTTTAACGATACGAGTGAGCGGAGTTGTTAATTGGATGCAATGCCTCAAACTAAATCTAAATACAAGAGGGCTAGCAAGCCAGTTGAGAGAAATCGAAAGGAAACTCGGCAGCGATCAGCGGGTGCAGTGAGGCTTCCATTCAATGCATGTCGGCGGAGGGGACGCGCCAAATCGGCAATCCACAACATGAAGGTGAGTCGATGACAATTAGGCCAAGGGAATTTTGGGCCTGGCCGACGGGGGTAGTTTGAGCTGAGCATAGACGTACGGTTTGAGTGAGCCTTATGAGGCCGCACTTGATATTGAGCCTTCCACTATGGTTGGGCACAAATTGGATCGTCTAAGGCCATTCCTGTCGAATTATGAGGAAAGGGAATTTGCTGAACTTCTAAAGAACGGTGTGGCAATAAATGCCCAAGTCGGGCGTTTCGTTTAGGCTTTCACTAGTATTAGAGTTAAAGCTATATATCTTACCAGTTCTGGTCATGCGTTTGCATTGTGAAAGAAACGTTGTGGAATCGATCTGAAAATGTTAATTATTTAGCATATAAGTATTGGTGGGTACCGCAAGGTTCTGGAATTATCAAAATGATAAGAAATTTGACCCGGTCTTGGTTCAGTTACTTGCACATTACACAGAAAGATGTAGGATATATGAATATGGGACTACCCTATATCTATCCAGTCCGGATAGATATGATGATTTACCAAATATATCAATTAATAGGCGGTTTCCCGACAATTTTTTATTTTTTTTTATCATTGGTATTAGTAAAAACATATTCTTTCACATGATTGGTAATAAGAGCTTCTATTTCATTTTTGAGAAAGGGCGTTTCCAGAGCTGGTCTAGGTTTAGATCTAGATCTATACCTTATAGACTTTAAGATGGAAGAAAGAAATTTTGACGTCGGCATGTCAATTAAAGTTAGGGTCTAATTAAGTGTCCCATTTGCAAATTCAAATCGCATTTGACAGATGGGCCTAATACTGATTTATAACTTCCCTCTTAACGAAGGATTGGATAGTATCCCCTGGCAGTATGCCGGTAGGGTACTTTGGATTCAGCAGCGTTACGCCGCCGCCGCGTCATATTCTTGTGTGAGCTCTAACTGCCACATTCCTTGACGGATTTTTTTTTCAAATTTTGGTATGGAGGTGTATCTTGGTATAATCTACACACCTATAAATTTTGGTGATGCTGCCCTCAGTGTTCCGTCTTCTATATGGTAAAATGCCATATTTTTTGTGGATGGTTTGTGTGCGCTCTATAGGCCAAATTTCTCAAGGGATTTTGTTCAAATTTTGAACGAAGGTGTATCTTGGTATAATCTAGAAGCCTATCGATTTTGGTGATGCTGCCTCTAGTCTTCCGTCTTTTAGGGGGTCAAAGATCATATTTTGATAGATGTCTTAAGTGCACTCTAGTGTGCGGTCTAACTGCATCATTTCCTGACGGATTTCTTTCAAATTTTGCATGGAGGTGTATCTTGGTATAATCTACACACCTATAACTTATGGTGATGCTGCCCCCTTTGTTCCGTCTTTTATAGGGTAAAAACCCATATTTTTGTGGATAGTTTGTGTGCGCTTTATAGGCCACAGTTCTCAAGGGATTTTGTTCAAATTTTGAACGAAGGTGTATCTTGGTACGATCTACAAGCCTATAGATTCTGCTGATGCTGTCTCCAGTGTTCCGTCTTTTATAGGGTCAAAGGTCATATTTTGATAGATATCTTGTGTGCACTCTAGTGTGTGGTCTAACTACATCATTTCTTAACAGATTTCTTTTTAAATTGAGTATGGAAGTGTATGTTGGTCAAATCTACGCACCTATAGTTTTTGGTGATGCTGCCACGAGTGTCCCGTGTTTTATAGGGTCAAAGGTCATATTTTGGTGGGTGTCAAGTGTGCGATCTGCAGGTCATATTTCATGACGGATTTCTTTCAAATTTTGAAAGGAGATGTATCTTCGTACAATCTACACATCGACACTTTTGGGCAATGCTGCCCTCATTGTTCCGACTTTTATATGGTCAAAGGTCATATCTTTTATGCGCTCTAACTGCCACATTTCTTGACGGATTTCTTTCAAATGTTGTATGGAGGTGTGTCTTAGTACAATGTACACATCTTTAGTATTTGGTGATGCTGCCACCTGTGTTCCGTCTGTTATAGGGTCAAAAGTCATATTTTGGTGGGTGTCTAGTGTGCGATTTGCAGGTCATATTTCATGACGGATTTCTTTCAAATTTTGAAAGGAGATGTATCTTGGTACAATCTACACATCTACACTTTTGGGTGATGCTGCTCTCATTGTTCCGACTTTTATATGGTCAAAGGCCATGTCTTTTATGCGCTCTAACTGCCACATTTCTTGACGGATTTCTTTCAAATGTTGTATGGAGGTGTGTCTTAGTACAATGTACACATCTTTAGTGTTTGGTGATGCTGCCACCTGTGTTCCGTCTGTTATAGGGTCAAAGTTGGTGGGTGTCTAGTGTGCGCTCTGCAGGTCATATTTCATGATGGATTTCTTTCAAATTTTCTACAGAGATGAATTATACTCTAATCTACACACATTGGTTTGGTGATGCTGCTCCTATCCTAGTCTTGACAATAGTCCGAGCCACTAGTGGCGATCTCTACATCATCATTTTGTTTCAGGGAGGGGAGAGGGGATCTTTGTTCCTCCTTCGAACATTAGGATGACACAAAATCGCTGCCACTGCCGGGGGATACATTCGCATTGCGCGGCAATACAGATTGCGATATTTCTAGTTTTTGTGGGACGATACTGACTGTGAGTTACTGAGTTGTCAATTCGACTATAGCCATAGGGATGCAATCTTTTTAGTCTATAGTCTGGTTTTCAAACCTTTGTACCGAATGGTCGTATCTTTGGTGCTGCGCACAGATTTAATCGGTTTACTTTTGGCCTTTACAAGAAGTCTCGGCGTGACGAGAAGTTGCTTATTGATGTGGACCAATGTCAATAATCATGTACGTCTTTCAGATCATTTGAAGTGAGTTATTATAATACAATAAATTATAAAGAAAATAAAAAAATAAAAAGCTAAGAAAAGAAGCCAATCAGTCGCTCAATAGTGTCTGATAGTAAGGTTTGGTTAGTAAGCAGGCTTTTTTGAGTACTTTAAATACTATAGGACACTGCCAAATTTCACATACAGAATATTGGTGACGACGGTGACACATTTATTATTCCTGCCAAATTTTACAGAATTTGATGCTGGCTGCAAAATGGATGCAGTGCCTTTAGTAAAAAGGCTAGACTCATGGGCGAATTTGATAAACCATTTCCTTGAGAAGAATAGGTAGCCCCCGTTCCGCGTATTGATATTTTACGGTGCTCTCCAGTAGGTATGGTACCAAACCCGGGGGGAATGCCGTATGATACGCTATTTTTCTGCTCCTAGAGGGCAGTGAGTTAATGAACAAATCAATCCGAAAATTTGTATTGTGGTGTATAAAAGCTTCGACGATCGAGGCGGTATCCTTGATTAAGATTATGGGTAAGGGTACATGCAGGGGGGGGGGGTAGGCTGACATTTGATCAGTTTTCCGTTTGTTACTCGTGCACCCACAAAGTTTTACTTTGATGGAAATGATAATAGACGGGGAATATCTTGTTGATCGTTGTATGCCAATGGGATGTTCAGTTTGTAATGGTTCGGCATTTCAGAAGTTTAGTTTACTTTTGGGAAGATCTTGGCTGACGCGATTTTGAGCACACTCATTCGGAATCGGTGCTGCCACGTCAAGAGTTATAGTAGGTTTTAGTGACGCAATAATTCAGCATAGGGGGTGTTGGATTTCTAATGCGCACAGGTGATACCTGTGATATTTGCTGTGACATATTACAGGGAATAATGTTTGGTAATTGAAATGTATTCAGTTGTTGACGTTTGTTTAATGATATTGTATGACATGCTACATATGTGTGGCGAAGAACATATTTCTGACGGAGGTTTTTTTTTTTGTTATTTTATGCAGGTGCTAGCATACTTTGGATGATAGGCGAATTTATTATACAATGCGCTGACTGTTACGTACGCCAAGGATCATAAGGCAGGTTGGGCTTTCCAGCAACAGTGAGATGGATGGGTCGTCGCGGATTCAAGTTGGCCCAAGTAGCCGCTCATTTGCGGTTATGCAATAGCGAGCGGGAGAAGGGGACTGGAGCAAGCCTACCCATATTCTACTACACGTTAGGACTAATGATAGTGGGAGTCTGCCGAAGCGGGTGATATTTACTCAAGTGCAGGCAGTGTTGCAGATGCTCAGGGCCTCATTCCCAGGTGCTTGCATTATTTGGTCAGATCATGGAGCTAGCTCCATGGTCAGATACACTACCTAATCTAACTTATCAAGCTTTCCCGGCTGAAGAGCAATTAAGGATTAATAAGGCAGGTCGGGCCGTGAACAAGCACGCAAGGTTATTGTTTTAATTCGGTACCAGTTATGGCAGTAGTTAATACGAGTGTGAAGTTAGTAAGCACATAGCCAGGTCGGGCCGGGCGATTATTGTAGACTTTTTGTAGTCATTACAGATTTAAGTATTACAATTTTGTGGCATAATGATAGAAATTTGTCACAACGGGTACCGGTTTTGGCATTCAGATTGTTTCGTGAAGCAGAATTTATTTATTTGTTTTTTTCGATGAATTTAAAAACACCTTAGATTTGTCACTTTATTTTCTAGGGCACCATGTAATTCCCTAAACTCTTAGCAGCTATGAATTTTAGACGACAAGATAAGATGTTGAAAGTTGGTGGGATCACAGCTTCCCAAATGTGTCTGTTGGAAAAGGGAACAAATTTGATGAAGCTGTTATTATATGTTTTAAGATGCTTGGCACTTAGCTTCAGAATTGCGAGGGTAGAAAGGGTGGACCATGTCGAGGGAGTTGCTGGAATTGGGATGCCCCTGAGGCCTGTTGGTGATGCCAGGGATGGTATTTGTGTTTGGTTACTCGCCTGTATGCCGAAGGTTTGGGTCAGCAGCCTTCTGCTGGGCGGTTATGCAGGGAGCAAAAAATTGATCATGGACGGCGTTGGCTCGTGACTGGGGATGTTTTACTGATTGGAGGCATTTCCGGGGGTCGGGCTTTAACGCCGGTAGTCCGGTTATAGCTAAGCTAGGTGCGTTAAAATTTCCAGCTTTGGTGTTATAGATCAATAATGTAAAACCTTGCATTTCACATAGGTTTTCAGATACATAGCAGTTCGGCTTTTAAGCTGTGCATCTATATTGGGTTTATTTTGCTCAGAATGTAGGTCAAAGTTCATAAAATTACTATAGAGTATGTACCTGATAAAAATTAGTGGTGCATGTAATTTGTATGTTTTAGAGCTACAGCATTCAGAGCGTTTTAATTTGGTGATTCAGAAGAAATAAATAAATTAATTTCATAATGTGGAACAATTGTAAATCGGAAGGAGTTCGGCTTTTCAGCTGTACATGTATATTTGGGTTTACTTTGCTCAGAATGTAGGTCAAAGTTCGTATTATTTGTATAGAGTATGTACTGGATAAAATTTGTGGTACATGTAATTTGAGGAGTTTTGAAGAGATTTAATGGAATATTTGGATCACAGTTGTGCTGTAGGAAGCCTGTATGTACCGGTGTGTTGGCTCAGTCAGTAGAGCGTCCACCTCACAACCGGGAGGTCGTGGGTTCGAACCCCGGCCGCGTCATACCCAAAAGACGTTAAAAGATGGGAGTCGCTGCTACCTTGTTTGGCGTTCAACAATAAGGGGATAGAGCAATGTCGATCTGGAGCTGCTCAGTGACTGCCGGGCTCACGATCAATTGGGTACAAAGAAATTCCATTTTCGGTTTAATAAAATTTGGAGTGGACTATAAAAGATTATTATTATTATTATTATTATATGGAGTGATGGTCAGTTTTTTTTTTAATAGCACGAAAGCAGTGCATGTATTTGGGTTTAGTTATTGAGAAAAGGAAAATAAACAATTTATAAGATGAAATAATTGTAAATTTGAAGAGATTTAATATGATACGTGTATTGGGATCCCAGTTGTGCTTTAGGAAGCTTGTATTGGGTAATGGTCAATGTTTTATTGTGGTTTAAATAGCACGAAAGTAGTGCATGTATTTGAGTTCACTTATTATAATGAGATGGAGATATGAATATTTATGAGAAATTATGCTCAATAGATAAGTGAGCGATATTAATGCAAGATCTGGCTTAAAGGTCTAAACTTTATAAGTTAAGCAGTACTGGCACATGCGATTGTTTATTGCAAACGAATTTGTTAGGTTTTTCTTTGTGAAATATACTATACAATAGTTTTGCGCTCATTTAACAGTGTATGGGGTTAAATGAGCATAATGTAGGACGCTGGTTTTATGGTTGGGTATGCCGAAGAGAGCTTATTTGTTACAAGCCTGGCTTCCATTTACAAGGTGCATTCACAACAAATATGCGCTTTTGGGGGCGGGCAAGCCCGTTTGGTCTAAAATACGTAATTTTGCGCCTCTACGCAGTTTTGTATAATTACAAGGTATGTGCACACTTAACATGTTGAAGTTAATAAGGAAAGTTTTGGGGATGCTTTATATTGTGTACATTGATTTAAGTGAGTAAATCGGTATATCCCCTGTGGTGCACAGGGATGGTTGTCTTATGAGGCCTCGGCACTTAGCTTCAGCGAATTTTGGCAGTTTAGCAGCTCGCCCGATCGCCCTGTGTACCTCATAATTGTGAGGCTAGACAGGGTGAAACATGTCGAGGGAGCTGCTGGTATGCCCCTCGAGGCCTGGTGGTGGTCCAGGGATGCCCCTGAAGCCTGATGGTGGGCCAGGGATGGTATTTGTGTTTGGTTACATGTGCTCGCCTGTATGCCGGGGGTTTGGGTCAGTCAGCTTTCCGCTCGGCGGTTATGCAGGAGCAGCAAATTGATCATGGACGGCGTTGACTCGTTACTGGGGATGTCTTACTGACTGGAGGCATTTTCGGGGGTCGGGCTTTAACGCTGGTGATCGGGTTATAGCTAAGCTAGGTGCCGAAAATTCAAGTACATGTACATATTGGGTGTCAGGTGCACAGTTGTAAAGTTATTATATAATGTCAAGGATAATGCTACTTATATTGGTACAATATTAAATCCACAACCAAACTGCAAATGATGTGTGTTGTTGTCTGTCAGGTGCAGGTGTAATTGTTGATGTAAACTGATAACTTGTTTTCATTATAAAACGTTTGAATCCATTGACTAATAGAAGGCCCCAAATTGAATATTTCTAATGTTTTGTACAAAAATCTATTGAAGACCGAATATCCTTTGGGTAATAAAGAAATAATCCCCATTCTGTGAGAATTAGAAAGCTTCTTAAACTTATAGGAATAATTGATTGCTCTAACAAAAAGATGAGTTAAAGTTCCACCTAGTGTATCCATTGTATGGTCTTCTAATTTGTTTTATTTAAATTTGTTTAACATATCGTTAATAGCTTCAATATCCAAAACAGAGTGTTTATCACAAAATAATTTTGAATAGAAATTCTTACATTCCTTTGTAATTTCTTTTGGATTGTTAACAAATAATCCATTGTTTAAAGTTTTAGATAACATTGTTTTATCAATATTTCTTTCTTTTTCCAGGTTAAGAACAAACTTAGATAGTCTTTCTCCATATGCAATAGCATTCATACGTGTTCTAATCATTTGACCTTTCAATTTCTCATTTCTTAAATATTGAAGTAAAATCCGTCTTTCTGTTCTTTTGTTCTTTTTCTAAGTCGCCATTAGAATTGAAGATTAGCTTTCTAATCTTTGAATACTCTTTTCTAACGCATCCTCTTCCTTAATTCTGTTTTTTTTTTCTTTTTCACAAAATACGGAATAGATCAACCTCTAATTTTCATTAACAAGACTTCGAAAAACAACTGGTCATGCATAATTAACTGCAGGTTTGGACTTGGAATGTCTTGAATTTTTTTGAAATTATATGGAAGAGCAGCGTATTGTTTTTTAAACATCAGCAATGATTTTAAAAGCTAGTTGTGTATGCACATCATCTTCTAGAAGGGAATTGTTGAATTTTCAGAATCATCTACCTCTTTCAAATTTAGAACACCTAAGACTTCAAATAACTATTGAGTGATCTGTACGATAACCTGGTAGTACATATGTTTCTTTTAGAATATATATCAGTTCCTTTGAACACAGAAAGAAATCCAAACGAGCTTGTTTTACTGGAAATGTTCTTCTCCATGTAAACCATTTTAAATTTAAATTTTGTTGTCTCCATGGATCAATTAATTCGAATTTATTTTTTAACTCTTCGACTACTTGTTTAGCTCAAGGGTTGTTTATATTAAGATAATTATAATTATCCATAACTTGATCTTGTGTTAAGTTCTAATCTCCACACATGATGATATGTGGATTATCTAAATCAGTTAAAAGCAGGATTATCTTTATTTGACCCATACAATGATATCAATGGTATCAGTGTACATTTTGGCTTATAACTCCATCTTCATCACGTATTAAGCAAATGCGGGATAAAATGCTTCCCGCGGAGGTTCGTTACGGGACGTGGACAAATGGTTGAGAAACGGGACGTCTGGTAAAATTATTGAGTAGAAAAAAGCGATTGGCCAGCCCATGTGAGAGAGTTGTATATTATGTTCCACCTCTCTCTCTCTTGTATCCTTCCTCCGTTAAGGTCGGAGATCATTGACATCAGCTGAGGTGAATGAAGACACTTTTATGGGTTGCTAGAGTTTGAAGTGCTGCTGAGAAGGTTTTGGCGGGTTGTGTGAAGATTGCGAATGAAGTAAAGAATGAGTGTGTGAAGCTGAGTTTTGCTGACACTGCTAATGCGCACAAGGGGAAGAAAGAGTATACACTCCAGAAAAGTCTGGGAGTCTGTTTCAAAGAATTGTGCAAATTGTCTGGTATTGTTGTTGTCCTTTATGCGGTTGATGAAGTCACATCGCACAGATGTAAGGGCTGGACACGATGAAACAAAGTGTTCAACATCTTCACGATTTATGGAACATAATCGACAGAGGTCATCTGAAGCCTTTCCAATCCTGACAAGTCTGGCCTGGGTCAGATAAACTTTACATGCAATCTGGGCTTTGATGGTGATAGCTGGTCTCAAGCTGGGACTGGCTACATGTCCAGGATACAAGTCGATAGCCTTGGGCTTTGGTCTTCTGGTCCACAACGAGAGTGATGTTTTCTCAGAGAGAGCCTCGTTTTGCCTGGACTCTGATGCTCCAGCCACAGCCGACAATACCATGCGCTTCCAAAGACTATAGGTTGGAGGTCTTATAATAAGCTCGTCCAGCGAAGGAAGACTGAGCAACTGCAGAGCTGAGCGCCATTGTTGAACTGAAGGGGTGTCGGCACAGATGCTATGAAGTAGTAATCTGTGTTCCGTTCTTTCAGACGCGATGTTCAGGATCTGTCCCAGAAGCAAGAGCTTTTCTTTCACAACCAGAAGACTTATGGGCAGTATGTCTGTCAGAAGGTACACGGATTCATCAGCTGCAGATAGTGGGAGCCCCAGTATGCGTTTGAAGAGATGGACCTGAGCTTTGTCGAGGCGATTCAACATAGCCTTGGAGAAAGTCACGCAAGGGCAGCCATAAAGCATCCGCGGCACGCAGAAAGTTGACCAAAGCTTGGCAGCAATGTGGGGTACTACTCTGGGACTGAATGGAGATGTCCCTACAAGAGCATAGAATGCTTTGTACCCCTTTGAGATAGCCTCAGCCGCAAAGTCGAACTGAACGTCCCGGGTCCTAGTAATGCCAAGATGTTTATGAGACGAGACCTCATTAATAGATTCTCCACTGATATGCCAGGATTGTCCATGGTCTTTCTTGTGATTAAACACAATAACGGCACTCTTAGAGGAGTTTATCTTATATCTCCAATCCTGGGTGTATTGAAGAGTAACATTTAGCATCTCCTGGAGTTCTGTTGGGCTATTACTGAGAAGCGCTATGTCATCAGCAAATGCTATTACGCCAAGATACAAATTCTTGATTGTGCAGCCAAGATGGCAATCTCTTAGGATCTTAATGAGGTCATCAATGTAGAGAGTGTAAAGCATTGGAGACAGCACACCTCCCTGTCTTACTCCTTGGAGAACACTGAATGGTGGACCCACTGATTGATCCCATAGCACCTTGCTAGAACAATTCTTGTAGAACTCCGCAATTATATCCAACAGAAAGGAAGAAGGATGCGTGGAAGATATTTTTGAGAGCAGACCTTCTTGCCATACCCTGTCGAATGCTTTCTGGGCATCAAGCATTGCAATGAAGAGTGGTTGCTTTGAAGACTTGCACAGCTCAATGACGAGGTCAAGGGCTTTTCCAGTTAGTAGGCAAGACCTTCCCTGCTGGAAACCAAATTGAAGCTGGTCTGGGATATCATGCTTCAGTAGGTGACTAGTGAGTTTGGGCTTGATTAACAGTTCTAGCAGCTTGCCCAAGACAGGGGTCAGGGTGATGCCTCTGTAGTTTCCTGGAACTGCTGGATCTTTGCCACCACCTTTATGCAGTGGAATCACAAGACCATCCTTGAGGCTTGGTGGGATGTGTTTCAAGCCAACCATCCAGTTCATCAGGATAAGGATAAGAGTTCTTGTATTGTATCCAGTGTACAAAAGATGTTCAGGAGATATGTTGTCGGACCACTGGCTTTGCCAGTCTTCAAAGAGGAGATAGCAGTCTGGAGCTCTTTTGATGAAATCAAAAACTTGAATCCGTGAAGAGCTTGGTTACCAAGAAACTCTGCATTAAGAACACCTTCTGACTCGTGATCACTAGGAGTTGAGAGCTCTTGAAAGTATTGTGTCCAGCCTTGGATGATATCTGTCCCCGAGTAGCAATGTTCCCCCAGTTTCAGATGTTGTATGCCTGTGTTGGAACGTGGACTGTTGCCTTTAAGAAGCTTATAAAACAGCCGGTCGTTATTCTCATGAGCCTCCTCAATCTCAGTGAGAAGCCCATTTCTACAGGCAGCTCTTGACTGTCTCAGCTTGGAGCGGAAACATTTCTTAAGCTTGGCAGCTAATATACCCAAGGGACTACTCTTGCCTTCACCAGAACCTTTCCAGTCTTTCCACAGGTTGATGTATCTTTTGTAGCTTCCCTCCACTTCAGGATTCCACTCCATCTTGCCTTTACCTCTGCCTTTACCTTTAGAGTGGGGTAAGCTCATTGCAGTTTGAACCAGGGCTGACTGCAAACTAGCCATGATACTGTTTAAGAGGGCTGCATCCGGAGTTGCATCAGCAAGAGAAGTCAAAATTGATTCAGAGGCTCTCTCCAGCGGTTCCGTATACAAGTCATTGATCACTTGTTTTGACACCTTCTTCCAGTTGATTCTTGGACGACATGCACGTTGGATGCATAAAACATTATCACTCCTAGCAGGGGCCTTGTAGAGCACCGGAACGTTCCAAGTAACCCTGATGGGGAAATGATCAGATCCATTCAGTGGTTCCTTGTAGAGGATTACAAAGTTGGAGAAGTCTCTTGCCAACCTCTGATGGGTGAGAAAAGTGTCAATGAATGACCGCTTAGTGCCATCATCGCTCTGAAACGTATAAGCTTCTTGATCTTTCAGTAGAGCAGAAAGACAGACCATTGCACTGGTATGCATGAAGGCACCAAGGATACTCTGGACTTTTTTCTTGCGGTCACTGTTGTGAAGGTCCACATTGAGGTCACCACCTAATAAAAAGGCGCGAGAACTATTGGTCTGAATGATGTGTAACATTTCCTCTAGTATAGCCTGATACTCTGCAAGAGCATCTGGGGAGGTATCACATGGCATATAACAGTTGAACAATATGATGTCACATGTTGAGAATTGTAAAAGAGTACAGATGAGCCTTTGAGATATGGTGGGAATGAGCTTCGATGAACATGCGAGTGCCTTGCTGACGAAAGTAGCTACGCCCTCTCGCTCTCCTGGTTGGAAGTGAGTGAATGGGATCATGAGCCTTACAGAAGGAGATGAAGCCCTGGTGGACTGAGCTAAGATAGTGGAGTTCACCTTCATGAATCCAGTGTTCTTGCATAAAAAGAATATCTACTTGTGATAACAAATGATGAATAAAACTTTCATTTGACCTGAATCCACGAGCATTAAAAGAGGCGATGCAGATAGACTTTACATTCTCTGGGGAGACAGCAGACAAAGGCTGGAGTCTGTGAGTTGCATGATGCGAAGGTGTTGCTCTCTGATTGACTGCTCGATCATGTGACTTGGCTGTATCGAGTGCAGACACAGGAGGTTCAGAAGAGAAGCTGTTATGTAGTAGACAGTCTCCATCTGCCAGTGGTAAGTGGCTGTTGAGGCCCGGCCGTGCCGAAAAAGTGAATTAGATTCACTTTGAATATTGCTATCCAATGCTGGACACTTCAAGTGTTCAGGTCGGTTACGACTATTCTTCTGTAATATAGGCTCATCAGACTCATTTACTGCATGGGCAGGCTTGGCAGGAAAAGACTTGCTCATCTCGTCGTGCTTTGGTAGATGTAGTCTTCTATGATTTTGAAGAAGTTCCTCCTTACCAGCACATTCAGCAGTATGCGAAGCCCCAACCGGCTGGTGAAAATTTGCGTCTGAACGAGATCCAGGAGTTACAGTTGAACGCTCATCTTGGTCAGTACTACAAGTATGTTTGACACTAGATACAGTGTGAAGAGTGGTGTCAGGCTGTAAAGATGATTCCTCTGAACTAGCTTTTCCAGGAGCATCTGCCACATGTTCACCTAGACCTCCAGTACCTGTATGTAATCCATCCATTTTGTGTTTGATCTTGGTTGGTGGATGCACCGCTTTTTGAAAGAGCTCGTCCACCACTCTGCTTGATGTAGAGGTCTCAGGGGTAAGATGATGTCTCTCATGGGGTTTTCTGCTAACACCATTGAATATACTCTTGGAATGCATAGGAGAGGGAACTTCAGGCAGTTTCTCAGAATCCCGTTGAAGATGAACATATCTAGCAGCGTTATGAGCCTCTTCATCCACACAAAGGCTTTCGAACCTGTTGGAAGTTGGGATAGCGTAAGGGTGTTCAGTTGTGGAGGGGCCAGATGAAGGATTGGTGGCAGACGGCATTTTCTCATTTTCATCATATCCTGTCTTGTGCAATCTATGAGAGGTTTGGCTTTGTTTGACCTCATGTTGACCCATAGACCGGGGAGGCTGAATTGAAGCAGTTCCCAGTCCAGAATTTCCATGATTCCTGACCGACGAACCCATATCCTGGCTGCTGAGTCTGGGACTAAATGAGGAATCACCTTGCTGCTTATAGCGACCACGTGAGGGTGGGCCATAATGGTGGTTAGATGACCTGTAGTGCAGATTAGTGTTTGTGAAGTACCTACTCTTCTGTAGCCTTGGGTATTGATTGGCATCATTTCTAGATGGACTATGAGCTGGTGAAGACTCAAATGAAGCATTCTCTTCATCAGCAATACCTTGAAGGCCATGAGTTTTGCAAATAGTAGTCAAGAAGTCTACTTGTAACTGGAGGTCTCTTAGCTCAGCTTTTTTTTTAGACAGGGAGTTCTTCAATGTGATTATCTCTCCATCCTTGTTTTGCACCAGAACTTTGTTACACTCTTGAAGATCATGCATACTCCGTAGATCCCTCCGAAGCTGCCGCGTTTGGTTAAGAAGTTGGTCATTCTCCATTAATATCAAAGGCAGACAAAAGGGCAAGCATTCATAGGAAAACAATGGCACAAAAGTTTGTCATTCTGCATACGAATAAGTGCAGTCTTAGTAAATATGTGCGACTCATGTGCGGACTGCATAGGATCCAGCAAATCAATGTGGCTGATGAATTTGGATACATGTTTAGAAACAGACTTTTCAATCGATTTGTCTAGACATTGTTTATTAGAAATCGGTCTGTAACTACTTAAATCATCTCTGTCCAGAGAAGATTTCTTAAATAACGGAGTAGTGACAGAAGATCTTAGTGCCTCTGGAAACACACCGGTAGACAATAATATATTCAGAATGCATAACAGTACTAGATGTAGAAATGACATATGTCTCCTTTAACCAGTCAAGTTGGCACGTGATCTCAAAATCAAGATGTGGAAAGAAATTTCAAAATCGTTAATGTTGTAAAGACTATTTTACTCACAGGATCAGAATGAGCGAAGATAGAGTCAGGTTTATACATATTTTAGGATACACTTGATACATTAGGTTAAGTTAGAACAGTGCTCTCGATATCGCCCCTAATCTTAGTTTCCTTATTGGAAAAAACTACAGTAAGATCAGAAGAATCTTTACATACATGAAAATCATAACTACTGACATTGAGCAATTCATTAAAAGTCTTACACAGGTCCCTGGTTTTACATGATGAAAGTCTGTTACGATAACAGTCTTTCTTGGCAGAAGCAATAATATCACAGACATTCCGACGAGATTCTTTGTCAGCCTGCGATATAAAGCATCTGCCTTCTGACTTATGCCTAGTGGAGTATTTTACGCTCCATTCTTTGCATGAGCTACATAAAGGACATGCCTGTTTGTGTGATTCTAAATCCTATTTACTTATGTATGCTGACGAAAGTGCCTTTCTAAATTGATTGAAGAAAGGCTTCCGGTAAAGAATTGTCAACGTGCTAATATTACAATGCTTTTGTTTCAATGACTTAAAATTTGCATGTTGTTGTATTTCTTTTCATATGTATGTATAGCGCCATGACCGTCATGCTTTATATGAAGGCACCATTATTATGATTATCATCATCATCATCATTAATATGTGTTGGTACAGATAGTCACTTGTATTCACATTAAGGTAAAGCGGTAGAAAAAAAACAATTCAGTACAAGAAATTAGGATACACAATTTTTTTGTTAAATACCAGGAAATAAATCAGTGTAATATTTAAAAGACGATTTTACAAGTGATCTCTCATCTTCAAATTCACTAGAAAAACAAATGTATGCTTACAGTTTTTTGTAAAGATTTCCTTTTCTTTAAATACATGAATTTGAAGTCAAGGCTTATATTATGTTTCACTTTAATACAACATTTATTTGAAAAATTATTATACTGATTTGAAAAGTAGTTAGGGTTAGATGGATCAGAAAAGGTTAATTTGGAATATTAAAGATATTATGTCCCTTTTGCAGCCAACATCAAATTTCGTAGAACTTTGCAGGAATTATGAATATGTCATGTATGTCCTATCTGTGAAATTTAAACGTTAGCAGTGTCCTAATATTCAAATTATGCAAGGAAACCCGTTTACTTGCTAGACTTCACTGTCAGACACTATTGAGTGACTGACTGGCTTTTTCATCTTTGGTAATAACATACATAAAATGAGCTGTAAAGGGTACATGAGCATTTGTCTACATCAATAACCCACTTCTTGTAATGGCCAAAATTAAACTGATTGAATCTTTGCGCAGCATAAAACGTACGACCATTCGGTACAATGGTCTGAAAATCAGACTATTACTTACTGGCTCTATAGCTCCTAAGTCGATTCGACAACTAATAGTCGTTATTTTCCCACTTAAAGACATTTTCAAGCCCCCTTTTTTTAGGGAAGTTCTAAATTAGTATTATCTTTCAAATGCCATTGGAATTTAACCTTTTCATTTTTTGGCCTGCAAATGGGACATAGTACCTTTAAAAGAATAATATTGTAAGGTTTATTGATTCCTCATGCCCAAGGACTCATGTCGGGAAGAGTAGACTTGAAAAGGCATATTCATAAATGATGTAGATCATTGGATAACCAACTATGTTTTTCTAGTGCGTCAAAATGCCTTTTCGTAAGCATTTCAATAAATAGCCAGTGTCACTTCGTTTATCCCGAAAGACACGGACAAATCGGGAACTCTTTTCATTTCAATGAAATCCATTTTTCGAACTCTCTTTCAAAATATGTTTAGTTTGTGCAACTTCACTGTCATTTCAATTAAAACTACATACAGAACCCCCCCCCCCCTCAAATAAGCTATCAAATTTTTCTCTCCGTGAGGTAAATTTATGTCTCTCTTAATCTGGTGCCAGTAGATTTTCACCATCACCATCGCAAACAATTTCTAAAAACAAGTCAAACCCGACTTAAACTTTATCTCGGTGCAGTATAAGTGGTGTATAAAGTTAAAACCAGATTTCACTCGAGACTGATTTATAAAAAAGGCAGGTTTGAATGGCTGATTTGGGGCTACACTCAAATCGTGGTTTAATTTAAAGTTCAGAATATGGTAATGAGAGTATATATACGAGTTTCATCACAACCTTGTCATGAAATTAAATAAACTTAATTTAGTATCGAATTATGAACTAATTGTTTAACAGTCGGTTGACTATTATATATTAGTTTATTTAGAATAGTATACCTTTTTATATCATAAGGTTGTTTAGGGAGAATTTTCATGCACCCGAAGGCTAACCTGACTAAAATAAGACTTTAGGATTATAGATAATAATAAACAGATACTCTTTGGTTTATTAAATCAAAAAAGGACCGCTGTACTTAAAACAAACGACCACTCCTTGAACTTAGAGCATTCTAATATCAAGCAAGTTAGGTGTCTTACCTTGTAGAGATGTTTGATAACAACCAGTTCGTCTAAAAATTGAAAATAACCAAGAGATGCAAATAATACAAGTCCAAGCCCGAGGTATGCTAAATGAAAACTAACACTGGTTAGCTAACCAATCCACTACCACCAGCCGCGCGTTTGTAGATTGGCGACTCAGAACCAAAATGGGGCGGGGCTACCACAGTAGACGATTGATGATTGGGCGAATAGTATTGAGATTCAATGGTTTCACGTGCCGCTAATTTAAGCTACCAATCAATCATCTCGAACGTGGCAATACACCTCATGCGCAGGCTGTGTTATTAAGGACCAGTAATCGGGACGACAAGGAAATACATTATATAACCAGAGACATATCTCTAATGGAATTGTCTTTGTTGTCACTTCCTTTGTTCATTCAATATAACAACAGAAAGTACATTGTTGAAGGTTGGTTGGCTTGTTTGTTTTAACTGACTGCTAAGAGGGCATGTGTATGCTTGTATTTAAGCAACCATGGGACCGACGGTTTTAGGTCCTCTCCGAGGGACTTGGCAATGAGGATTAATGCCTTACCAAAGGGCAATCGCGCATTGACTTGGTTTCGAAACCGGGGCCTCCCGGTTACGAAACCAAAATAAAAATATAAAAAGCAGGATGAACATACAGTAGACTAATACACGTACTATGCGATGTGGAATTAATGTTGGCAGTTGGTACATTGGTTCGGATATGTACTCCCAACGAGTGACATAGGTAGATGGGTGTAACAGTCCAGTCCCACCAACGAGACAGACCCAAGACTGACACCAAACTGGCAACAGACATCTAACAGCAATTACATTATCCCCAAATGGCCATGAATTGGTCGGTTCGGATTCAAAGTGAAGTTTTTTGGCGATGTGACTGATGTGTAACGATATTCTATTATGTTCAAGGTTGTTATGTTTCAGATATGAATTCTTGGTCTGCACGAAACATTCAGGGGATTCGATGTATAGACGATAATACAAAAGGAAATACCATAACCTTTTCTTTTCCTGAAATGGTGCAAATCCACAACGCACGACGCCCAACCGAATTTGTTCACATTGAAAGGGGAGAAGACAAAGGGGGAAAAATAAACGCTAAAAAATGACAAAGGCCTTCATTCGCTGACGTAAACAGGTCTACCCTTACTTCTCATAGTTCTCATAGTTCAATATCAATATTATTACAATTGAACTAAACTGCTGCTTTAAGCTGCACGATTTTGTTATGTAAGCTGTACATTTTGTTTGTTTGAAATATTATTTTTAATCACCTTTGCTTGTATACCCTATATAAAATCTTTGAAAATGTATTTCTAACACTTTAGACCAAAAAAGGCAGTAGATGTGGAAAGAGTGTGTGTATATGTACCCAATATAGAGGCCACCTTGGTAAGACACGATTTAATTATACAAGAAAAAAATACACAGGATAATGAAAATATGATCTCATTTAACATGGGTACTCTTATCTTAATACTGCTCTTCAGCAAAGTCCATGAAATTACACAGTTGCACCTTAAATTGGAGAAACTTTACTGTTTTCAGGAAATGACTTTGACAAACTGGTCTATGACTCTTCATATTAAAGTATTAAAGCTCTGACAAGATAAAAATGTATATATCAAGAATAAAAAATATGTTCACAATCAGTTCATGACAAGATATATGAATTTATTTCATGGGGGGGGGGGCAACAGTATATTATAACCTCATCATTGCTGCTTGGTACCCATGGAATAAACGTGGTTTGAGGGGGACAAAATAATGTGGACAAAACCCTCGATCTTAGCCGGGTGTAAGCACTGACCAAGAATCGAATCAACGGCAGTTTTTACAGAACCGTCACAAGTACAAATTCGCTGACATCCCATTGAAACATGTACATGTTTATGCAAATCAACACTTGCATCAATGGGATGTCGGTGAACTTATAGTTGTGAGAGTTTCATTAAACGATGCCAAGTACTCTCGAATGGAATTTCAGTGGGAAATTTTAGTGGGATTACCTACAAAAAAGGGCACTTTCCTGAAAAAGGGGCACCTACAGGGGAAAACTCGATTTGAGATTATACCACTTTTCAAATAACGACAAAGAGAATGGTAAGAACGAAATAAATACCCTCTTTCAATATCTTTCCATACACTCGGTCCCAGCAAAATAAACCAAACTTCTCTGATCAAATATAAATGTTCACCACCGTTGTAACAGGTATCAAATCATTCTATATCTTGTTATATATGAAATCTACACCAATAATGTACAATATAAGTAGACCCGACTTGTCTAAATATATAACATATCTGTTATCTCATACACTTCTCGCTCTTGAGAAACATTACCTTAACGTAAATAAACAGACCTGTATTGACCGTTCATTCAGTTATCAACTCGAAAAATTATACCTTCAAAAGACAATGATCTCTTCTCGATACAATCAACAACTGATTTCTTGTCGTAAACAGTCATGTTGAATCCAGACCTGTATTGTCTGTTTTCTCCACCCTCGATTGACCTTTCACAATGACCTTTGCTTATAAGCAATTTCAAAGTCGTCTTTATACAAAGCATGTATCAACAATACAGCAGAATTGAAAGTACATCATACACTCAAACTCGAAATGGTCACTATGCCCAACTGATAGGACTGGCTCTAGCTGCTACACCTTTGACCTATCAATTCTATATTCAGATATGTCTTTCAAGTTCATCGAACTATTTAGTCTTTTTCAACAAGTTCCATAATAGTCTGTCAAAATTCTCAGCACAATTACAGCTCAACATACTGTTCATTTGCGTTCTCTATTCTGGAGACGCCATGTTCTTGGTGATCTGTCGGCCACGTCTCCAAATGTCCCGTCTCACATCGACTCTCGTGGAAACCTCAGCCTGTCTCCCAAAGCCCTGTGCCATCTAAAATGTAAAGAGTTCAGGCACAAACATTTCTCTACTATAGGCTCTTCTTATGGGTGAAACATGCATCAATTAAAATTGCAAATATTTTCCTCTTCTTTAATCATAATGTTCCTTGCCCAAAGTATATTTGATAGCGAATGGTAAAACAACATGCCTTTATACCTTTCTCGTACTTCAAATTGTCTTTTGAAATAAAACCACCCTTCATTAAAGTACAAGATTATACAATCATCAACGTAGTATAAAATACAATTTTATGATTTCACTTACCGATGGAAAAGTATCGGTTTTACTTAATATAAGCTGCAAATTCTTCTGTAACAAACTTTCAAGCAAGAAGTAACATCTTTCTCCACTTGCATTCTTCACTACACAAGCAGCTATCCTGCTTAAGCAAGCTGCTACACCAGGACCTCTCTACACCAAGACAACTTCATAAGGTGTGGCCCCTAGCCACTGTAAATCCAGTACATCAGCGTATATACAATCATCTCCAAAAGAAATCCCTGTCTATAACAGGTGTAATGCCATTCCACTTTCCTTTCAAAGGTAGCATCAACCTTTCCAGACAGTAACCCATGACAACACATTCAATGCTTATCGGGACACTGTATACATTTCTATACTAATTACATCCATCGATGGCACATTCTATCTCTCTCTCTCTCTCTCTCTTTCTCTCTCTCTCTTACATATAAACACTATTTTTCGCTTTATTTAGTTTCCTTGTTTCATTAAGGAAAAAGGATATTTTGATAAAACCGCTGTTTGCGTTTTCCAACGTGACAAGTGACTTGTTTTATATTAATCTTTCAATTTAACATGGACTTTTTAAACTATTGATATAAAATTGCTCTCACATATTCCTTAAAGTTCATTTCACTGCATGAATGAGTTAAAAATGGATAGAAACACAATCTTTCTAATATATCATTGGGTTATTCACTTTTTTTTTTTAAATCCAGAGGAAATGGTAAGATTTCCAGGGATTTCCACTTTAATTTTATTACCACCATTTTCTCTGATGTCTAAGCTTTAAGTTTAAACCAGATTTGGCTGCCATCTTCTGCCTGTTTTTATGTTAAAACTACATTGGTCCGCGGTGTCAGGACGCCCCGAAGCGCCGTAATTTATGACCGCGAATCCTTTATGTTCTCAGTTATTGCCGTATACAAAACATTTGCCAGCTATACTGTGTGACGCTGGCACAAACATGTTCATCTTACTAACGTTAACAACATAAATTACATTACAACTATAGTACCCTTCACATCTAAAACGTTTTACCCTGACAAAAGAGCAAAATATAAAATATTTTGGGATTAGGCTGCCGAGCTACTATAACACTACTACTATCGAACTTCACTTCAATACAGCGTATCTATTCCTGATTGATAATCATATCGTATTGTAATAAATCACTGCGTTACAAAATAAACCTAAAACATGAAGACAAAATGGTATTCAACGAATACAAACGAATGCGTAAAATTGTTACTACGGGATTAACACATTTTTTTAAGCCTAACATGTCATATTTGACATAGTTTTACGAAATCGCTCGATCGATATTTCAGCCAGAGGCAAAATTCCAAGCATAGCTTTATTTTTAAGCGGGTATCGCTCGATCTGCCATCCTCTGCAATTTCAATCGCTTCATGACTGCCGCCAGATGCCATGCCATATTTATACTAAGACCAATAGTTTGCTCCACATGCCTCTACCTCATTTTCAAGATGACATTAATCATTTCTATAAAAGTAATGCTTCCTGGGAGAAATTTCAATTATTTAAACATATTTGTGGCTTACACCCAGTAAATAAGATCGATTGATCGATCTGTATTTAAAAAAAAGTCAGAAAAAATCTCGGAACCAGCGGGACCTGAACCTACATTTATAGAAGTTTGTGTCCTATGGCGGACTAATGAATATTAATGAGTCAGAATGAATCGGGAGAGCTTGGGTATTTGATTCTAGTTCATCGTGACTGTGCCATGGGCCAGTGATAGCCTGGTGGTAGAGTCGCTGCCCGGCAAGCAGTAGATGCAGGTTCAGGTCCCGCTGGTTCCGAGATTTTTTCTGACTTGTTTTTCAATACAGATCGATCAATCGATCTTATTTACTGGGTGTAAGCCACAAATATGTTTAAATTACATTAATCATGTCTAGAATTGTGATTTCAATGGAACCATTGTGATCTTCTGATTTTGGGAGCCGAAAATGCCATTATTACCCACTTCCTTACTTCTTGTCATAACATAGAAAAGAAATGAATGATTCGTTGACAAAAAACACAACCTTCCTTCATTGTGAACTCATGGCAAATGTTGTGCTGATTTTGACTGCGGCACAATCTACGACCCTTTCCTGAATTGGTTTCTAGTCTCTATTACCCTCGCTGCTAGTCGAGGTAAGGTGAAGGTACCCATCAGTCAACTTCATTACCTTCATGTCAATTTGAACGCATCTACCCTTCAGCAGTGGGGGCAACCTCATCCTGAGTTAAACCGTGTATTCTTATCACATGCTAACCTGTCAACTGTGTAAGTGCTGCCTGTTGCTCAATCCAGAAAATCAAATACCTTTTAACTAATGACCCAATCATCGCTGTCTGCTATTGTACTGGGACTATTAGTACACGCTCATTTACTATGTTAAGTGGAATTCAAACGGGTGTCTATGCGTCATCTATTATTTCCATATTGTTCGCATGTCTGCCATATTTTAATTTCAATAACTTGCAATTGTCTGTTTCTACATGCCTTTCTGAACTATTCTGGTGAAATTTCTTCTATCCATGTAGCAACGAATTTGTTCTGCCCTTCCAAGCTCTCAGTTGTATTCCATTTTAGTCTTTCCCGGAGAGCAACCATTTTCAGGTTTGGATCTTCATAAATGTATACCACACATCCAATGCCCGATGCATCGATGAACATGTTCAACAATCCGTGACTTCACGAATTAAATGGGTTTGTCATTAACTCAGTCCACATTCTTGTGCCAAAATATAAACTTTGTCTCCATACGTCTCCATTCCATGAGGCCCAATCATTAACACACCTGAAAACCTCTTTTGTTTTCAGTTGAACATTCATACCAACAGTCCATCATTCAAACCTCAGTAGCCTCATCTTTGTTATCGCAACCTGCGATCTCATCATCTTAAAAACACTATCACCCTTTGTCCTTGTTTTCACCAGTGTGGTACTGTAACTATTTATAATTATAACCTAATTTGATATCCCTAGAAGTAATACACTGACCACAAGGTTTCTTATAGGGCCTTCAAAATCCCAAGCAAAGCCGAGGTATTCGAGATGACTTTATGCCGATTTAAAATCAGATCTTAAAAACATGATCCCTTCTTGGAAAACGTATTTAGCAAGTGATGGGTCCTCGTACATCTTTGTACACACATGGCTATGCCTACAATCCGGAACCAAATTGTGCCCCTATTTTCAGAGACAGTCAGGGGACTTATCATTGCGTTTTGAATTGACTTCTGATACACAACCATTAACTAATAACCTTTCGATTTCATCATGGACGAATTTTGAATGATTAGGTGCGGATTTTATGTGAGATTTATTTGTGTTGATATTTTATTTATTTGGTCATTCTGGCAAACACACACTTGTGTATCAATCTCAACATTTATAATGAATATATTCACCTTCTTACTTGTTTTAAACTGAATTCTTACTGTTGATCCTTCAAGTATAAACTCTTGTATGCACTTCTTAACTGTTGTCTTACCGTCAACCATGTTTTTAATAACATATTAATCTGAAATACTTGCATAGAACCATTGTTTTTAAAAATATGTATATAGTCATAATATAGCAGCATGTCTTTATACACTATGTTAATATAAATCCTTAACGTTTTATTGACAAGGCACTAATCAAAAGTTATCTACATGATGTTATACTGGTCAGAAACAGTTTCATTATTGGAATTCTTATTGTATACTGCATTTCCTTACTGGTATTATACCAATCAATTGTATACTCTAATTTGCGACCTGCAGGTAAATACCTGCTTGAGAGTCCTCGAACACGCTTTCTTCTAGGTGATCGATCATTTACTGCCTGTGCATCGTGAATGGTATTCCCCAAATCGTTCGCTCTTGTCACCAGTTATCCACTTTCAGAACTCAACTAAAGACATACCTATTTCAGATTGGTTACAATTAGTCACTGTTTTTTGTCTTTCGCAGTTAGAATCATGAATAGACATTTGTTGTAGTTTTTCAGTCTCATCAGCGCCTTTGATTAGGCAACTAAATATTGGCGTTTTATACATTCCTGGATTGGATTGGATTTTACTATCAACCTCATTTACTTCTTCTTTCGTTTTTCCATTTTTTCACTTTTTTCCCTTTATTTTCTCCTCCTTTTTTTCTTCTTCTTTCTCTTCTTTTTTAAATTTGTATTCCTTATATCATATCAATTGATTTAATGAATGTATTAATTTCATATTTGCCTATTTTACATTGTACTATTTGCATGTATTTTATATGTTGCAGTTTTATTTGTAAATTCAAGATGTGTCAGTTTTAGCTGATTTGAATTTTTATAAATAAACCGTATCAATTCAATTCAATACCCTCGCCAGATTCACTTTGGAACTTTAACGCTTTAAAGGAAGAGAGGCTCCTAAAATACGTGCTAGTATGCATGGAGTGGAAGGCTAGAATGACTCTTCTCATTCCCGCACCCTTCTCTAGAATATTCCCTTTTTCGTATTCAAACTAACCACCGCTTACACAGCGGAATTCAAGAAATTTCGTCACTCATGCCTGAAAACTATTAGTGTTCTCATGTATTGCCCTATAAACAACATTTGCCAGCTATACTTTTTAACGCCGACAAATACATTTATCAAATCGTTTGTATCGGTTAATGGCTCTACCGATGAAGCTATTACACAAGAACTTGTTAAAACTCTGAGCTATTTCGATAGGATAATGAATTGATGTACCGTTGTGATTAAAGCTACACTTGTTCGAATTTTTCGTTTAACTTATAGTTTTGAGTTCTGAGCAGAAGTCACAGCTAGATTATGAAAATAATCATTGTATGAATTTCTTGTCATACGTTTCACTGCTGTGGAGATCTACTGATACATTTGTCACTAATTGTTTGTTTTTTTGTTTGTTTTGTTTTTTGCTTTCCCGTTAGCTCTTCTCTTTCATCTGGACATGCTAACTATTATCTGAATAATCCATGGTGCTCGACGACGACCATAAGAGCGTAATATGGGAACAACATCTTTGATAGCTGCCTGCGACACAAGTGTGGAGGTCTTTTAAGTGTTAATACTGCTCTCTTCATCAACAAATAGATTGCATGGAATACATTTAATCGTTTTCTGAAAATCCATGCTATCTGCTTTGTGAATTTGATGGAATACGCTAGGAAGTGCTTCAGGAAGGTAGCATTAGATGATTGGGGACGATAGCATACACTAAAAACGAATGTTGCCTTAATTTCCTGTTAAAGTTAATTGAATCCATAACAACTCGCAGCTGGGAATCTCAAACTCGAGGCAGTGAATCGTTGGTATATCTGCTTAGTAGTAGTGGTACTACTACTACTACTACTTCTTCTTCTTCTTCTACTATTACTCTTAATACTACTACTCCTGACAAAACATTTGTGTGTCCAAATTGAACTCTGAAATGTTGGCAACTCAGGTATTATATTTGTGTACAGCATTATTCATATGAAAAAGGTTATTAAACTATAAATAGAAAAGCCGACACGTGATTATATTTGTTTTGTTTTGTTTTTTACTCAAGACGGCGTTTTGGGGTAATGCATGGCATCCATGCTAAAACTCCTGCAAAAATACCAAGAAATAGGATAGAGCTAGTGCCACGCGTTTTTTTTTTTTTTTTAATCAAAATGTCACTTTGGGCTTAAAATTTCAATCATCATGATGGTTAATTCTTTTGACCAACTATGTATTATCTGATAATGACCTTGCAATTAATATGATTACCACAAAATTTCCGTACAAAAACTTTTTCTTGATTAAACGTATAATATACAGTTAACAACGAAATTAATCATATCCCTTGTAAATTTGATGTTCTTTTATTTGTCGTTACTCAAGAATAAAATGAATAAATGGAAATGACATACGAATAGAATTACACTTTTAGATGTGAGCTTTAATATGTCAAGGTGAGGTGTAAAAGATGATAAATTTTGACAGGTATAAATAATGTATTATAATAATTGTTATCGAAAATAATATCGCTAGTGATATTCGTTTGTCTCGCAATGTGGTCAATAAGGAATCTAAAAGATCTCGACGTTTCGTGCGCCGCTGCAACACTTCGTCAGGTGATAAAAACTAATGTAAGCAAGGGTGCTTTATACTCTACGGGAGGACCGGCGCGACGGTCTATAATTCGATCGATAATCGGAAACAATAATGCACAGGGCCTATTGGCCGACGCACACGGTGCTCGACCAATCAGTAGGCCGCTGGTTTGGCTGATTATGCAAATGGCCTAATAATAATAATTGTTATTAGTATAATTATTATTGTGTGTAGTAGTAGTAGTAGAAGTATTATAATTAGTAATATTATCACTATTATTATCATCATCACAGTATTATTATTATTATTATTATTATTATTATTATTACTGTTAATATTGTGTAAAATTATTAATATTATTATCGTCATCATTATTAACAACATTCAACATCAAGTTTCTTTTTAACATTCGTATGGAGCTGGGTACAAATAATAATAATAATAATAATAATAATAATAATACTCAGCTCTTTTATAGCGCATAACACATTACAGGACAGCATGTCTCTATGCGCTTTAAATAGAAAGGAAAGAATTACAAGAAAAAGTAATGCAAATTAGAAATCCACTTAGAAGCAAAAAAGTACATTTAGTGTTGGACACTGAGTTCATGGGTGTACACTTTAACATTGAATAAATACATTTTAAGAGAAATCTTAAACTTGTTTAAATCATTGTGATTTCTCATGGAATCTGGAAGTGCATTCCATAAAACTTAGGAGGGTAAAAGAACGCTCACCGTAGGCTTTAGTTGAGGTGGGAGGGACAATGAATAATGCTTTTGGGCTTGATCTTAAATTACGAGTAGACCGGTACAATGATAATAGTTCACTTAAATAGGAAGGGGCAATGCCATGAAAGCATTCGTATGCAAAAACTAATAGTTTTAACAAAATACGGGAGTTGACAGGAAGCCAATGTAGATTTCGTAGCACAAATGAGTTTAAGAGCTGATTTCTTCGACAGCATGCTGGTCTCAGACTGTTACCGGACCGCATTTGTATATAGTTTTCATTCAAGGGATGCCGATTATGCTTTAAGATGGAGTTTGCCTTTTCTACTATCCTAATTCGACATGAATCTCCAAAGTTAAATTCTTGTCCTCTTATCTTCTCGGCCTGTCTAATGATTCTATTCAACATAGTGAGGTGTCCTTTACGATAAATTCTGTAACAGACTTATCATAGCAAATGGTGCATTTATGTAATGACTAATGATTGGTAAAGAGAGATCAAAGGGAAATAACGTAGTTATATCTGGGCCCAAAACTAAAATACAAAGAAGTGGGACTATCAAAATAACATTATTATAATTACAGTGATCATTATAACGAGGTTCCACTGTATTTAGATCAACGGTACATGCCATTTTTTTTTTAATGACAGGTTTTAATGAATATCAAGGGGAGCGGCCTGAGCACAGGTGGAAGCTGATTGCGTCTGAGGATGGATGTCTCCTCCTTCTACAGCCGTTAGAGCTTGGGCCTAGTTACCAATGAAGAAGAGCTGAAGTGGACGTCCATTAGAATGATTCATGAAAAGAAGAAGAAAAAAACAATTAGAAAGGTCTCCAATACATTGCAGGAAAAGTCCGCCTGATAAAAAATGGTTTTAACAAAAGCAGAAAATAAGAGAAACATTTTAGTAAAATTGTGAGAAAAGAAATCTGATAAAGGATAAAAAGTTATGAACTTTAAAGCTAAATTCAAGTTTTAGTAAAGTCCAAAACACCTTTGGTCAGTTTTCTTTGATTTTAGCTGATAATTAGGAAGCCACCGTCGATTCAAACCGGCTGTGAGACTTTGGCTCTCAAGGTGCATTATTAAACAAATAGACAAAAAAATACTTTCAATCTCTGGCCCGAAGATTAAAAGTTAAAAGTGCGACGACCATGTGTAAAAAAAATGGCAAAACTACTAGCTCGCGACGCTGTGCGAAACCTTTTTCTAGGTGCGTGTGCAGGTGTGGGGCGAATTTACCTCTTCGCAGTTGTATTAATTTGACATTCCTTTTACATCTTAAGCTGAAATTCATCAGTAATCATGCACGGAACATGAACATGTCTGGCACATTTTCATACAATAAGTATATTTTGATTCAATTGAAACAATACGTGTATAAGGACATATTCAACAAGTCACATTCCAATTTCTTTTAGCTACCAGAACTGGAAAATTTCTTTAAAAGTTGTAATCAATCAAAGCAAAATTGGCAACTCTGTGACATATGTTGTAAACTATTATATACCTCACTTAAGAAATCCAGCCATGTGATTGGTCGAAATTGCAGTCGTTGTTTTAACCATTCCCGTAAATAAACGAAAAATGCCAAACTCATGCTATAGTTATAGGGTAAAATCCCGGCAAAATTCCAGTTACCGGGAAAATAGTTCAGTCTTGCTGAAATACCCATTGGGTTCAGTGTTAAAAACTGGTTTGAGCGATCGCGGATACCATACATACGTGTACGTGTGCGAAGAATTGGTCGCTGGCTTAATTTACCATATTTTAATACAGCGCAGCGCAGACGACCGTACGGCAATCTCGATCGTACTGAATTCCAAACAAGGCAACAATGGCTGAAGAAACTCTCCCAAGATTTCAACTTCTTGATGATGATCAAATGCAAGACTTGATTAATTCTGCTGACAGCAAGAACACCAAAAATTCCGTGAAATTCTCCATCAAAATATTCGAAGACTTCCTGCAAGTTATCAACACAGACCTCGATAGCGTAAACAAACTTTCAAATTCGGAGCTGGACAATGTACTCCAAAAGTTTTACACTGGTGATAGACGGAAGAACGGATCTTATTACATGAAGAAGTCAAAGTTAGCTATTAGATTCTAACTTCAGCGTCATTTCCTCAATTGTAACAAGGTAGATATCATCAAGCATGAAGATTTTTCCAACTCAACGAGAGTTTTAAAGTGTTTTTCAGCAAAGCTTAAACAGGAAGGAAAGGGAGTTCTAACTCACAAACCAGCTATCTCAGCAGAAGACATGGACAAAATTCAAGGTTCGCTTGAGTTGGATGATCCTGTGGGTCTTCAGGACAAGGTATTTATGGACGTAATGTTGTACCTTTGCAATCGGGGTAGAGAGAATTTGCGTAAAATGACACTCGACAGCTTTGACATTTGTGATGAAGGGGGAAAATGCTCCATAACTCTGAAAGATACACTCACAAAAAACAACCGTGCAGATAAACTAGAGAAAAGCCAAGGTGGTGTCATGATTCCAACTAATGGTCCACGATGTCCTGTTGCCTCCTTCTTACGCTACAAAGATAAATTGAATCCACAATGTAAGAGTTTTTGGCAGAGACCGGCAAATGCAAAGGCCAAGCGTGAGTTGAAATTCAATCCATCTTCTTCTGATCAATGGTACTCTAATGCACCCCTAGGGAAAAACAGCATCGGAGACAAGATGAAAACAATTTCATCTCGTGCAGGTACCAAGGCTTACACCAACCATTGCCTAAGGGCAACCATCATCAGTACCCTACAAAATGCTGGGTTCCGAGACAGAGAGATCATGAGTGTCTCCGGGCACAAGGTGGAGAGCAGTCTCAAACACTATGCTATGACCAGCAGTACAGCAAAATAAAACATGAGTCATGCTATCGCGGCAGCTGTTAATCCGAAGGGGGATAAGTCGAAGGAGTTAGAGAGGAGAAAAGGAGGAGAGAGGGTTTTGGGGTAGATTTTGTGTTTTAATAAAATAAAACTCATGATTTCAATTCTGTATAATGATATGTTGAGAAATATTAAACTCTTTTTATTTTTTTAATATTCAGTCTTATTCTGAAGAAGAAAAAAAACATGCTCATTCTAGTTGTTGGGATGAAATAACTGTGTAGTGCGGTAATATTTTCCTCTTATTTAATTGTAATAATTATAATAATTAATGGTTTGTTTTATTCAAAATCATTTCTCAGCCCGAAGGCTGAATTTTGTTAATTTTTACAATTTGATAAAAACGTTCATAATTCAAAAATATATGTCAAATAAAAGATTACATAAAATGAATTAAAAATTAGTTAAAGTTCATAGTAAAATATAAAATATAAAGATATATATAAATATGTACATGCAATAATATTTCCCCTCAGATATTCAAAGATTTTTTACGGATATATTGTCAAATTATGAACATTCTTGTATTTATATTCGTTTTTCAAATGATAAATAAGCTATGTTGTAATTAAGTTGCAGTTTGAATAAACTAGGACTATGGAAAATGCTTTGTTTCTATGTTTTCAGAAATAAATCAATGAATACAAACAAATTCCCTACTTTCTCATCGTTTATCGCATTTCACTGATCTATTTCTCTATTTTTTCTGAGTTTTATTAAAGCCAATCTAATATTAGGGTGGACTGCCCCTTTAAGTGGAAATACATATATGTATAGGATCCCATTAACAATATTGGTATCTTATCAGCACCCTATTATAATGCAGTCCTTTTGTACACAAACCAAAATTCACAATTTCTACTTCTCAAAACTGGATTTCAACCAATCTTGACAGGGAACCATTCTTAGGCAAAACATGATTTGAAGGATTCAAAATGGGTTCCCATCTCACATGGGGCAGCTCTCTCCTGGATTTTAACCAAACTTGACGGGGACAATCCTGAGGCAAAGGAGATTTACATTTATTGAAATGGGGTACCCATGATGCATGTAGGCAACCCCCAAATTGCCCCAATGGCCGTATTTTCACACTTTTGACCTTTTTCTTAAAATGCATTAATGGATTTCAACCAAACTTGACGGGGACCATCCTTAAGTAATGGGGAAGGGGTCTCCAGTTGTTAAAATTGGTACCCATGCCGCCCCAGGGGCCATATTTTGGCATTTTCAATTTCTTCTCAGACACTCATGCCTGGGACTTAACCATCCAAAGCCTCCAAAGTGCCCCAAGGGCCAAGTTTACGAATTTTCAACTTCTTATTAAAAGAAAACATGGCTCGAATTTAACCGAATTTGACAGAAATCAATCTCAGGCAATTGGGATCTAAATTTGTTATATAAAGTGCTCATATGGTATGGGGGGAGCCTCCAGGAGGAAATAATTAAACATTTATAACTTTCTCTTTAATAGAAAGTACATGTAACATTTAAATATGTATGTGTGTATGATTACCAAATCCAATTTGTATTTGAGAGGGACAAAGGGTGTCATGTTTGGGAGGGGCCCCTCCCCAATGATTACTGCC
The DNA here is from genome assembly GCA_037976565.1 of Mesocentrotus franciscanus. Lineage (NCBI taxonomy): Eukaryota > Metazoa > Echinodermata > Echinoidea > Camarodonta > Strongylocentrotidae > Mesocentrotus > Mesocentrotus franciscanus. The sequence continues at coordinate 24,548,954 of CP137684.1, read as the reverse complement.
CCTGAATCATGGAAGGCCCCTTATTTCATGTACTCAGTTGAGCGTAAGGTCTGCAGACCTCGTTTGTCCATGTTAAGCCATGTACAAAATACATACAATTAATCCAAATTTACGACTTTTTTCCAGTGCTTGTGAAGCTATGACTTCAACAAAGGGAAGTGTGAGCAGTACCAAAACAGTGTCAACTGATTAAAGAACTATAAGGATCTATGCAACTGGGAAACTTGGTTTTGCTATTCACTGTGCACTTTATTTCAGATTATTAATTTACCTAAAATGGAAACATTTATTTCGGGGTGGTTAAGGGCGATCCAACACTTATAACTATTATATTATTATATATATATATTCGTTTGGGATGGGGAACAATTTACCCTATGATAACAAGGGGGTAGTATGTCTGTCCAATACCCACCCCCTCCCTCTCTATATACCACACGCTTCGCCCATCTAATGAATACAAATTGGATTTGGTAATTCTAGAAAAATACATTTTTAAAATGAATATGTAGCTTGTTTGAAGGAAGACATTAAAAATATATAAGTGTGATATATCATGTCAGAGAGACTCATTATCATCAAGTAAGATCACTTTCACCTTAGGATAATTCCTATCAAGTTTGCTTAAATTCCAGCGATGCTGTTTTGAGGAAAAGTTTTAAAAAATATGTCAAAATATGACCCCTGCCCCCTTGCCAGGTGGTAACCTCATTTCAACAACTTTAGATACTCCCTTGCCTCAGGAGAATTCCTGTCAAGTTGAGCATTTTGCTCAGGTGAGCTAAACAAATCACTTATATTTTAGATCTATTTTATTTTTATTTCGTCTACATGTATTTTATAAAAAAACAACAACAGTGAAACTGAAGAACGTTCATTCTTTTTTCATTATATTTCTACTATAATTCAAAACAACTTGTTATCACGGTTCAGTTTCCATATTTCTGGCTGTATACACATGGAGTCCCTGTGATCTGGACTACAATGATCTCAACAAACAGAAAAGGATAATTTTAAAAGGGATTATTGTTGTGGTAGAAGGCAACTTTCATAACCATGTATTTCTCCAAAACAGCCCATTATATTGTTATCCTACCTTCGTCTCCTCAAGTTGTCATCTTTATCTCTTTATCTCCTATGGTAAAGCATCATCCTTAAATAAAGAAATAGTGTAAAGGCATTATATACAAATTATAATTGCATGCACTCATGTTGACCATTAATGTTAGATCTTCTGAACAGGGATACATGATCACATGGGGACAGTGTTAGATGATCAAGGTTTTACATCTAATGTACACCCCCCCATACACATTTCCGACAGCTCGTTCACAGTTGTTCCTGACAAATTTGAACATCTACTGACTTTGGCTAACATCCTCACATTATTACAAATATTTCAATGATACCACTTTACTGTTTCCACCTTAGTCCATTCTAGAAATGAATCTCTTCCATACATTCTACTTTAAAATGTTTAATATCCTCTTAAAAACAATCCAAAATTATCACATTTACTTCATACTTGTACCCATATAACTTGTATATATATATATATATCTTTTTTTGGTGTACATATATTAAGGAAAACAATTGTCAATATCACTGTGAAATTATATCATCATGTTTATTAATAAACGTACATATATACCTGTCAATTTATATGTGAAATCTTTAGGTCTCCATATCATCTTGCATCTTCAACATTTGCCGCAATGTCTATAATAAGTTCCATGGGTTGGGTTCTTCTGTTAAAATGTATCCGAGGGAAAGATTCGAAATTAAAAATAAAATTATCTTTAACATAATTTTACCTTCATCTATATCCACTTTTTGATATGTTTTAGCATTCAATAGAAAGATTGGTTCCTGCCTTGAAAACTAGAGGATTTTTTGAACGTCTTTTGATCATTGTCTTATTATTCTTTATCTTTTTCAGACCGTGTTCAAATACAGTTCACCGACAACCAAATCAACAAAAATACAGCGCTCTTGTTTAAAAACTGCCCACACAAAATTTACCTTTACATTGTGCTCAGTTTTGTAAAGCTACATTAGCCCATCACAGTGCTACATATTCGCAAATGAGAACTGACATGACTGACCGAATTTGTCAATAACCATCGTATAGATCAATGACCGTTACCTTGTTTCGTTCAGTACAACTCAATACCTCGTCCACTTCGTCATGCCATTAACACATATTTTATGGAGTTACATTAATGATTACATTTGGATCAGGGAGATGGAGCCACTGCAATTGACAAAATTAATTCATCAAGATGAATTATTTCAGCAAAATAAATCCTGAAAACCGCCTTCCATCTCGATCGAGATAAATGAAGATAAAATGAGATGAAAAGTAAACTAGTGAAATTCAAGAGGAATTTCACATTCCTCTTTCCTGGAGGTTGACATAATACATTCGTCTTTAAATACTGAAAGTAAATACATGAACTATGTCGATATAGGGAATAAACGAAATATGAGATGGCGAGTGGTTCCTGATGAAAAAAATCAGCATAATTGGAATAAAAATTAGCACATTTTGAAGAAGTGCGAAAACGGAGGAGGAAAATAATTTGATTAGTCAAGTTCACATCTTATTCACCACTCACAATTTTATAGAGACGAGTGCGTTATACAGAAATGGCGAAACCGAACACATGCGAGTTTGAAAACAAGATCACCGCGTTATCCACTAATCAGGGTCCATTACTTCAGTTCAAGGGTTGCACGACCTGTTTAAATTATCTTACATGTAATCAAAGCATGTATTTTTTAAATTTACATCTAAAGTGTTATATCCACTCTTTAAACCCTGTCGGCGAAGATTATTTGAGAATCGAGAGTTGGTACACAATCAATGAAAGAGATAATACGTGTCAGTGCTTTCATTTTCCTCGAGTGTAACTTGGGATCCGTAACTCATATATACACGGTATACCTAAAAATATTGTCGGTAGAGATAAAATATATCAATTACTAGATAGTATACGCGTGTGTGAGATCAGGCAGAGATACTCTACTATCATTACATCATTTACGACATATTATTCCAGTTCAAGGTTACTTAACGTTATACAGCTGTCATGTAGTAGATCTATGGTGCAAGTGAAGTTGTATAATTTGCCTTTCCTTTCCCCCTTTCATTTTCCTTTTCTTCTCTTTGAGATTGCGTCAATTTCAGTAAAGCGGAATGTTGACTCAAAAATGAGAAAAAGAAAAAACAGAAAGAGAAAGGAAAATCTACGTAAGATAAAACAAGCCGAGCATCATTCGAAGTTGGCCTGCTTTACATAATAGTGCTTCTACTGATCGTGTGGGGTGAATTAAAAAGGATAACAAATGAGGACTCATTAACAAACTGCATCTTATTTACAGCATGACAACGGCTGTACAAGAGAATGGTTCAAATAAATTGCATTGACATGGAAATATATGGGAATGCGAATAAGCATGAGTAGCTCTCTTATCATTACATCACTGTGGAAATGTTTAATGACTCCAGAATACAGGCCATGTTTACCTGATGATATTGTTGTCATGAAATTTAATTGAGCTGTAACATTTCAGAGTTTACTTTAAGTGAAACCAAAAGACACGAAGTCATTATACATTTTTAGATTGTATCACATTATTTTGTATCACAATTTATTGACAGTCACAGTAGCAAAACCTAATTCAATGTCCTACACTGTAATGCAAGAAGCCTCAATAAAAGCTTTGGTTTTTTTTTTAACTCTCCTATTTTCAATACCCTAAATGATTTTCCCTTCTCTGTAAAACCCCTCTCCGAAACATGGCTGAATAAAAATTCCCCTCCTATATTTAATTTGAAACATTATACCATGATTCGAGCTGATCGTGTATCAAAAAGAGGAGTTTGGGTTGCTTTATGCATTTATGTCGAGTTCAATTTTAAACCAAGAGTGGATGTTCACATTGATGGAATCGAATCAACTTTCATCGAAATTAAAAGTAATAAGGGCAACAACGAAGTTATCGGTGCAATATATAGACTTCCAAACAACCACCTTGAATTATTTTATGACAGTTTAAAAACATCGTTGAATATACTATCTCAAGAAAAAAAGGAAGTATACTTAATAAGCGATTTTAATGTAGACATACTGCCTTCCCTACAAAACAACATTGTTTGAACTCTTCTTAATTTGTTATTTTCCCCATGCAATACATCCACTAATCAATAAACCAACTAGAATAAACACATCTTCTGCTACTATCTGTTGTTGCTGTTGTTTTCACGAAATTACTGTACTCTGTAAATTTCTGAAGTGTTCGACTTTATCGGTTTGATTGGGTACTGGGTTGCGTGTTATGCAATTTGCCTACAGTCAGGCAAAATGTTGCCTGTTAGCGTGCGTGAACTCCTATTCAACATTTTGTAATTCAGGTCACTGGTTTCATAAGAATGTCTGATCAAAAATAGAATTCGTCTATTGTTATGGTTGTGTGCTTGAGGAATTATATTAGGAGTTCCGGGTTGCATTATATCAACTCTTAATGACACTGAGCAATGAAATCCTGTTGATCCAGTGCGTCCCAGAAAACAAACGATGATCGTGAGTGAACTATGAGCTGTATGAAAATAATTATTTGCTTTTCATAAACCAAAAATCATTCTTTTGAAAATGGCATGTCAAAATCCAGTTATGCCAGATTTTGTTTAAACAGTGAAAACATTAGTATCACATGCGGACACAACCTACGGGAAATGTATGCTTTAAAACATTACTAACAAGATTTCCACAGTGTGATTACTGATATGGGCATTCAAATGAACTGTTAAACATAATATGGGCGAATACCCGTTTCCTGGATGACAGCGTGTACATTCCTAGATTTCCCCCTAAACCAATACATAACCCTCGAGCATTGAAAATGTGTCCCTTTAGTGATTGAAGAGGATGCCCATCCTTAGAGGTAAATTACACATTCTATCAGTTCATTTACTGCCGTACGTACCCATAAAACCATATCTTTCCCCCTTTACCTCCCTGAAAGGTGTCCCTTAATACTTTAAATCTTGTGGAAACATCACCCAATTGAATGCATTGGACTTTTGAATAGTTCCAGATTTGAAAAATGCAAAAAAATCACTCTTCATAACAATTGCAGGCACATTTACATGTCATAACAAAATCATCTCTTTTTACCCCCACCATAGATAATATCTCAATTATCCTTTAAGCTATGATGATGGCAGTTATTTTGCACAAAAAAAATCATGCCGTTTCGGTTTCAAAGTTTGTTTTCCTTTAGGTCAAGTTCATAAGTGGCTTCCCTAGTTGAAGAACATCATTCTCGTCCGGTTTTACGCTCGTCAGGACTACTCCTTCTCCAAGTTCCACGTACATGACTTCAGATGTATGGTGATTGTGGCTTCTCTTCATTTGCTCCACGCCTCTGGAACACCCGCCCTCCTATTTTTCGCAACACCGAAAAACTAGGCAGGCTTCAAAACTCATCTTTTCAAGCAAATGTGTAGTCCATGACTTTTGGAGGAGCGGGCGCCTTTGAATGTTTAAAACATATAAATGGCGCCATACAATTGCTGTGGGTCATCATCATCACCATCATCATTGGTGATCCTTACGTTTTCGTTTTCACAGTTTTACTAAAATCTGGCACGAATGGATTTTGACGTGCCATATTCATAACAATGTAGGACAGTAAAGCGTGTATGGATTAATGTAATCAATGTATTATATAAAAGCATGTTACTGCTACTTTGTGAAAAGCAAAGAATCAAATGAACACAGCTCATTGTTCATGTTCATGTTCATTGCTTGCAATAACTATTTGATTTTTGGTTTCGTCTTTTTCATGAACGCAAAGTACATATAGATTGGCCACGTTGAACACATTTGCACATTCTTTGGTATATGCTTACCCAACAGAGAAACATGCACCTTATATGTATTCATCCATTTAAGCAAAATGGACGCCTTCAGATGGCGATAAATTACAGTAAAACAGGGTAGATAGAGAGCGAAAGAGAAAGGGAGGGAGAGAGAGAGAGAAAAAAAAGGAGATAGAAAAAAGAGAGAAGGTGAGAGGATGGAGGAGGGAGAGAGGGGAAGAGTGAGGCAAGAGGGAGAAAGAGATAGAAATGGAGAGAGAAAGGGAGAAAGAGGGGAAGGGGAGGGAAAGATTAAGAGAGAAAGAGAGAAGGGGAGGGGAAGTGGGAGTGGAATGGTGCGAAAATGATTATAAATAAAATCATGAATTGACCTAAAAGTTAATGACAACACAACGGCGGATTTTATTTCTTAGTTATTTAAACCTTAAAGACTATTTCTCGTTTACGAATGCCGCGTCGTAATTGTTAATCAAACGGAAAATATTCCTTGGCTAATTTTCAGTAAAATGCCCCTTTATTGATTAAACAAGAAGCTATGCTTCCTCTGTTATTGATGTATAGAATATATATATATAAGAATGGTTACTTTAACAAAATATATTTATATATACCCATAATCCATATAGAAAGAAACAATTTATAGACGAAAATGTTTCTGCTTGGCCACCACATAGACTTGTACTACAATCTGATGTATTCTAATAACTTGGTCTGCCCCGCTTACATTTCTCTCTCTTTCTTTCTCTGATTTTTATATCTAAAAAAGCAGTCGGTGCTTGATTTTAGGAGTTCCGAGTTTATTCTAGTTCTCGAACAAAGGAATTTTCAATATCTGTTAGTCATCCAAAATTCCGTTTGACTTTAATGAGTGCGTGATCATAAACTGTGAAAGCAATCATTGTCGGAAATATACCTAGCTATCTGTCTGGCCTGTGAATGCAAAATCGACTTTGCTGAAGTGAAAAAGGAGAGAATCGAAGGGAAATTCCACTTTGATATTATGTTGGTTATAAGAGCAGTAGAAATATGAGAGAAACAGGTCAGTGAGAAAAGAAAATCATTAATTTGTTTAAGGATGCAATCAATCAAACACAAATGTACAACTCTGTGACGTATATGAAGAGCTCGGTTCCTGAAGGTACTACATTATTTTTTTTATCGACATTTTATTTATTTTTTTATTTTTTTTAGGGGGGCCCGGGGGGGGGGCATTAATGTACACATTTCCAGTAGCCTCATACAATGACACTTCCAAAAAGCTGAATTTCCCGAAAAGAGTAAAAAATGGCATTTAAAAATAAGTTCGGTTCCATAAGGTACTATATCCATTCGAGTCATGCATTGTAACTTGCATACAGTATGCACGATATTCGGTTCCAAAAGGTACTACATCCACACAAATAAAAAAAAACATAACACAATAGTATTATCAGCCAAAGTATTATTCCAAACCGACATTGCTAACTATGCTAATTAATTTTTTTTTAAATCGTGTTTGGATTTACGGATGCAGTACCTTTTGGAACCGAGTTAATAAACACACTGCACACTTCATAGTACATTACATCCACAAAATATTTGCACACATTGGGGTGGAAGGAAAGATTAAAGGGGAAGTCTACCCTGATATTTAGTTGTGTCAATAAAAGAAAACTTATACATTTTTGAAGTGTTTCTGACATTCAACCAAATACAAATTGGTAACTCTGTATGTTTTGAGGTCCTCTCCTATTTGCTCTGCACTGAAAATGTCATGACTTCCATTTTCTCAGTCGTTTATTAAGGAATGGATTAATAGCAACATTTGTGCAATGAATATATCTAGGGGGCATCAGTACATTTCTATAACTAACAACAAGGCGTATCACAGATTTTACATCTTGTTTAATATACACGGTAATTTTGTCCGAGCGTGACAGTAAAAAGATAAGCATCTGCCTTGGATCATGAGTAGCCTTACATGGGTATGTTGGAGACTTGCTTTAAGATCACACTAAAAAACTGACCTCCCCCCAACCCCATTTGGCATACATTCAAGAACATCTTCTACAAAATACGACCCCTTAAAAGCAGGCACATAATGGGCTCTCAATATATTTGCCTTGTTGGGTTCACATCTTCAAAGAGTATTTTTGCTGAAAAGTTACATACATGTATCCGTTCACATGTTTGCAAACATCCTGAAAATGTGACCCTTTTCTCATGAAATGTCTTTCTCTTTCAACGGGGGATACCCTTTTTTATTCCGCAGAGGTTGCAGTGTTCGCATATATAACCCCGAAAATTTCCCTTATTGTGCGAAATTTGAATCTACCATACCTCCTCAAAGTTAAAATGAAATGATACCACCTAGGGGATTATCCCCTCAATACGGCTGTTTGGAGCCAGAAGGGCGTTAACTCTGTGTAAAATTATATGAGTTAATGCTCTTCTGGCTCCAAACAGACAAACTGTTCACAGAAGGCATTATCAACACACTATACAATTGTAAACATTTGTATACATTTGTAATCGGTCATTGTTTGTGAACATTGCTATGCCGCACGTGGATTGTAACTTTTAAAGTGACCTCTAACTTTTCTTTGTACTCGATTTTGCTTTGTTTATCTCCCGACGCATTCTAGGGTGAACCGACTTTAACATTTGACCATCACCGGCAACAAAAGCGTACCTCCTGGCTTTGATGATTTCTTGTAGTATATTCGTTGTCATCCAGTGTTTGGTATGCGGGTATGTAGTGACTGTTCGACTTTGCACATTTAGGTTGTGACAAAATATGATGTAGTCATTTATTGCATTTGCGAGTTCATTTATGTCATATGACGCTTTAACGAGAACATTCCAATCAGTCATTTGAAAACATGTTTAGAGTTTCTTAATCGTTTCGTTGTCCCGAACTTGCACCACTCTTTGTTGTGCTTTTTGCATTTTAAGGCTTCTGGGGGTGTTTTGGTAGCAGATGTATGATGTTATGATCCGAAAGTCCGATCCCGGGTCGGATTACTGTATTGTAGGAATTTTAATGGAGCTATAACATCTATCCATTATGTTACCCCCTCTTGTCGATTAATCAATGCCTTGGCAGTAGAGTTAGCATGAGCGCCGATCCTTACTTACTACCTATTGTTCATGGGATGAATAAATAGATCACCCCCCCCCCAATGAACAATAGGTATCAATTGCAGATCGACGCCCATGATAGTTAGGCATCGTATTCTTTAGTCTACATTGATTAAAATCCCCAAGTACGATTTTGGCGGAGTCCGGTGATTTGGCCTCCATTCTCCCACATTCTGTATCTTGATCAAGCTTTGAAGCTTTATTTTCTATATAACATCGGGAGAGATGTAGACCAGAAATAAGTGAACTTTGTTATCCTCGGGGCAGGTAGAATGTGCATAACGATACACGTAAAGGGAAGGGGTTATTGCTCAGGTTTCTTTCTCCGCCTTTGGCCGGATAGGCCGATATCTTCCAGCGTCGGTGTCCATTTTGATTAAAATCCCCAAGTACGATTTTGGCGGAGTCCGGTGATTTGGCCTCCATTCTCCCACATTCTGTATCTTGATCAAGCTTTGAAGCTTTATTTTCTATATAACATCGGGAGAGATGTAGACCAGAAATAAGTGAACTTTGTTATCCTCGGGGCAGGTAGAATGTGCATAACGATACACGTAAAGGGAAGGGGTTATTGCTCAGGTTTCTTTCTCCGCCTTTGGCCGGATAGGCCGATATCTTCCAGCGTCGGTGTCCATTTTGGCAGATTGGTGGGTAATAATAATAATAATAATAGTTCAGTTCTTGTATAGCGCATAATACGTTATGAAATAACATCTCTATGCGCTTCCAAAGAGCTTTGGAAATTATTACCCTAGCTTTAGCTCCGGCAGCCGTTAACAGCGCACAGTGCATTTCAAGGAATAATCCTACCAGGTACCCATTTACCTCACCTGGGTTGAGTGTGGCAAATGTAGATCAATGTCTTGCCAAAGGACATTAGTGCCGCGGCGGGACTCGAACCGCGGACCTTGTGATCGACAGTCCGGTGACGTATCCACTCGACCACAACACCTCTACGGGTACGGTTTTGGACGGTGGGTACGGTATTGGACGCTGGGTTATCTGCTAGGTTTTTTTTGTTTAATGGCGGGAATACTCAATGATAGACGTTTGTCCGGTTGATGCAAAGACGTGACAGTTTTCAGGAAGAATGATTAAAATTATCACTTTACCTAGGGAGCAAAACTCCATTTTTTTTTATTTATTTATTTATTTTTTATTTTTTATTTATTTATTTTTTTTTTTTTTGGGGTTGAGACATGGTTGGTTGTAACAGGTTGTTGGGTGTCAATGTGTTCAGGAGACATCCCTGCACAATTTATAGGTGGACTACCTTGACAATATGCTGCTGGAAAAAATGGCGACCATTTTTCAAAATGACCGGTAAGTACAACTATTGTTGTATAATTCTGGAGATTACTTTTGGAATAAACCTCTTTTTACCATGTGCAAGATGTCAAATGAAAGAAAATTTAATTTTCTACAATATGATACTACATATAATAGTTTGGGGGATGATTTGAATAACAATTTTCAGCCCCCAAAAATGATTTTATACCTTTGTCTTCCCACAAATATGAATTGCGCCAAAATACATATTTCTCCTTATTTAAAGAAATTATGAAATCTACTTATTTGGAACTTTCTGACAAGCTGTCTAGAAACATGATTAACATCATAAATCAATTCAAGTTCATTGCTTTTCTAACAAATATGTTATAACGCTCTAAAGTTGACACTTTGATATGAGTCAAAATGGCAATTTTTGTTGAGGGCTGGGGGCTGAGGGCTATCTTCTCCTTAGCAACGGTAACATAGTGACATGAAAAATAGAATATATGGCGAGTAGATGCTATCAGCAAGCAGATGACTACTTTGATAGGAAGCTTGAAGACAGATGATGCAGCAGTTGCATCATATTTTGATAATACACACATGTATATCTCTCTTAATTACCCTTGCTATGGTAATAATATGACTAGTAACCGATATAAATGTGTTTTCAGAAACCAAAAAAGTACATAAAAATAAGACCTGATTCCAAGTGACGGACACGATTTGCAGTCAGAAGCATGTTCATAGTGCCTGGTGTGGTTCAGAACTTTCACCCCTCCCTTCGTTGAGATGACACGGCGTTTAAAATCTCTTGGTAAACTATGGTGAAAATATCTGTGAGTGGGTTATATTTCTTGCCGCCCCCGCCCCCATCCATACTTTTCATCTCAAAGCATTTGCCTAATCCAATAGCTACAACGCTTTAAAACAAATAAATAGTTAAACAAAATTGGCGTAACTGGACGGTTTGATTAAAAACTTGCACGCTTGCTACAGTATTTTTAGTAGATTGAAAAACAATGGTAAAAGACATCAGATCCTGCAACCTAAACGCCTCTACCGTTTCTGTGACATGCCAATGTCCCGTCCCACCCCCACCCCTTTCCGACATGCATACACACTCTCAACATTAATGAGAGAAACTGGTGCAAATCATCGTTTATTTCAAAAGTACAATGAATTTGAAACACAGATCACGACGAACTCACTAAACATTTAAAATTAAATGATACAGGCAAAAGATTGTCATTACCCGCCCTCCCCCTCTAAAATTCGGGAAAAATCTTGCTAAATAGCTTTTACTCGGAATATATGTGAATATTACTTCTTGAGAAATATGAAGTTTGTAAACATTTAGACTTTCTGTACCTCATGTTCATTTCATGTGAAGCTTTTTGAATAGTTATGGATAAATAAACGATAAATATGGAATTGGTCTTATGAACGTAAAACAGTACAATTTGACCCTTTACAATTCAACTAATATATTGGTTTCTGGTAATGACAAGGACTGTCAATGTAATACTCCGGATAATTTTCTATCGCAATTAATTGACAATCATAGTAGCAAAACCTCATTTAGTATCCTACACTGTTTAGTAAAAAGCCTCAATAAAAACTTTGAATTTATTGAAACTCTCCTATACACCTTAAAGAAATTTTTCATCTCTGTAGCATTTCCCCTCTCTGTAACAGCTCCAAAACCTGGCTGAATACAAATTCCCCTCTCTTATTTAATTTAGAACATTATACCATGATTCGAGCAGACCGTGCACCAAAAACAGGAGGTGGGGTTGCTTTATACATTTATAACGAGTTCATTTTTAAACCAAGAGTGGATGTTCACATTGAAAGATTCTAATCAACTTTCATCGAAATTGAAAATAATAAGGGCAAGACAAAAAAGTTGTCGGTGCAATATATAGACTTTCAAACAACCACCTTGAATCAATTTACGACAGTTTAGAACCATCGTTGAATTGTTACACTACTGTAAGGAAAGGTATGTCTTTAAGGCTCTCATAAAATCATAAAGGGAAGATGTATTCCTGATCGTTAAGGGCAGATAATTCCACAGAGCTGGAGCTGAAACCACAAAGGATCGGTTTCCATAGGTATGCATATTAACAGGGTGTACTACAAGGAGGTGTTGTGATGATGATCGAAGTGTACCTACTGGATTGTGCTTACGAATTAGATCTGACATAAAAGATGGAGCAAGATTATTCTGTGCTTTAAAACACATGATAAGAATCTTAAATACAACACGTTTTTGTATGGGCAACCAGTGTAGTTTCTTCAGAAGGGGAGTGATTTGATTTGAATTTGATTTGAATATATTTCCGTATAAAAGAAGTACAATAATCGAAACATTATAAAATATACTAATAGAGATAAAGTGCTGTATGGCCCTACTCAGCGTCCACCTAAACTCTTCATAATTTATATCTTTCCAATGTAATACATCTACAAATCAATAAACCAACTAGAATAAACGCATCTTCAGGTACTATTTGTTGTTGTTGTAGTTGTTTTCACGAAATGACTGTACTCTGAGGGCTTCTGAAATGTTCGACCTTATTGGTTTGATTGGGTAACTGGGTTGCGTGTCATGCTCTTGCCCTACAGTCGGGCAAAATGTTGCCTGTTAGCGTGCGTAAACCCCTATTAAGAATGTGGTTATTCGGGTGACTGGTTTTATAAGAATGTGTGATCCAAAATAGAATTTGTCTATTGTTATGGCTGTGTGCATCATGAATGACTTTGGGAGTTCCGAGTTTATTCTAGTTCTCAACCAAAGAAACTTTGAATATATGTTATTCATCCAAAACTCATTTTGACTTGATTGAGTGCGTGATCATAAAATGTGAAAGCAATTATTGTCGGAAATATAATTAGCTAGCTGCCTGGCCTGTGAATGCAAAATCGTAACGAGCCGGAATAACTAAGAATCAATATCTGGCGGTACTTTGGTAGCAGATGTATGACGTTATGAACCGATCCCGGGTCGGATTACTATTTTGTAGGAATTCTAATGGAGCTGTAACATCTATCTAATATGTTACCCTATCTTGTTCGTTTAAAAATGACTTGGCAGTAGAGTTAGCATGAGCGTCGATCCTTACTAAATATCTATTCTTCAGCGGGGATAAAAGAATAGATCATCCCCCATGAGCAATAGGTATCAATTACAGATCGACGGCCATGATTAAAACCCCCAAGTACAATTTAGGAGGAGTCCGGTGATTTGGCTTCCATTCTCCCACATTCTGTATCTTGATCAAGCTTCGAAGCTTCATTTTCTATATAGCATCGGGAAAGATGTAGATCAGAAATAAGTGAACTTGGTTAAACCCTCGGGGCAAGTAGAATGTGCGTAACGTTACACGTAACTTTTTTAAAAGATTTTCGTTGCCTGTAGAATATTTGACAGAGAAGTTCGTACACCATCTTTAATTTACGTAAAGACATTTCCCCAACGCGTATTTTCTTGGTTTGCTGGAATGAACGGTCTAATCTTGCAACGTAAAAAAAACATCAACATTTGTGTTTTCGTTAGTAATGTCAGGATTTAGCCATGTTTCGGTGAAGCAATATTACTTGAATTTCGAAGATCGTTAATGTATCTTGATAGAGCTCGAATTTCGTCCATTTTATTGTAAAGGGAAAGGGTTATTGCTCAGGTTTCCTTCTCCGCCTTTTCTTGGGTAGGCCGATATCTTCCAGCGACGGTGTCCATTCTTGCAGATTGGTGGGTGCGGTATTAGACGCTGGGTTATCTGCTAGGTTTTTTTTATTTAATGGCGGGAATACTCAATCGTAGACGTTTGTTCGGGTGATGCAAAGACGTGACAGTTTTCAGGGAGAATGATGAAAATTAAACTCCAATTTGTGGGGGTTTTGAGACATGGAATGTTGTTATTGGTCGTTGGGTATCAATGTGTCAAGGGGACATCCCTGGACTACTTTGGCAATATATGCTGCTGGAAAAATGGCGGTCACTTTTTCAAAATGACCGGCATGTATAACTAGTGTTGTGCAATTCCGGAGATTACTTTTTAACATAACCTCTTTTTACCATGTGCAAGGTGTCATTATGAAAGAAAATTATTTTCTTCTACAAGATGATACAACATTTAATAGTTTTGGGGATGATTTGCATGACAATTTTTTTTGTTAACGATTTTTTTTTCAAAAGTATATGAGTTGCGGAAAAATAATTATTTCTCCTTATTTAAAGAAATTATGAAATCTACTGATTTTGAACTTTTGAAAAAACTGTCCGAGAACATGGTTAACATAATATCTAAATTCCAACTTCATTCCTTTTCTAACAAAAAGTTATTGCGCTCTAAAGATAACACCTTGATATGAGCCAAAATGGCAATGGCAAAATGGCAATAGCAACGGTAACATAGTAACATGAAAAATAGAATATATCGCGAGTAGATGCTATCAGCAAGCAGATGACTACTTTGATAGGAAGTTTGAAGTCAGATGATGCAGCAGTTGCATTATATTTTTTAAATACACACATGTATATCTCTCTTAATTACCCTTGCTATGGTAATTATATGACTAGTAACCGATATAAATGTGTTTTCAGAAACCAAATTAGTACATAAAAATAAGACCTGATTCCAAGTGACGGACATGATTTGCAGTCAGAAGCATGTTCATAGTGCCTGGTGTGGTTCAGAACTTTCACCCCTCCCTTCGTTGAGATGACACGGCATTTAAAATCTCTTGGTAAACTATAGTGAAAATATCTGTGAGTGGGTTATATTTCTTGCCGCCCCCGCCCCCATCCATACTTTTCATCTCAAAGCATTTGCCTAATCCAATAGCTACAACGCTTTAAAACAAATAAATAGTTAAACAAAATTGGCGAAACTGGACGGTTTGATTAAAAACTTGCACGCTTGCTACAGTATTTTTAGTAGATTGAAAAACAATGGTAAAAGACATCAGATCCTGCAACCCAAACGCCTCTACCATTTCTGTGACATGCCACTGTCCTGTCCCACCCCCACACCTTTCCGACATGCATACACACTCTCAACATTAATGAGAGAAACTGGTGCAAATCATCGTTTATTTCAAAAGTACAATGAATTTGAAACACAGATCACGACGAACTCACTAAACATTTAACATTAAATGATACAGGCAAAAGATTGTAATTACCCGCTCTCCCCCTCTAAAATTCGGGAAAAATCTTGCTAAATAGCTTTTACTCGGAATATATGTGAATATTACTTCTTGAGAAATATGAAGTTTGTAAACATTTAGACTTTCTGTACCTCATGTTCATTTCATGTGAAGCTTTTTGAATAGTTATGGATAAATAAACGATAAATATGGAATTGGTCTTATGAACGTAAAACAGTACAATTTGACCCTTTACAATTCAACTAATATATTGGTTTCTGGTAATGACAAGGACTGTCAATGTAATACTCCGGATAATTTTCTATCGCAATTAATTGACAATCATAGTAGCAAAACCTCATTTAGTATCCCACACTGTTCAGCAAAAAGCCTCAATAAAAACTTTGAATTTATTGAAACTCTCCTATACACCCTAAAGAAATTTTCCATCTCTGTAGCATTTCCCCTCTCTGTTACAGCTATCTCCAAAACCTGGCTGAATACAAATTCCCCTCTCTTATTTAATTTAGAACATTATACCATGATTCGAGCAGACCGTGCACCAAAAACAGGAGGTGGGGTTGCTTTATACATTTATAACGAGTTCATTTTTAAACCAAGAGTGGATGTTCACATTGAAAGATTCTAATCAACTTTCATCGAAATTGAAAATAATAAGGGCAAGACAAAAAAGTTGTCGGTGCAATATATAGACTTTCAAACAACCACCTTGAATCAATTTACGACAGTTTAGAACCATCGTTGAATTGTTACACTACTGTAAGGAAAGGTATGTCTTTAAGGCTCTCATAAAATCATAAAGGGAAGATGTATTCCTGATCGTTAAGGGCAGAGAATTCCACAGAGCTGGAGCTGAAACCACAAAGGATCGGTTTCCATAGGTATGCATATTAACAGGGTGTACTACAAGGAGGTGTTGTGATGATGATCGAAGTGTACCTACTGGATTGTGCTTACGAATTAGATCTGACATAAAAGATGGAGCAAGATTATTCTGTGCTTTAAAACACATGATAAGAATCTTAAATACAACACGTTTTTGTATGGGCAACCAGTGTAGTTTCTTCAGAAGGGGAGTGATTTGATTTGAATTTGATTTGAATATATTTCCGTATAAAAAGAAGTACAATAATCGAAACATTATAAAATATACTAATAGAGATAAAGTGCTGTATGGCCCTACTCAGCGTCCACCTAAACTCTTCATAATTTATATCTTTCCAATGTAATACATCTACAAATCAATAAACCAACTAGAATAAACGCATCTTCAGGTACTATTTGTTGTTGTTGTAGTTGTTTTCACGAAATGACTGTACTCTGAGGGCTTCTGAAATGTTCGACCTTATTGGTTTGATTGGGTAACTGGGTTGCGTGTCATGCTCTTGCCCTACAGTCGGGCAAAATGTTGCCTGTTAGCGTGCGTAAACCCCTATTAAAAATGTGGTTATTCGGGTGACTGGTTTTATAAGAATGTGTGATCCAAAATAGAATTTGTCTATTGTTATGGCTGTGTGCATCATGAATGACTTTGGGAGTTCCGAGTTTATTCTAGTTCTCAACCAAAGAAACTTTGAATATATGTTATTCATCCAAAACTCATTTTGACTTGATTGAGTGCGTGATCATAAAATGTGAAAGCAATTATTGTCGGAAATATAATTAGCTAGCTGCCTGGCCTGTGAATGCAAAATCGTAACGAGCCGGAATAACTAAGAATCAATATCTGGCGGTACTTTGGTAGCAGATGTATGACGTTATGAACCGATCCCGGGTCGGATTACTATTTTGTAGGAATTCTAATGGAGCTGTAACATCTATCTAATATGTTACCCTATCTTGTTCGTTTAAAAATGACTTGGCAGTAGAGTTAGCATGAGCGTCGATCCTTACTAAATATCTATTCTTCAGCGGGGATAAAAGAATAGATCATCCCCCATGAGCAATAGGTATCAATTACAGATCGACGGCCATGATTAAAAACCCCAAGTACAATTTAGGGGGAGTCCGGTGATTTGGCTTCCATTCTCCCACATTCTGTATCTTGATCAAGCTTCGAAGCTTCATTTTCTATATAGCATCGGGAAAGATGTAGACCAGAAATAAGTGAACTTGGTTAAACCCTCGGGGCAAGTAGAATGTGCGTAACGATACACGTAACATTTTTAAAAGATTTTCGTTGCATGTAGAATATTTGACAGAGAAGTTCGTACACCATCTTTAACTTACGTAAAGACATTTCCCCAACGCGTATTTTCTTGGTTTGCTGGAAATAACGGTCTAATCTTGCAACGTAAAAAACATCAACATTTGTGTTTTCGTTAGTAATGTCAGGATTTAGCCATGTTTCGGTGAAGCAATAGTACTTGAATTTCGAAGATCGTTAATGTATCTTGATAGAGCTCGAATTTCGTCCATTTTATTGTAAAAGGAAAGGGTTATTGCTCAGGTTTCCTTCTCCGCCTTTTGCCGGGTAGGCCGATATCTTCCAGCGACGGTGTCCATTCTTGCAGATTGGTGGGTGCGGTATTGGACGCTGGGTTATCTGCTATTTTTTTTTTTTTTTAATGGCGGGAATACTCAATCGTAGACGTTTGTTCGGGTGATGCAAAGACGTGACAGTTTTCAGGGAGAATGATGAAAATTAAACTCCAATTTGTGGGGGTTTTGAGACATGGAATGTTGTTATTGGTCGTTGGGTATCAATGTGTCAAGGGGACATCCCTGGACTACTTTGGCAATATATGCTGCTGGAAAAATGGCGGTCACTTTTTCAAAATGACCGGCATGTATAACTAGTGTTGTGCAATTCCGGAGATTACTTTTTAACATAACCTCTTTTTACCATGTGCAAGGTGTCATTATGAAAGAAAATTATTTTCTTCTACAAGATGATACAACATTTAATAGTTTTGGGGATGATTTGCATGACAATTTTTTTTGTTAACGATTTTTTTCAAAAGTATATGAGTTGCGGAAAAATAATTATTTCTCCTTATTTAAAGAAATTATGAAATCTACTGATTTTGAACTTTTTGAAAAAACTGTCCGAGAACATGGTTAACATAATATCTAAATTCCAACTTCATTCCTTTTCTAACAAAAAAGTTATTGCGCTCTAAAGATAACACCTTGATATGAGCCAAAATGGCAATGGCAAAATGGCAATAGCAACGGTAACATAGTAACATGAAAAATAGAATATATCGCGAGTAGATGCTATCAGCAAGCAGATGACTACTTTGATAGGAAGTATGATGTCAGATGATGCAGTTGCATCATATTTTGATAATATATATCTCTCGATTACTGTTGCTATGGTAATAATATGACTAGTAACCGATTAATAACATGTTAGTTTTCAGAAACCAAATTAGGCTATCGTTCGAATAGTACATTAAAAAAAAGGCCTGATTCCAAGTGACGGATATGATTTGCAGTCAGAAGCATATTCATAGTGCCTGGTGTGGTTCGGAACTTTCACCCTATCCCCTCCCTCCTTTGAATTGCACCCCCCCCCCCCTCCATTAAAAATCAAGAGCAATATTGGGATGGGTGCATAATGACCTGACACTAGCCTTTGATACCATTGATCATGTTATTCTTCTTGAGAGACTTAGGGTTTATTTTGGAATCGATGGATCTGCACTCCAATGGATTCGCTCTCACCTTGCCAACAGAGGTCAAGCTGTAGTCATCAATGGCAAGCTGTCACCTGTGACCACCCTTCGCTATGGAGTTCCGCAGGGGTCAGTACATCACCCCTCTTGGCTCTATAATACGGCAGCATGGTCTAAGTGTTCACTTCTATGCTGATGACACCCAGCTCTACCTCACTTTTGATCCAAAAGTTGGAGACGCAGAAGTTTCTGTAGCTGCTGTTGTTGGTACTGTCGTTGAGGAGATTCGCTGTTGGATGAAAGTCAACTTCCTGATGCTGAATGA
Organism: Mesocentrotus franciscanus; assembly: GCA_037976565.1. NCBI lineage: Eukaryota > Metazoa > Echinodermata > Echinoidea > Camarodonta > Strongylocentrotidae > Mesocentrotus > Mesocentrotus franciscanus. Next base: position 24,529,555 of record CP137684.1, on the reverse strand, counting down.
AAAGAAAACAGAGTATCTTGTTCTGTCATCTCCACAAATGGGTAATACTTTGACTGGAACACCGGTCCAAATAGGTAAGGAAGCTATATCTCCAGTTTGCAAGGCTAGAAATCTTGGAGTAGTCTTTGATAGAACAATGAGCATGGAGAAACACATATCGCATGTTTGTCAGTCTGCATACTACCAGCTCCGCAGGATTGCTGAGATCAGACATTGCCTAACACGAGGTGCTGCAGAAAATATCATCCATGCCTTGATAACCTCGACACTGGACTTCTGCAACTGTCTCCTTGTTGGTTTACCTGCATCAGCCATCAAACGGCTCCAAGCTGTCCAGAATGCTGCAGCCCGCCTTCTTATGGGCATAAGGAAGTTCGACCACATCTCGCCAACGCTACACGAACTTCACTGGCTGCCAGTACAATGCAGAGTGCAATATAAGATCCTGCTACTTACTTATAAAGCTCTCCATAACTTGGCCCCGAGCTATGTAACTGGTCTAATCAGTGTACGTCAGCTGCGACCAGGACTTCGTTCTGCTGCACTTATCCTTCAAGTGCCTATTACGCGTCTGAAAACTTACGGGGATAGAGCTTTTTCGTCAGTTGCCCCTCGTTTTTGGAATTCTCTGCCAATCAAACTTCGAAATTGTAACAACATTGAGACCTTCAAATCTGAACTTAAGACCCATCTTTTCCAGCAACTGCGTGAATAATGTGTGACACTTTGGGGAGCAAGCGCCTTTGAATGTGTCTTACAGATAAATGGCGCTATACAAATGCTGTTCATCATCATCATCATCACCATCATCATAATGCTGTGTAGGGCGTGGTGTGTGTTTAGAAATAATGCAGGCTATCGGCAAAGGATACATAAACTGAGATCTGAATCCAGATAAACGTCATGATTTTCAGTCTGGATCATGAAAATAATGGATGATGGGATTCAGAATTAGCACCATACCCCCACCCCCCCTCCCTTTCCGCGAATTTCCTTCCTCCTTAAGAACTAGAGAGTTTTTTGCAAAATAATATACATAAAGTAAATTGTAAACGAAAAAGAGATCAAAGAATCTTCACACAGCATTTAAAATCTCTTGGTAGACTATAGTGAACATATCTGTGAGTGGGTTATACTTCTCGCAGCCCCGGACCCCATTCATACTGTTTATCTCAAAGCATTTGCCTTATCCAGTAGCTACAAAGCTATAACAATTTGTTGTTAATGTAAGCATATGGCGAAACTGAAAGGTTTGGTTAAAACCTTGTACGCCTGCTACATTATTATTTAGCAGATTGAAAGACATTTAATTTAATGAAAAACATCAGAACCTACAACTCAAACGCCTCTACCGTTTCTGTGACATTCCAATTCCCCGTCAACCCCCACCATCAAACACGCATACACACTCTCAAAATTAAAGAGAGAAACTGGTGCAAAGCATCATTTATTTCAAAAGTAGATTGAATTTAAATATTAGATTACGAAGAATTCACTAAACATTTAAAATCAATTGAAACCCCAAAGAAAATGTAATATGGACAGGATTTACACTGTGAAACATTTACATGTACATACTTGGTATGGGATTCATAACTTGCATCCCCTGTATTGTGTGACAAGCCAATATACCCTCCCCTAGTTTAAAACCAGATACAAATGGTGCAAGTACAATATAATTTTGAAAAATGAGTGTTAGTTATTTATGACAAGATTGTTGATGGCAAGCATGTGTGCTAATACCATACCCTCTTGCTTCTTTCCCACTTTCCCTAAGGTTTGACAAAATTCGATTTCTATAAGTATTCATCTTTCTTTGTGATGATTGATTGATTGATTTGTTTGGCGGACAAGAAAACCAGTTAAAGTCTTTAGTGAAATAACATGATATTTGTATTTATAAGACAGACAGTGTCTTAACCCTCTTAAGGCCGGGCTATTTGAGTTCTAAATACGGCCGGGGGCATTATGGCCCCTTAAGATCTCGGCCGTGAAACGGCCGATCGCCGCGAAAATTTGCATGCATGTCAAGTGAAGTGTATAGAATACTATAGCAATTTCAATTTTTAAAAAATTACTCATTTGCATATTTATGGTAAATTATGCAAATAAGGTCAAAAAATTCATATTTTTACCCATAAATCATATATTCTTCATATTTAGGCTTTCTCTTCCACTACATATATTTGTTAGACCATTTGGAATAATAATACGAAAAAAAAAATTTGGAAAGCTAGGTTATTCCTTATGTTATCTCTTGTTTTGATAATTTATTATGTATTTCTTTGTTTTTTTAACTTATGTATTTTATTGTTTTTGTTATTTTATTTCATTTCTAACTATAATTGTACTATTTTGACCCCCAAAACAAACACCTTAACTTTAAACAAGACCAAATAACCAATGTTTTATCTCTTTTAGGAAAAATGATATTTCCATATGTTTTGTACACAAATCACGAAAATGAGCGATTTTCGGGCCGACATGTAAAGACAAAAGGTCACGTGACTTTGTAACGGTAGGTCCGATTTTCAAAAAATTGTTTTAAAAGATGCGCAAGACTCGAAAGAATAAAGTCATGAAGCGACGGGGCGTCATCCGTATGCGTTCCCGAACAATCAGAAAAATCGCGGAGGGGGCATGATGCCCCCGGCCTTATTAGGGTTAACGATTTAAAAGATTTGTAATAATCACGGGCTAATAATGGCAAAGGGGCCGATGTGCCAGTTATGCAACGGAAAAATAATTTTGAAAAATCGAATGAGGAAATAGCGAGGAAGCTTAGCTGAGATGGCATTTTTTTTCGACTAATTTGGTGAGGTTACAATATGGTATCTAATGATTAAAATAACATATACATACTTTATGAACAACTTAAAGTCGTTGAGCATTCCTTCTGATTTGTTGAATTTGAATCTGTATGATCATAATGATGTTGCATTCAGTCGATGTTTGGTTGAGCTGGAAGCTCCTCTCCTTTATGACAATAAAAACGTCATTTCGTCATGAAGAATACACCAGATACGATGTATTCAAGCACCTAGCCGCACACTCGGATATTTCGTTATTCTAGCACCTTGCTGCCTTGTTAAGGAATGATGGTTGTCAAATATATCGATAAGTTCAAAATAGTCAGGGAACAAGGAACCATGTAAATGTCCTCCTCTTTAACTACTACTTTATAAATAGCATAGGCAGCGTATTACCCAACGAGATATGAAGAGCTTGCAACCAAAAGGTGCTACATCCATTTCAGATTCCAACCAAAAGGCGTTATATCCACCCTTCTATTCTTTACTCTGATTGGCCCAATTCTGCCAACTTGTGGAAATTAGACTAATCAGAAAGCAGGACGCAAAGAGCATAGCACATGCAGACTGCCTAGATTCGTCTGTACTATTCACGTCTCGAAATACCTCATTTTGGATCAGATTCAGGACATACTCATTTTGTTTATCATTATGCAAAATATGGATTGTATCGAGTGAAATACAGCATTAAGCGGGAATTTCTTTCACATGAAACCTAGATTTGAGACAACTCTTGCCACCAACTATTTCCTGTAAACAGAACATAATATTTTACACCGGCAGGTGGGTTAAGGATACGAGGTAACATCTCTCCAGACACTGCATTGTTTGTTCAGAGCCAGAGGGGCATTAGCTCTGTGTTAGAGTATACAAGTCAACGCCCTTCTAGCTACAAACAGATTTTTTAAATCAAGAATAGAGAAGTCCACACACCATGATATTAGGGACTTTCAGATTTGCACGACGAGAACGTAGACTGCTACGTGGACATCCTTTAAGGCAATGTGGCGTCCTTTTAAGGCACTGGAAGTGCCCGGCAGTGTGCCTTAAAAGGACGTCACATTGCCTTAACAGGATGTCCACGTAGCAGTCCACGTTCTCGTCGTGCAAATCTAAAAGTCCCTAATAACCCTTACTGTACGTACTGGGCTATTTTGAGCATCTCCCTGACTGGGGAGGGGGGCTAGGCTTTTTTAAAAACCTTGATTGAGATAATTTATATGTTGGTCACGCACACCAGTTTTACATGAAATAAATCTGGAGAGCGTGGGTGATAGGCGCTCAAAATCATGTTAGCGTAACAGAGTAAACTTACAATGGAAACTGAGGGAGTTAAAAATCCATGCATGTCTAAATTTTGGTATATTTCTCCGTTTTGCTTCGATGCAAACACGGCTGGATAAAAAGAAAAGTATACAACAAGAATCCGACAAACCTAACATAACTGAAATGTGATTCCAATTACTAGTCTTCAGTTAATGTCACTTTTAATTTAAATAAATGATATTCACGCTCTCAGAACCCAATGGAGAAGATTATAGATTATATTTATTTATTTATAAAATGTAAAGTAGGGCCTATTCACCGTAGGTTAAACACTACAACATAAGTATCGTACCATGTGTTAGCGATGGAGTGACATACCCGAGCCCAAGCGGGTTTCCCCTTATTAAGCGAACGTGGAGAACAGTAGTAAACTAATTAACTATTCTGGTGCTTTAACTATGTAGAAAATAAGAAACTGTGTTCATTTGGGGACTATAAACAAATAACTTGGTCGCTTTTGATAGGCCAATGCCCAATATCACTAACACTAAAACTCACTATTCATGTATACCGATATAGGCTGCATAAACATTTGGCAAACATACTTGGTCCAAAAAGTGTTACTGGGCCGATCGTATTCATCCCATAGAAATCGTGTTCAGATTGCAGTATTGAGTCAACGCCATGTTCGCCCGTTTCAAACGTTGAAGGACAAGGATATTGAACTTGCCTTAAGTTGATTTTCCAAAGTGGTTTTTGAGTCATTTAGTTTTTAACGTTGGCCTGATTTCGTCACGTGTAATTCTAATCTATACTTTGTTCTTGTTTTATTTTATTAAGTATTCTAATATTGGGCTATCGTTGAGTATGTATATTGTTTTACATAGCGTTGTAATTGTATTATGTAATTCAGGGCTGCAAACTACAAGTAGCAGCAAGTTGAAAGAGTAATTTCACGTTCCAAATCTTCTACCTGCTAGTTAGACCCAATTCCAACAGATTTGCTCAAGAAATGCATCAAGGAATTAGCTCCAGTCAAACTTGGTTCTTGCTAGCGGACGCTTTCCTAATTCTCTGAAGGAGGCTCATATCTCGCCAATCCTTAAGGGAGATGGACTTGATTCAGAAGACCTGAAAAACTATAGACCTATTGCACATTTAAGATTCATTAGTAAAACAATTGAGAAAATAATGGTTTTTCAGCTGCAGGATTACCTTAGACAAAGTAATTTGTATGCTACTATTCAGTCAGCTTATAGACAATACCATAGTTGTGAAACTGCTCTTGTAAGGGTTGTAAATGACATCCTTCAATACCTTGATAAGGGCGAGGAGGCAATTCTACTTTTGCTTGATTATAAGGCAGCGTTTGATACGACTCATAATGGTCTTAAACTCAATGAGGATAAAACTGAGGTCCTTCACTTTACAAGTAAATTTAGACAATGTAATCAGATCGATACCATTTCATTTGGTAATGCTGTAACACTCTCTGTTAACTCAGCTCGAAACCTTGGTGTGAGACTAGATGAACATTTGACATTGTCAGCTCATGTGAATCATATCTGCAAAGAAGCATAATTTGCTCTACATAAGATTGGTACAATTCGTCCCTTTCTTTCAAAGAAGTCCACAGAAAGACCTGTTCATGCTCATGTAGTTTCTCGCCTTGACTTCTGTAACGGTATCGTATATGGTCTTCCTGATAATGAAATTCAAAAGTTGCAAAGAATCCAAAAATCTGCAGCAAAATTGGTTACTCGCACTCGACTTCATGATCACATTAGCCCAGTTTTAGAAAAAAAAATCATTGGCTTCCAGTAAAACAATGAATTGATTTTAAGATTTTGACATTGGTGTTCTTGTGCATGCAAGGATTAGGCCCTGATTACTTACAACAATTGATAACAAAATATTGCCCGGCAAGAAACCTTCGCTCTCAGTCAAAATCCTTGTTAGTTCCTCCCTCAATATTAACGAATTACTATGGTGCGAGAAACTTTCAACTAGCAGCTGCAGAGTTATGGAATAAATTACATAATTATCTTAATCTGGTAGATACAGTAGACAATTTTAAGAGTCTCTTAAAGACACATTTCTTTTGTTTGTTAAAATAGTACAATGTTATGCCAAAGCAGTTATTCTTTCTCTTACCTCATGTCTGCTATTATCCCTTCTTTTCTTTTCTTTCTGAGCGCATAGGGACTTCAATTTTTTTGTGATATGCGCTATATAAGAATGGTTTATTATTAGTATTATTATTATTATTGAAAAAGCACTCCGTGACGCCGGCCACAATAATAAGAATGGTTTATTATTAGTATTATTATTATTATTGAAAAAGCACTCCGTGACGCCGGCCACAATGCCAACTTAACCTACACACACAAGGCCAGTGGCATCAACAACAAGAAGCAGCACCAACGGAAACGCATCATAACCTGGTTCAACCCTCCATATAGCAAGCACGCAAAGACGAATATTGGCAGAAGGTTCCTTGCTCTCGTAGACCAGCACTTCCCAAAGGGACACCAACTACACACAATCTGCAATAGAAACACACTGAAGACCAGCTACAGCTGCGTGGATAACATAGCAACCACAACCAAGGCCCACAACAATAGAGTCATCAACCCCAACCCCAACCGAGACCCAGAAACCTGCAACTGCAGAAAGTAAGACGACTGCCCCCTCCAAGGAAAATGCACAACCAAAAATATCATCTATGAAGCCAAAGTTGTGACCCCCAATGATGAGAAACTCTACATCGGACTCACATCCACCTCCTTTAAAGCCAGATATGCAACTCACAAAGCAAGCTTCACCCACCAAGAAAAGAGACACCAGACCGAGCAGAGCAAACATACCTGCATGCTGAAAGACGACGGAACCCCCTACACAATATCATGGAGAATCATCCTGCATGCCTAACCTTACTCACCCAGAACCCGGAAAAGTACCACATTATCACTGCTGCGAAATCCACCATCCTGAACTCTATAACTGAACTCATTCCACATGTAGACATAAGAGAAAGTTTTTACTCTCTGAATATGGTTACCCCCAACCACCATGACCTTTAAACCTTTCCCCCTTATCCCCCTAATTCCACTATAGTATTCTTGCATTCACCCTTACTATAGTTAGGGTATTATTGTGTCTATTTTGTATTCTTGCCTAACTGCGCATGAATGTATTTAACATTGCCTTGGTTAAAATGTATTTAGTTGCTAATGAGCCTTCGGGTGAAACAGACTGTATAACACTTACTATAAAGTTGAACCTTTCCAACCTATATATGAAGAGCTTGATTCCAAAAGGAGCTAAATCCATATTTTATCAAAAATTGAGTTTTTTGTCTTAAAAAGATGATTTCCTACATGGGGACAAAATGCACTATATCACATTCTAAAATTTCACCAGGAAGTATGAAAATTTTTAGGTACAATATCATGTTCCATTCCAAAAGGAGCTAAATCCAATTCGGTTTCATTCAAAAAGGAGCTAAATCCACTTTGGGTACTTTCACGTTTTTTTTATTTCTCCACTTTCCCTTTAGCCATGTACCTTCATGTTGTTATATATGTTAAAGGTGTCGCCCTGGACCAATAATATACGAGAAGAAAACAAAATTTACCAGTTATTTCTGATTTTTACTAAATTTTTAGATTTTGTGGATTTAGCTCCTTTTGGAATGAAACTCGGATATGTTGTTTACTTTCTTTTCAAAGGGTATTTTTAGTTGTTATTTCACTATTATTATTTAAAAGGAAAGGTTTGCTACTAATTTTAATAAATTTCAGTGATTTTATTGAGAAAATATGACACATTTTCGGTACAAAATCATGTTTCATTCCAAAAGGAGCTAAATCCATGAAAAATAAAAATCTAAAAATTTAGTAAAAATCAGAAATAACTGGTAGATTGTTTCTAATCATATATTATTGGTCCAGGGTGGCACCTTTAACATATATAACAACACCAAGGTACATTACTAAATGGAAAGTGGAGAAATTAAAAAAAAAGGCGATTTACTCAGAAGTACCCAAAGTGGATTTAGCTCCTTTTGGAATGAAACTCTTCATATATATATATATACATATATCTTATTACAACACACAAGCACACATACACACACTTACCAAGACCCTGGTGCTCATTCACCCGTGGCAGAAATTACTATGAATAGGGTATCATTGGACAGAAAATGAGTTACTCTTCATCTTGAGAGCAAATCCAAAGTCATATTGGTTAGGACTTTTCAATTAGAAGCTACCAAAGTTGGGTAAACTTTTTTACTGATACGCCCTGTATAAGTCTCAATTATCTCTCTCACTTTTCTTGTTAAAGGTATGCACAATCTAGTGGATATGCAGAATCCTTCTCATACAATTCATCTCAAAAGCATTTATTCGCTTATTCATTTATTCAGTCCATGTTTCACAGCAATATAGAAAGACGGATGATACCAGTGCTCTCAACAAGCTCAATCTATATGGCATTGTGATGCTAAACAAATCGTTCAACTGTTTACTGTTCACTGGGAGTGTATTTAAACTGCAGTATCTCTTTGTAGAAGTAATATGTCAAGCTCATATGTTTAATATTGTATAGCAACATGGAACCCCTTACAGTATTTGGTACACTTTAAATTGATTTTGATGGATTGATTGTATCTGACTGCTAAGAAAACATGGGTAGCTTGTTCGTAGGAAACTAAGGGGTCGGCTGCTTGAAGTCATCTCCGAGGGACTTGGTACTGAGGTGGTCAGAAAGCATGTGTATGCTTGTAAGTAAGAAACTAGGGGGCAGCTGCTTGAAGTCCTCTTCGAGGGACTTGGTACCGAGGACTGATGCTTTACCGAAGGGCAAAGGCACATGGAGTTGGTGTTCTAACAATCAGTGTACCAGTTTGAAAAATATTTTTTTCTTTGCAGGAGCTCTTTTAGGATATAGTGTTATAGAAGAGTTATTTTTTGACAGTGATTCTTAAAGATAAAGTTGAGTTCTGGTCATGCGATTGCATGGTGAAGGAAATGGTGCAGAATCGATCAGAAAAGGTTGATCATCTAGCATATAAGTATTGGTGTGTACTGCAAGGTTCTGGAATCATCAAAATTATAAGAAATTTGGCCCAGTCTTGGTAAAGTTACAAGCACTGTACACAGTACATAGGTGTATATGGGACTACACAAACATGTGGCATAAACATTCTTTTCAGGGAACATTCTTTATCTGATGTTCTTCCACACTTGCATAATAACAATGATAACGCTCACATATTATTTTTTACCTCTTCCCAGAACTCAACCATCTCTTTATAGGTTGTTTTTACAGAGATCTTTTTCAGTTTACAAGAGCACTTTTTGAGCTTTTGAGAGCTAAATCGCTCACCGCTCCATTGTATTATACAGAAATTTTGAGAGTACTGCACAGAACACATGGAAAAAACATTGAGAATAAACTATCTGACAACTCAAAAACTTGAGACAACATGGGGGTTTACTTGTATTCTACATGTAAATGGTATCATTATCAATTACATTCACATATTACATAGAAATTGGAAGATCTTGGCGTTACAGTCAACATATAAAATCACAAAATGTTCAAATGGTTTAAGAGAAGACATCAATATGAGGAGTAAACAATATTGTATAAATAAAGGCCAAAACAGAGATGAAAAGTGATAGCAATAATCAAAATCATGTTTTTTAACTCACAAAAAGCATTCTTACAATATATCTATGAACGGATGATTTATAAATTGTGGTATTTTATTTTTGTAGCGATAATACCACAATAATACCATGATAATATAGCTGTATAGTCCCTCTCAAATATCCTTGTGTTGTTCTCTTGCAACAGCATTATGTGGAGAGGCTATGACCTATTTCTGATGTCAATTAATTTTCCATATAACTCTAAACTTCTAAAGTATTACATGTGATTTAGATGTGGCAAATAACATCAATTGCAATTAAGTACTTTGTTTCTTTACGATCAATTCCAAATCTATTTTGTTAACACACCAGATCAAACACTATTAAGATTTGGTGAAATACTTTGAAGATAAAATTGAAGTCAACATGATGAAATAGTCATGGAGATAAACCACATGGGAAATTTATTCTAAACTTGTATTAAGAAACATCGTATTGCAGAAGGAAAAATGAATTATAACCGTTGGTGAGCATTTTTCAGGTAATATCAAACTGCATAGCCTACTGATACATAAGAGCCTAACTCAAAGTCATTTTCTTTTTTTCAAATTTCTGCTCGTATGCATTTCTTCACGATGAAACATCCCGCCCCCCACAAACTCCTCTTTATTTATAAATATATATATATATATATATATATATATATATATTAGAGGTTTCCAAAAACAGTAGCAAAAGAGATGTGTATTGAATTTGATTTTTTTCTTTGAATTTCTTTAGAAAAGGAGTGTGTTGTTATAGAGAACACAGGCAAACAAATGGAACTTACATTATTTGCTGATAATTGATGAAGATGGGCCCACTCAATTTGTGTCTATAAATCCTCACAGCTAAAGAATAAAACCTTTTCCAAATCTACTAGTATGTCATTTCTGCAAAATAAAAGAGTTCAAAGCAATATCTCCCTTTTGTCGTCGATTCAAACAAAAATCTATCAGCAAATAAAAAATGAAAAATGTTACAAAGTAATCAAACGGAATAAAACTGCCTGCAATGTGCGAAAAGGCAAGTCAAACCAAGCATTATAACGCTCCCTTGTTCTTGTAATTCATCAAATAAAATGTCATAAGCTCTTGCATTCTTTCAAGTAACGGCATTTCGAAAAATATGCAAAATACATTGCCTATGGGAGCTGGGTAGCTCTTTTCGTACAAAGCTCACAAAATTACTCTTAGGTGAAAACCACGAATTATAAATTTGTAATTATATAGTTGTATATAGCAAACAGTCTGGTTGTTGGATTTGCCCATCGTGTATTCTTCTTTTACTTTATTTTAGGCTTAACGAGAGTCAGGCTCCACTAGCTCATGTGCTATTTGTGACTCTATTTTACCATCGATCACAAACTCATTGTAAATAGTAATTTATTGTTTTACTCTTGACACAAAATTAATTTATAACTATTTTTTTTTTTATATGCGTATCGCTGTAGAACATGTATTTTAATTCATGTCATGTTTATATTTATGTTATATTGACATTGTCATTGTACATTTATATATCTTTTTTGTTTCAATGGTTTCAATGGTGGTGAATAAATAAATTCAATTCAATTCAATAATATTGTGTAGTCCTAAGTTGTTTTAATATCAGGATCAAGCTTGCAGTACCTTTAGTTGCTCCTTCTATAAAGCCATGTACACCAAGGCATCGTTTTATGAAACTGTTATAAGTACAAGTTCACTGACTTTCCACTGAAATGCCGGTTTCATTTAATGTTTAATTGTCTACAAGACGACAACACATCATATAGGTTTGGGTATAATTTGCAAAAATATAATTGGATATAATTTTACCCCAAAAGGTGATTATGCTTTTCTTTAATTTTGTGGCAAATACGAATTGCCCATAATATACATATTTCTCCACATTCATAGAATTCTGATAACTACTGATATGAGAATCTCTAGAAATCTGTCAATACAATTTTGTAATGATACAATATTTCAAGTTCTTTGCTTATATAACAAAAAAGTTATATTGCTCTAAATTTGACTCTTTGATATGGGCTCAAATGACAATTTCATTTTTTTAAGGGCTGTCTTCTATGGGCGGCCAAAAGGGTCAAAAATAATAAGGGAAAATAAACAAACAATGATAGAAATAAACGTAGATTCAGAAATAGACATGAAGATAATGCAAAAATAAAGACAACCTCACAATTTAAGATCACTACAAGTTTCTAGTTTATTTGTTGCACATTTTACCAAGAATATAGACATACATATTAAATAGAAATTATATATATATATACATATATGTATTATGAACACTTCTCAATGATACTCAATTCATAAGATACATTAAGTAGAATGTGAGGAACCTATTGAAAAGCAGTGCATTTATATTAGCAACGGTAACAAAGAAAGGTGAACAATTGCATATTTCGCGAATAGATGCTGTGAAAAGGTGTCCCTTTTGTGATTGAAAAGGAAGCCCATCCTGAGAGTAAAATTACACATACGTCAGTTAATTGTCTGCCTTATGTACCCATTAGACCATATATTTTCCCCTTTACCATCATGAAAGCTGTCCCTTAAATTGAACCGGTATTATTGTTGAAGGTTGATGAAAAAACTGCGTATTTGTTGTATAAAATGTTACTTATTATATTCCTCCTACTGTACTAACCCTCTAACATGCGAAAGATCCTGAAAAAAATTATCAAATCACAATGATATTTATGTTTTTCTTTGAAGGCATCAATTTTCAACACCCTCGAACAGTAAATTCTCCCAGCCAATTTTTGAATTTTCCAAACCGTTTTTCCATGAAAACTATACATAAAACAGACTTTAACAAAATGTTCAACACTAAAATGTTCGGATCTGTAATTCTGTATATAATAATAATAATAATAATAATAATAATAATAATAATAATAATAATATTCGGCTTTTGAAGTCTCTATGCGCTTCCAAATTGGAAATTATTACCCCGGCTTTAGTTGTGCTGCCATTACGGCGCTCTAGCATTTCAATGAATTAATTCCTGCCAGATACCCATGTACCTCTGTCAGTTATAAAGAGCAAGTTCATTGCTTTGTGACAATTTCAATTCACTTTAAAAAAATTCCATTATAATAGTATAGTTGGGAGAATTAAGGAATCGATCAGATCAGTTTTTCCCAATTTGTCTTATTATCAATGGTCTGTTTTCACTCAAACTTTCAGATTATCTTTAATTGTACAGCCAGCATTGAAGTCACTGCCTTAGCACCATTTTCTCTCATCTGAACAATGTAACCAAGTCTCTTTAATACTCTGAATCTTGTAGAAACATCACCCAACTGTATGTTTTCAGCTTTCAAACAGTTTCAGTTTTGGAATATGCAAAAATCACTGTTCATTACAATTCCAAACCCATTTACATCTGAATACAAAATATTCCCTTATTACCCTCGCCGTCGATAACATCTCAATTATCCTTTACTCTAAGATGATGGAATTTATTTTACACGAAACAATTTCTCTGTTTCGGTGTTAAAGTTTGTTTTCCTTCAGGTCATGTTTATATGTGATCCCAACGTTTTTGTTTTCACAGTTTTACTAGGATCTGGCACAAATGGATTTTGACGTGCCATATACATCATAAAGTTGGTCAATAAAGCGTGTATGGATTAATGTAATCAATGTATCATTTAAAAGCATGTTACTTCTACTTTATGATAAACAAACAATCAAATTAACACAGCAATAACCATTAGATATTTGGATTCGTCTTTTCAGGAACGCAAAGTACATATAAATTGGCCACGTAGGACACATTTGCACATTCGTGGTGTGTGTTTGCCCACCATAGCAACATGTGCCCTATAGAACTATATTTAGAAATCCACTTTGAGCAAAATTGACGCCTTCAGATGGAGCGATAATTTACAGTAAAATAGGGTAGATAGAGAAGAAAATAGAGAGGGGAGGAAGGGAGAGAGAGAGAGAGAAAGAGAGAGAGAATGGGGGAGGGAAGGAAAAAAGAGAGAATGAGAGTGAAATTGGAGAGGGAGGGAGGGAGAGGGAGCATAAAGAGATAAAAGGGGAAAAGGGAAGAGAAAGGAGGGGAGGGAGAGGTAAAAAAATAAAAAGAGATGGGGAGTGGAGAGAAAGGGAGTGAGAGATAGGGAGAGGGAGAGAAAAAAAGGAGAAAGGGGAAAGGGAGAGAAAAGATAAGGAGGGAGGGTAAGATAGAGAGTGAGAGAGAGAGAGAGAGAGAATGGGATAGCGAGGGGGAAAATGAGAGGGATGAATAGAGGGAGAAAGAGAGAGGGGTGGGAGTGGAAAGGAAAGTACTGAGGGAGAAAGAGAGAGAGAGAGAGAAAGAGAGAGATAAAAAAGAGGAGGGAGTGGAAAAGAGAGAAAGAGCGTGAAATTGGAAACGAAGGGAGGGAGAGGGAGAGACAGAATGATATTAAGGGAAGAGGGAGAGATAGAGAAAGAGAGCGAGAGAAGTAGAACTGTAGAGGGGAAAGAGGAGCGAGAGAAGGGGAGGTACAGAGAGAGGAAAATATAGGGGGTGGAGAGAAAGGGAGAGAGAGAGAGAGATAGGGAGAGATGGGAGGGAGTGGTAGAGGGAGAAGGGGAGAAGAGGTAGGAGTGGAGCGGAAGGGAGTGAGGAAGAGAGAAGGGGTGGAAAGAGAGACAGAAGAAGAGAGACAGAGAAAGGGATAGGAGAAGGGCAAGCGAGATGGTGACGAACTGATTACAAATTAAATTATAGATTATCCTTACATTTAATGGAAACACAACAGTGGATTTAATTTGTTATTCATGCAAAACTTAAAAGACTATTTCATGTTTTGACGCGTCGTAATTGTTAGTCAACAGGAAAAAACTCCTTGGCTTCTTTTGATCAAATGCCCCTTTGATGATTAAATAAGAAGCTATCCTCCCCTATGTTACTGATGTATACAAATATATAATACTTTTTTAAATATTCAGAAATTAGTTGTTAATTTTAAGAACGGTTACTTAAAAAATATATATTTATAAATACCCCTAGCCCATATAAAAAGAACAATTTTATAGATAATTTGTTTTCTACTTGGTCATCACACAGCCTAGGGCTACAATCTGATGTATTCAAAAAAAACTATACGTCTGCACCACAGAGGTAATACATCTACTTATCCATAAACCAACAAGAATAATCGCATCTTCCGGTATTATTTGTTGTTGTAGTGTAATTGTTTTCACGAAATGACTGTACTTTGAGGATTTCTAAAGTGTTCGATCTTTTCGATTTGATTGGGTGACTGGGTTGCGTGTCAAGCTCTTGGCCTACAGTCGTGCAAAATATCGCGTATTAACGTGCGTGAACCCCTATTCAAAATGATGTCACTCAGGTCACTGGTTTTATAACAATGTGTGATCAGAAATAGAATTCGTCTATTGTTAAAGTTGTGTGCATCAGGAATGATTTTGGGAGTTCCGAGTTTATTCAAGATCTCAAACAGAGAAACTTTTAATTTAATTTACTCATCCAAAACTCTGGCTTTCGCATGTGAATGCAAAAGTGTAACGAGCCAGAATAACTAAGAATCAATTTTGTGGACGTGAAAACGAGAGAATCATAGGAAAAGTCCCTTAGATATAATGGTAGTTGTAAGAGAAGCAGAAATATGAAAGAAAAAAAGGTCAGAGAAAAATCTTTATTTTCCCCAAAAGAAAATTGTTCAATCATACATTGACCCAAAAAATAGTTATTGCAAAGATGTGTATGAAACAAATCTATTCCGTAATTATCAACTAAGAAAATGGAAGTTAATGAAGTGTTCTGTACTAAACGAATTACAGAGGAGCTCGTATGAGATGTCAAAGTTGGATAAAACAAATCTTATTTACTAATGGCAAAACGATGCATTTAACTTTGCATAAACAAGAAAAAACAAGCAAAGCATTGATTGTTTTAACTCATATCGTGCCTTCAAACCTGCCTTCAAAAATCTCCTGAAATCTTTCTTCCAAGTGATTAACTTTGTTATCTAAAAAGTTCCTAGCTTTTGTGTCATTCAGTTCACCGTGCTTTCTTTAGTACAAAGACTAATAATCTGGACTCCAATAGTGTCAACAAACAGAAAAGGATGATTTTAAAAGAGATTGTTGTTAGGGTATGTTTCATAACGATGTTCCTCTCCAAAACAGCCCATTATTTTGCTATCCTACTTTCGTCTCCTCAAGTCACCTTGCTCCATCAGCGTTCATCTCCTATGATAAAGCAACATCCTAAAAAATATGATAATGTAAAAGCATTATACACAAATTATAATTGCTTCTGAACAAGGATACATGATCACCTGGTGACAGTGTTAGATAGTTAAGGTTTTACATCTACTGTCCACCCTCCCAAAAAAAAAAAAAAAACAAAAACAAAAACAAAAAAAAAACAAATGTCCGATAGCTCGTTCACAGTTGTTCCTGACAAATTTGTAAATTTACTGACTTTGAAAACATCGTTTCAATTGGCAAACTTGTTTCAAACTTTGCCTGACACCTCCACATTATTACAAATATTCCAAAGATACCACTTTACTGTGTCCACCTTAGTCCCCCCTAGAAATTAATCTCTTCCATATATTCTATTTAGAAATGTTTAATATCCTCTTAAAAACAATCCCAAATTATCACATTTACTCCATAACTGTACTCATTTAACTTATATATAAATATATCTTTTCATGGTGTTCATATCTTAAGGAAAACAAGTTTCAAGTCCACTGTAAGATTATACCATCATGTTTATTAATAAAGGTACATATATACCTGTCAATTTTTATGTGAAATCTTTAGGTCTCCATATCATCTTGCATCTTCAACATTTGCCGCAGTGTCTATAATAAGTTCCATTGGGCGGGTTCTTCTGTTAAAGTTTATCTGACGGAAAGATTCGAAATGAAAAATAAAATTATCTTTAACATAATGTTCCCTTCATCTATATCCACTTCTTGATATTTGTTTAGCATTTATTAGAAAGATTGGTCCCTGCCTTGAAAACTAGAGGATTTTGAACGTCTTTTAATTAATTGTGTTATTATTGTTTATCTTTTACAGACCGTGTTCAAATACAGTGTTCAAAAACAGTTCACCGACAACTAAATTGACAAATAGACAGCGCTCTTGTTTAAAAACTGCCCCAACAAAATTTACCTTTACATTGTGCTCAGTATAGTTTTAGCACTACGAAATTCGACCAAGATCTTTCTGGAGTTGCTGACGTAGCGGTAGGGTGATTCCACTCAAGATTGTGCATAAAGTAAATCATTGGCATGAATGACGTGGTCTGATTCACCATGTTGACGTGCCAGAGGGATTATTTTAATATTCTTTAAAATTACTATAGCCATGAAATAATTATGTCATTATTACATCATGTACGAATGACGCTCTCTATGTTAAGTTAAAGACAAAGTCATCACCCGACATTTGAATATTCTACAACTAATCTTGCTCGCAGACTAATGAATTTTCTTCTTTAAATTAAAAACATTGTACATGTATTATGGAACTGATTGTGTGTGTATTTTTGTTGTTCTTCTTCTTAGTTTATATTATGTAAATGATATGGGTTAACTCATTGACCCTGGATTTTTAATACAAAAGAGAGAGAGAGAGACAAAAGACTGGCTTTGCCTGGAAACCACACAAATTTATGTCCGATCCCCATTAGTCATACCATCATATGATAAACAGACTGGCGCACTCTTGATATCATGTCACAGTATCGTAGGTGAATAAGATATTTCATACGGCTGGGCTTGTAACAAGGGTAAAAGAAGAAAGAAAAACACATTTGAAAGGAACGTTCACACACACATATCTAGGGATATAGTTTGTGACATTTATACATGTAATTTGTTAATTGAAAGCATACATATAAGTGTTATCACTTAAATATCTGTGACCCCACTGCGACCCTGGTGTGAAACTCGTGTGTGACCCTGGTTTGACCTTCTCTTCAATATTGAATGATAACTGCTCCTATACATTATTTTAATTTATTATACAAAGCCGCGATTAATATTGGATTTGTCAGAGCATTTTCTATATACACCTCACATAACCAAATACTGTGTTTTTTAACAAAATGAATTGCATTGATTGAGGTTGAACCTTCAACAGGCCTCTTTCATCAGTTATAAAAAGACAAGGTTGAGTTGTGGGAACGGTGGCAAACCAATTGATGAGCTTTTGCATTCATGTTATGCTATTGTGGAGGAATGTCATATAAAATGAAGGTCACTAAGGTTGTCACGCAAAAGTGCCTTGAGTGAAAACATAATAGATGTGGATCCGGAGCTTTTGAATATTATTCGGAATATAAAAAGAGTTATTTCAAAATTTCTATTGAGCGGAAGCAACACAATAACATAACTATCTCATAACCCACTGAACACAATATACATCTGTCAGTATATGTACAGTAACCCGATATCGAAACAGCCACCCTGTATAAAGAAGACTGCTTGATCTTATTAGTCCATGTCCTAGTTGATCTGCCCCTCTTGCTTCTCCCGTCAGTTCCTCCTTGCAAGATGGTATTTGTCAAACTCTTAGTCCATCTACTCAAATGCCTAAACTACTGTAGCTGTCTTCTTTTTACAATTGTGATGAGGTGATCATGTTCCCCAATACAGGACGTATCAAAGGTTACCAAACTTTGGGAGCTCCTAATTGAAAAGTCATAACCAATATGACTTTTGAACTGCTTTCATGATGACGAGTAACTTAATTTATGTCCAATGATAACCTATTCATAATATTTCTGCCACGGGTGAATGAGCACCGGGGTCTTTAAAAAAGTGTTGTCCAAATCGCCTTGTTCTCAGTTTGGGCTTAAAGATCAAGTCCACTCCGAAAATAACTTACTTTCAATAGAACCACAAAAATCAGACAAACCAATTAAAAAAAGTTTGAGCAAGATCGGATGACTAATAAGAAAGTTATGAATTTTAAATGACATGAAAAACTTTGAAAATCACTACACAAGTTGGCAACTCACTCATGAGTCTGTGACGTATGGTCCTCACTATCCACTAATTATTATTTTTATATTGATAATATAAATTTCCTATTTTCCCCTTAAGAATCTTATTTCTTCACACCAGCATCCAAGTTAGATTGATAGTAATAAGTTTTTGTGTGGATGCACTAATATAGAGTAATTTTTTCCAGTTAAATCATGAATAAGAATTTTGATAAACTATTTATATAAAAATCAATTATTATGAAATACAATATTCAGAAAATAGTATCAATTCTTCAAAATTTATAAAATATTTTGGGAAATGTCATGCACGCAATATGATACAAATCATATAACCTAGGCAAAGGCATGGGGAAATCAAGTTTTGGGGGATAAAAAGAGAAATTAATGGGATTAAACTATATAAATCAATTGATAAGTAGTGAGGACATGACGTCACAAACTGACAACCCAATTGGCAATTTGTGTAGTGATTTCCATTGTTTTTTAGTTTTACATACTTTTTCAAAAAATCATAACGTTCTTATTAGTTATCCGATTTTGCTCAAACTTTTTTTGATTGGTTTGTCTGATTTTTCTGGTTTTATTAAAGGCAAGTTATTTTTGGAGTGGACTTGGGCTTTAAGGAACCAATGAGGGTCAGGCTATATTTATGTGCTTCTTTTGGTCTTAAATCCTTTTAAAAGTTAAATTTGCCTCATGCTCCAGTGCTTCATTGTTTTAAATTATGCAATTTTACTAGGCATTCACAGAACGTTGTTCCAATCGACAAGATAACCTTTAATTATTTTAGACAGTCTACTAGCTTCTTGTCTCATGATATCTAAGTTCTCTCTGCAAACTTGTCCACTGCACCATTTCAGACGCGTAAGGAGCATAAGGTGTTTATCTCGAATAGCGATCGGAAGCTCAAAGGTTACTTAACCCAAATGCAAGAAAGAAAATTAAGGATCATCAATATCAAATAAATTGAAAGTAAACTTTCATTAAAAAAAAACATCCCAGATAAATTGTATCCATTTTGTATCACTCAATGAGAAGGTTGATTTAAACAAGGGTTGCGAATGAAGTCAAGATTTTAATCATCATAACCAAAATAATATCATAAATTTTGCTTGTAATAGTCATATAATTAGTTAGCTGCCTGGCCTGTGAGTGCAAAAGTGTAACGAGCCGGAACAACTAAGAATCAATTGTGCAGAAGAAGTGAAAAACGAGGGAATCATAGGGAAAGTCCCCTTTGATATTGTGTTAGTTGTAAGAGAAATATTTAAACAAGAGGTAAGTGAAAAATCTATATTTTCCCCAATGAAAATATTTCGATGACATGTTGACCCAAAATATAATTAATGCAAATATGTATGAAACAAATCTATTTCCTTACTCAATAACTGAGAAAATGGAAGTTAACGACATTTTCTGTACTGAACGAATTGGTGAGGAGCTCGCATGATATATCACAGTGTTGCCCATTTGTGTTTCACTGATTACAACTATTACAATTCACAACTTTCATTTTTAATCGGGTATTGATCCAACTTTCACTGACCTGTTTCTTAACCAATTTAATATCAGGGTTGGCTTCTCCTTTAAAAAGGGAACTAAATTGGGCAACGTAATTTGTTTATGTTTAGAAACAACAACAACAACAACGATAATGATTGCAAATCGAAAAACAGAATAGCATACATTTTTATTTCTAGCTTCTATTTTATTTTTTTGGAAAGAAGATTTTATTCGAGAGAATGGGCTCACTTAAATCTTCTGAAGCTTATAATACAAATAGACTCATTTACACTCTAAATTGAAGTAGCGAAGAAGATTATTCATAAGTGTGTGTGTGTGTTATAATAATATATATATATATATATACAATATTTACATATATATATATATATACAGTGTATACATATTTGTATATGGGTGAGGGTGCGTGTGTGTGTGTGTGTATGCGTATTGGTGAGTGTATATATACACTGTATGTAACCCTCTCTTAATGTTTCACCATTTGACTCTCCGGTTCGACATCTTTCCTCCCCTTCCCCTCCCTCTCCCTTTCTCTCTTTCTCTCTCTCTCTCGATAGATAAATGAGGAAGTTAAATTCGGAATACAAAACAGAGCATAATATTAATAAATTAAGCTCATTTGCATTCATATCACTACAGGCATTCCAGTAGGTCTACCCCTCTCAAACAGGGTTCGTATTTCATACTATCCCGAATCTATGTTTCCAAATCTATTTACAAGATGCATGAACGATGCAAGAAACATGAACAGTGTAAGTACGTGTCTGATTTACATGATACAAAAAACAGTAAACTGCAACATTTTATATAATTTTTTCCTTTCTTTGATCTTTAAATGAAAAACAGCATTGTAAAGTCACATATCTACATGATAGAAGATTATCTGAACAGAAGTAGTCAATGGTTCACTTTAAAGTCCTATCAAATACAAAACATATTTATGCAAAGGGTCACTGACTTGACTTGTCAGTGAAAGCATACGAGTTCAAGCCTTTTAGTCTTAATAACATGATGTATAGGTCTTAAACAACACACTTATAGGATTTTACATATTATCCTCCTACATTTAATTTTCACCATTAAGTCCATTAATAACAATTCCATGCAAAGGCGTATCGACCTTTGTCAGTGAAAGTAGAAAAGTTCAAGACTTTCTCACTCACCCTTTAAAGGCAAATATCCATGTGGTACAGTAGCACCAATCCTCACACAAAAAGGAAGGCACATGTAGAATAATAATAATAATAATAATAATAATAATAATAATAATAATATAATAATAATAATAATAATAATAATAATAATAATAATAATAATAATACTTTGTTCTTATATAGCGCATTTCATGTCTGTTGACATTTCAATGCGCTTTACATTTTTACAATATACATATATAAAGTATAACACGATCATAAAAGGAAGATGAAACAGAAACATATATAGAAAACAATGAAGTGCTTAATTACAAATAGAAAAATTACAACATTACTTATTCTTAAATACTATTGATGTGCTAATTTGAAAAGATAAGTTTTGAGTTCAGATATAAATGTTTCAATATTGCATATACAACGTAACGAGTTTGGGAGGGAATTCCATAAAAAAGGTGCCATATGTGTAAAAGCCCTATTAGTCCATGGGCCAGGCCAGATATTGGTACCACCAGAGGTGGCAAAACCTTTGTACTTTTTTTTTGTTTGTTGGGCATATATATATGTAAAAATGTATGATAGCATTTCCAGACTGGCAGCTTAGTCATATAATCAGCAGTTTCCATGGCAACACAACACTAAAACCAGTATCATTCAAAGAAACAGTTAAAGTCATATAAAAATTATTAAAACACTTTTGAATGCGTAAAAATGGACAGTTTAGAATACCTCACCATAAAGGAAAGTAATGAAATGCAATTTACATCACCATTTATAATGGTTGCCATGGTAACGACCCCAGAATAGCCTAAAATCAAGGATTTTGGAGTAATTTCAGTAATATATTAGAAAATATACTCATTCAAGACAAGTTAAAGTCCCCTTTCCAAAATAATGACAAAGCTATATGACTAATCCATCATATAAGCCAATAATATGCTATTTAGTACCTTCCCATTGTTACCATGGCAACATGAATTAGAGTTAACAAGATGCCCTGTTTGGTACTATATGACATATTTTGGCTATATCTCGTGATTGGAGAGGTGTTGAAAGTTCACTTTGGTGTCTATACCCAGGTTTTCAGGTACAGGGAACACAGCTAAAGCATTATTTTGGACATTAACATAGGACATCACAGCTAATTTGCATAAATTTGCATAAAAACAGAGCAAAATGACCATAAAAGTAGTCTGCCAATGCATATTACAAGCTGTTTCTTATGATTTAGAAAGATAGAACACTGTGATGACTACATTAGATGCCAAAAAACTTAATTTGAGTGTATGCAATGTTGGAACCAGTACAGATTCAATTTACATTACTATTCATAACGGTTGCCATGGTATCGACCCCAGGATAGCCTAAAATCAAGGATTTTGGAGTAATTTCAGTAATATATTAGACAATATACTCATTCAAGACAAGTTAAAGTCACCTTTCCAAAATAATGACAAAACTATATAACTAATCCATCATATAAGCCAAGAATATGCTATATAGTACCTTCCCATTGTTACCATGGCAACATGAATTAGAGTTAACAAGATGCCCTGTTCGGTACTATATATGACATATTTTGGCTTTATCTCGGGATTGGAGAGGTGTTGAAAGTTCATTTTGGTGTATATACCCAGGTTTTAAGGTACAGGGAACACAGCTAAAGCATTAGTTTGGACATTAACATAGGACATCACAGCTAATTTGCATAAATTTGCATAAAATCAGAGCAAAATGATCATAAAAGTCGTCTGCCACTGCATATTAACATTGTGATGACTATGTTAGATGCCAGAAAACTTCATTTGATTGCATGCAATGTTGGAACCAGCACAGATTCATCACATTAATGACCATTTGTTTAGTATTGTATCAAAACTGTGAAGACCCTGGGATGTATATCTGTTGTCAACCATTGGGAAGATATTCCAATATGCTGGACTGAGGGACCTATGTGTAGAGTCAGGTGCCATTGCTAATGACTCTGTAGCTGGAGTGATGGAATGCTGCAAGTACAACCGTGCAGTCAGGCTATACAAGTTGTTGTACGAGGCATTTATGCGACAGACATGGAAAGGCTTCCTACCTTGTCTAGAAACTAACCACACTGACGACCAGGTTCACCTGGAAGAAAGCCTCAGAGTCGTGAACAGCCTATGCGAAGATGTTTATCAAGCTGCTGGCTGTGAGATGATTGAGAATCAGTCCTTTGAGCCCATCTTCAAGCTGTTTGATGTCTACCTTGATTACCTGAGACAGGAGAATGAGACCCTCTCGGCCTTCTGAATGTCATATGTGGACACGGTCGAGGTTTAAGTGGTTATATGCTAGGTCTGGTTCAGGCAGAGAGGGTGTCTGGGTGCATGCACCTCGCTTCCATTCGTGCAATGATTCCCTGGTGCTTCGCCGACGACAAACTAAACTATGCACGCCATCTTCCCTACTATTATGCACAAATGTCCCGGCTGGCCATAGATCACCCAGATGTGCATGAAGTGTTCATGCAGTGCCAGAGATTTTCTGTACAACTTTGAAGGACCTCTTTGGCAGAATCCCAGTCGACCAGAAAATTGAATAAAACCATCAACAAGGACACAAAGACCACTGGGGGGGAACAAAAGGCTTCAGCCTAAAACCAGGAGCTGTCAGTAGGTACTACCTGACATCTGAGTACAGAAGCTCATATTTGAGGGAATTGAGAGACATGGTCAGCAGAAACAGTTCTCAGCACTTCAATCATCCATACCTGCAACTAAGCCGGATAAGGATAGATGAGACCGATGTTGGTAATGTTAATTTGTGGAACTAATCGAGAACAGCTGAGCTATGATGAAACGGAGTTGGTCAACTTGTCTACTGGAATCCGGATCCCACCAGATATTGCCAATGACCTGCTGAAAGTTCACAAAGTTGGAAAAGAAGCATTCTAAACTTTCAGAGAAGATCGTTTGGAGAAAAAGCAACCCACGGTGAAATTTCATGACAAAATGAAGAAAGAGAGCCTGAAGACCTTCCTTAACATAAATAAAAAGCAGGCTGGTTACAAAGCTAAATGGAATCAGGTAATCATGAAGGCAGACCGAAACCTCTTTGGGCGCATGATCATCATTGCTCAGAGCAGAGCGCCATCTATTAGAGAGTTTCTGGCACGCCCACTCGGACCATTAATTACGTGGTCAATGGCAAACAGCGTTGCTCTCTGCACAAGACAAACAGAGCTGGAGAAAATTGTGTCACCAGCAGATCTCATTCGAAAGCCTTCAGCTTGTATCATCAATGGAATGAATCTTTTCCACAGACTCAAAGGGGATGGCAAGTCATTTGCACATCTAGCAGATTCTGCACTGACGCTAGCTTTGCACGAAGGCACTGATAGTGTAAGGATTGATGTCGTGTTCGATGTCTACAGGGCTGAGTCTATCAAGAATGCCGAGAGATGCAACAGAGGTTCCACCGCTGGAAAACAGTGGATGAACATTGCACCTGGTCACAACATTTTGCAGTGGAAGAAATTCCTGAGAACCCCTACAAAAAAAAATAAGCCTCATCAAACTCTTGGTCGATCAGTGGAAGCAGCCTGCAAAGGGGAGAAGCTTCATGATAATTAAGTCACTTTATGTGGCAAGTGGAGAATCACTGGGAAGAAATCATAACTCTGAAGACAACACAAGAGGAAGCTGACACACGAATGTTTCTTCATGTCTCACATGGATACAGGTCCATAGTAATCACAGCTGAAGACACAGATGTGCTGATAATCTGTGTCTGTATTATGGTTCTGTCCCATGGCGCCGGCTAAGCCCAACGGGCCCATACCATTTGATTTGAATGACAAGCGGTGAAAATCTCTCGGGCCGCAGAGATTTTATTTTTGTTACATTTTTCCACTGTACCCTCAACGTTTCCATTCCGTCTCCATACCGGTTCCTTACCGCTAATACAACGTGCTCATACCAGCTAGTGTCACCGTACGCGTGTTGGCCTAGCTTTCCCTCGCCGGATCTCACCAGTTTCCCACCGGTTGGATACCTGCCTTGAATATGTCACACACGGTATGTAAGTTCACGGATGTACGTCCTCATCGTTCTTCTCGACAATTCTTCATAATTCTTCATAATGCCTAAACATGGAAGCAGGGGCGGCGGAGCAACTAGCAAATTAGAGGGGGAACCAACAAAAAGGGCACCTACAAAGGTAAATTTTTAAGCGAAAATATATTCACCTTTTTTTAGACATTGGTATGTATATAGACACCTACATTGTGCACTTACATTATCAGGGATAATTTCAATCATTGTTTCTCTTGATACATCATAAAAGATGTTGCTTAAAGTAGCTGAGCGAAGAAATGTCACAAAATGTCACAAAATGGACAAATTATACATGTACTGAAAGCTGACACCAATATGAACACAAATCATACTTTGCAGTTGGGGGTCATGGTCTGAATTTTCATTTGTGAGTGAGCGGATTCAGATTTGTGAGGTCGCAGTGCGAAAATTTACATCATATAAAGGTCTTTTCAGTCTTCTGTTATGAGAATGTGCTTTATACCCACATGTGGGTATAAGCACATTCTCATATCGGAAGACTGAATTAAAAGACCTTTGATAAGTAACATCAAGTAACATCATTATATCATCTATGAATGCCAGCGAGCTTTTGGGGAAATTGCTCTTAGTTGCTTTGAATGAGAGCACGTTTAATTAAGATATATGAAAAGGGGCACTCATGAGAACGGGAAATGGGCACTTATAATAAAGTAAAATGTGCATTTGTTGACAGAAAAGGGGCACCAATTAGATTTTAATAAGGAATTTATCGGAGGAGACAGGGTCTTTTATGAGAAGGGGAAGTGGCTCTTATTTAAAGGTAAAGACCAGTTTTGGAAACGCCCTCTCTCAAAAAAATGAAATGGAAGCTCTCGATCATTACCAATCATGTGAAAGAATATTATGGCAAGTCGTCACCGTTCTCACTGCCCCACGAACGGGTCCATAACGGCCTTGTACCAGCCCGCCGTTTTATCGTCCTCATACCGGGTTCTCACCGTGTGTCACCGCTTGTACCCACACAGTGAAAGTTTTGGGCATGCCCAAAATGTTCGCCGGGTCTCGTCTGGTCTCTTTGGCCACTAACAGGCCCTTACCGTGTTCCATCGACCACACAAAATGTACCACACGGTGGCACACGGTAGGCTTAGCCGGCACCGTGGGACAGCTAATTTAGCAAGAAGCTGACCTGCTTTCTGAGAAGTCTGGCCGGACAAAGAACCGCATCGGGTACATTTATGTTTGCAAACTTGCAAGCTTTTTGGGTGAAGATGTCTGTCAGGCTCTAACGCCTTTATACTGGCTGCGACACAGTCAGTGCGTTTGCAGGACGTGGAAACCTGGGTGCACCGATCGAAGCTCCTGACTTTCCAGCATCTTGGTGAAGAATAGGACGTTTCAACAAACCTAATTGACAAGATACAGGAGTTTGTGTGTCGCATGTATGCATCCACATTCACATCCATAAGCTGCGACCTGGTCAATGAACTCCGCTACCACCTCTTCTATGCAAAACAGGGAGAGGTAGACTCCAGCCAGCTACCTCCATGCAAAGACTCTTTGCACATGCATGTTCTTCGCCCGATCACTACCAGGCTGCAATATGGCGACGCTGCCTTGTGTGTCAACCCGTAGTCCCAGATCCAAAGACCTGTGGGTGGACCACAGATGGCAACGGCAATCTGTCCATAGTATGGATGCGAGGCTCAGCAGCAACGGAATCCGTGTTGCAATTGATGTACTGCAAGTGTGTCCGTGCCTGCAAACTTCCTGCCTCGTGAACAACTGAAATGCACTAACATGTGCAAACTGCAGACCTGCACAAACCAGCAGGAAGATGATGAAGATGAAGATGAAGAGGTGGCAGAAGTCAAGGTAGACGTTTCAGACACAGACACATGATATATTTAAGTGAGATGAATATTTGTTCCAAGAGAAATGTAGGAAACAAATATTAAAGAGTAAGAGAGTAAGATGACGGCATTACCTAATTAACGTGTGGACTGCAGGAGTAACTTTAAGAAAGTTTGTCGAAGTGAGGATGAAAATACATGTACCGGTAGTAGATGTTGCTTTCCTCCTTCTTGTCAATCCAGGATGAAAACAAAGAGAGGTGTTGTTGCAGACAAAAGAAGAGTCAGTCACCTGTGATTGTGTGTGATCTATTTACCACAAGTCACCAGTATCCAATTGACAAATAAGCTGCTATTAGCAAAGTCATGGTGACAACTTTGGGTAGGATTACAATTCCAGATCACATGGAAAGGACACTTGTCTTGTAGGTTGTAGGTTTTATCAGTTACATCATTTCGGACAGTCAATGTAAAAGTCTCAAAGGCATATATGTTTTTTTTCCTGGCTTTGAGATTGTGAATAAATTTTGGTCATAATGGACTACTTAAATTCAAAAGAGTAAACAAAATGGGAAAGGGAGAATATGACGAAATAGTTTCTGAGACTTCGTCCAAATCGCCTGTAATATTTCTGCCCAAAAGAAGGCGTTTTTAATAATAAACAGACACAAAGTTTCCTGGCATTCATATTTTACCTTTGACTCATTTATTCTCATTTTGTTTGTAATATTCTTCGGGACAGTTTTGATACCATGGCAACCGTTATGAATAGTAATGTAAATTGAATCTGTGCTGGTTCCAACATTGCATACACTCAAATGAAGTTTTCTGGCATCTAATGTAGTCATCACAGTGTTCTATCTTTCTCAATCATAAGAAACAGCTTGTAATATGCATTGGCAGACTACTTTTATGGTCATTTTGCTCTGATTTTATGCAAATTTATGCAAATTAGCTGTGATGTCCTATGTTAATGTCCAAAATAATGCTTTAGCTGTGTTCCCTGTACCTGAAAACCTGGGTATAGACACCAAAATGAACTTTCAACACCTCTCCAATCCCGAGATATAGCCAAAATATGTCATATATAGTACCTAACAGGGCATCTTGTTAACTCTAATTCATGTTGCCATGGTAACAATGGGAAGGTACTATATAGCATATTCTTGGCTTATATGATGTATTAGTCATATAGTTTTGTCATTATTTTGGAAAGGGGACTTTAACTTGTCTTGAATGAGTATTTTGTCTAATATATTACTGAAATTACTCCAAAATCCTTGATTTTAGGCTATTCTGGGGTCGTTACCATGGCAACCGTTATAAATGGTGATGTAAATTGCATTTCATTACTTTCCTTTATGGTGAGGTATTCTAAACTGTACATTTTTACGCACTCAAAAGTGTTTTTATAATTTTTATAAGACTTTAACTGTTTCTTTGAATAATACTGGTTTTAGTGTTGTGTTGCCATGGAAACTGCTGATTATATGACTAAGCTGCCAGTCTGGAAATGCTATCATATCAAAATATTATGTATAGATATAGGACATTTCAAAATGCATAAATAGATCTTGCCACCTTGAGTGGTACCAATAACCTAAATTTCTGGTCTTGGCCCATGGACTATATCACCATATGCCTATGAATGCAAGAATTCCAATCAATGTGAACACCCCCCGGATTATCGTTTTAGAACCGCTACTGTTAAATAACTTTCCCATGAACATATTGGAAGGGGAGGCTGTGATCTGCATCACACACAAATATCTAGGGATATAGTTTGTGACATGTATACATGTAATTTGTTAATTGAAAGCATACATATAAGTGTTATCACTTAAATATCTGTGACCCCACTGCGACCCTGGTGTGAAACTCGTGTGTGACCCTGGTTTGACCTTCTCTTCAATATTGAATGATAACTGCTCCTATTCTTTATTTTAATTTATTATACAAAGCCGCGATTAATATTGGATTTGTCAGAGCATTTTCTATATACACCTCACATAACCAAATACTGGTTTATTAACAAAATGAATTGCATTGATTGAGGTTGAACCTTTAATAGGACTCTTTCATCAATTATAAAAAGACAAGGTTGCGTTGTGGGAACGGTGGCAAACCAATTGATGAGCTTTTTTCATTCATGTTATGCTATTGTGGAGGAATATCATAGAAAATGAAGGTCACTAAGGTTGTCATGCAAAAGTGCCTTGAGTGAAAACATAATAGATGTGGATCCGGAGCTTTTTAATATTATTCGGAATATAAAAAGAGTTATTTCAAAATTTCTATTGAGCGGAAGCAACACAATAACATAACTATCTCATAACCCACTGAACACAATGTACATCTGTCAGTATATGTACAGTTACCCGATATCGAAACAGCCACCCTGTATAAAGAAGACTGCTTGATCTTGGGCGCCATTTTAAATTACGAGTAAACAACTTGTTTACTCGTTAAAAAAATGGCTCCCATGTCAAAATGATGTGAGCGCGCAGCGCAGGCAGCGACGCAACAATACATGCGCATCTGAAAACATTGATGACGCAACGTTTACTCGCAAATTAAAAGGGCGGCTTAACCGTAAAGGGGTAAATTGGCCTGATTTTATTATTTTGGTTAGGTATGATCATGTGCTATGTAGGGAAATTCAGACTTTGTGAAATGGATGATGGAATAAGAAGAAATATGTTACTGAAGAAAAAGAACTGATACAATATAGGGTAAGCAGTAGATCGACAGTTAGAGGGGGGAGAGGGGAGAGAAGGAGAGAGAAGGAGGGATAGGGGGAAGAGGGGGAACAGAGAGGGAGAGGGGAGTTGAGAGGGGGAGAGAGAGAGAGAGGGGGTGAGAGAAAGGGCGAGAGAGATAGAGAGAGAGAGAAAGAAAGAGATGGACTGAATGAAATATAGAGGAATAAAATAAAGATGTTCAATGGCATGTACAAATGTAATGGCACAAACAACATACGTTAATCAGAAAGAGACTTTTGCCTTTTTTTAAGATAGAAAACGGAAGAAGAAATAACCTTGCCCTACTTTAACCATCTGGAAAGAAATAAAATGGCGAAGAAAGTCAGAGAAGTATAGAATAATATTTAGAGCAGCACTACATGCTTGTTCAGATATGGTGAAGTAGTCCTCTGCCAAAAAGGTGCTGCAGTTGTTTTAACATGTAAATGAATGGCAACTGCGTGCAACAAAGGACTTGTGCGTAACCACTGAGCTAATTTCTGCCATATAATATGTAAAAGAAATGAGAAGCGTATTACACTATGGATCATCTTAAAACGTCATGGTTTGCATCATGTCTGAACAAGGCCTATAATGCAAAAGTATGTTACAATTGCATGAATTATGTATATAAACACTGCTGTAAATAGTTGTTATTTTAGGATATGAACAAATAAGGTGCCTCGAAAGAGGATAAATAGAAAAAAAAACAATGCAAAAGTTTCATCAAATTGTATGGGCAAGATTTAGTCCAGCTTCAAACTGTTGTGCCTCAAAAGTATTCATAGTTTCTTTTTTACTTACACGAAACATCTTCAATAACTGACTATGCTCTTTATTACTTCATAAATAGGTATGTTCAACGATTTAAACATTCACTATTTTAATTTATTATACAAAGCCGCAAGTAACATTAGATTTGTCACAGCATTTTCTATATACACCTCATATAAACAAATACTGCTTTTTAACAAAATGAATTGTATTGATTGAGGTTGAACCTTCAATAGGACTCTTTCATCAGTTATAAAAAGACAAGGTTGAGTTGTGGGAACGGTGGCAAACTATTGATGAGCTTTTTTCATTCATGTTATGCTATTGTGGAGGAATATCATAGAAAATGAAGGTCACTAAGGTTGTCACGCAAAAGTATCTTAAGTGAAAACATAATAGATGTGGATCCGGAGGTTTGGAATATTATTCGGAATATAAAAAGAGTTATTTCGAAATTTCTATTGAGCGGAAGCAACACAATAACATAACTATCTCATAACCCACTGAACACAATGTACATCTGTCACTATATGTACAGTTACCCGATATCGAAACAGCCACCCTGTATAAAGAAGACTGCTTGATCTTATTAGTCCATGTCCTAGTTGATCTGCCCCTCTTTCTTCTCCCGTCAGTTCCTCCTTGCAAGATGGTATTTGTCAAACTCTTAGTCCATCTACTCAAATGCCTAAACTACTGTAGCTGTCTTCTTTTCACAATTGTGATGAGGTGATCATGTTCCCCAATACAGGAACGTATCAAAGGTTACCAAACGTTGGGAGCTCCTAATTGAAAAGTCATAACCAATATGACTTTGGAACTGCTTTCATGATGACGAGTAACTTAATTTATGTCCAATGATAACCTATTCATAATATTTCTGCCACGGGTGAATGAGCACCGGGGTCTTAAAAAAAGTGTTGTCTAAATCGCCTTGTTCTAAGTTTGGGCTTTAAAGATCAAGTCCACTCCGAAAATAACTTACTTTCAATAGAACCACAAACATCACACAAACCAATTAAAAAAAGTTTGAGCAAAATCGGATGACTAATAAGAAAGTTATGAATTTTTAATGACATGAAAAACTTTGAAAATCACTACACAAGTTGGCAACTCACTCATGAGTCTGTGACGTATGGTCCTCACTATCCACTAATTATTTTCTTTATATTGATAATATAAATTTCCTATTTTCCCCCTTAAAGAATCTTATTTCTTCACACCAGCATCCAAGTTAGATTGATAGTAATAAGTTTTTGTGTGGATGCACTAATATAGAGTAATTTTTTTCCAGTTAAATCATGAATAAGAATTTTGATAAACTATTTATATAAAAATCAATTATTATGAAATACAATATTCAGAAAAATAGTATCAATTCTTCAAAATTTATAAAAGATTTTGGGAAATGTCATGCACGCAATATGATACAAATCATATAACCTAGGCAAAGGCATGGGGAAATCAAGTTTTGGGGGATAAAAAGAGAAATTAATGGGATTAAACTATATAAATCAATTGATAAGTAGTGAGGACATGACGTCACAAACTGACAACCCAATTGGCAATTTGTGAAGTGATTTCCATTGTTTTTTAGTTTTACATACTTTTTCAAAAAAATCATAACGTTCTTATTAGTTATCCGATTTTGCTCAAACTTTTTTTGATTGGTTTGTCTGATTTTTCTGGTTTTATTAAAGGCAAGTTATTTTTTGGAGTGGACTTGGGTTTTAAGGAACCAATGAGGGTCACGCTATATTTTTGTGCTTCTTTTGGTCTTAAATCCTGTTAAAAGTTAAATTTGCCTCATGCTCCAGTGCTTTATTGTTTTAAATTATGCAATATTACTAGGCTTTCACAGAACCTTGTTCCAATCGACAAGATAACCTTTATTTATTTTAGACAGTCTACTAGCTTCTTGTCTCATGATATCTAAGTTCTCTCTGCTCACTTGTCCACTGCACCATTTCAGACGCGTAAGGAGCATAAGGTGTTTATCTCGAATAGCGATCGGAAGCTCAAAGGTTACTTAACCCAAATGCAAGAAAGAAAATTAAGGATCATCAATATCAAATAAATTGAAAGTAAACTTTCATTTAAAAAAACATCCCAGATAAATTGTATCCATTTTGTATCACTCAATGAGAAGGTTAATTTAAACAAGGGTTGCGAATGAAGTCAAAATTTTAATCATCATAACCAAAATAATATCATAAATTTTGCTTGTAATAGTCATATAATTAGCTAGCTGTCTGGCCTGTGAGTGCAAAAATGTAACGAGCCGGAACAACTAAGAATCAATTGTGCAGAAGAAGTGAAAAACGAGAGAATCATAGGGAAAGTCCCCTTTGATATTATGTTAGTTGTAAGAGAAATATTTAAACAAGAGGTAAGTGAAAAATCTATATTTTCCCCAATAAAAATATTTCGATCATATGTTGACCCAAAATATAATTAATGCAAATATGTATGAAACAAATCTATTTCCTTACTCAATAACTGAGAAAATGGAAGTTAACGACATTTTCTGTACTGAACAAATTGGTGAGGAGCTCGCATGATATATCACAGTGTGGCCCATTTGTGTTTCACTGATTACAACTATTACAATTCACAACTTTCATTTTTAATCGGGTATTGATCCAACTTTCACTGACCTGTTTCTTAACCAATTTAATATCAGGGTTGGCTTCTCCTTTAAAAAGGGAACTAAATTGGGCAACGTAATTTGTTTATGTTTAGAAACAACAACAACAACAACGATAATGATTGCAAATCGAAAAACAGAATAGCATACATTTTTATTTCTAGCTTCTATTTTATTTTTTTGGAAAGAAGATTTTATTCGAGAGAATCTTCTGAAGCTTATAATACAAATAGACTCATTTACACTCTAAATTGAAGTAGCGAAGAAGATCATTTATAAGTGTGTGTGTGTGTGTGTGTTATAATAATATATATATATATATATACAATATTTACATATATATATATATATACAGTGTATACATATTTGTATATGGGTGAGGGTGCGTGTGTGTGTGTGTATGCGTATTGGTGAGTGTATATATACACTGTATGTAACCCTCTCTTAATGTTTCACCATTTGACTCTCCGGT
Organism: Mesocentrotus franciscanus; assembly: GCA_037976565.1. NCBI lineage: Eukaryota > Metazoa > Echinodermata > Echinoidea > Camarodonta > Strongylocentrotidae > Mesocentrotus > Mesocentrotus franciscanus. Next base: position 24,495,563 of record CP137684.1, on the reverse strand, counting down.
TCGACATCTTTCCTCCCCTTCCCCTCCCTCTCCCTTTCTCTCTTTCTCTCTCTCTCTCGATAGATAAATGAGGAAGTTAAATTTGGAATACAAAACAGAGCATAATATTGATTAATTAAGCTCATTTACATTCATATCACTACAGGCATTCCAGTAGGTCTACCCCTCTCAAACAGGGTTCGTATTTCATACTATCCCGAATCTATGTTTCCAAATCTATTTACAAGATGCATGAACGATGCAAGAAACATGAACAGTGTAAGTACTTGTCTGATTTACATGATACAAAAAACAGTAAACTGCAACATTTTATATAATTTTTTCCTTTTTTTGATCTTTAAATGAAAAACAGCATTGTAAAGTCACATATCTACATGATAGAAGATTATCTGAACAGAAGTAGTCAATGGTTCACTTTAAAGTCCTATCAAATACAAAACATATTTATGCAAAGGGTCACTGACTTGACTTGTCAGTGAAAGCATACGAGTTCAAGCCTTTTTAGTCTTAATAACATGATGTATAGGTCTTAAACAACACACTTATAGGATTTTACATTTTATCCTCCTACATTTAATTTTCACCATTAAGTCCATTAATAACAATTCCATGCAAAGGCGTATCGACCTTTGTCAGTGAAAGTAGAAAAGTTCAAGACTTTCTCACTCACCCTTTAAAGGCAAATATCCATGTGGTACAGTAGCACCAATCCTCACACAAAAAGGAAGGCACATGTAGAATACTAATGCAAGAATTCCAATCAACGTGAACACCCCCCCCCCTAGATTATCGTTTTAGAACCGCTACTGGTAAATAACTTTTCCATGAACATATTGGAAGGGGAAGCTGTGATCTAAATCACACACAAATATCTAGGGATATAGTTTGTGACATTAATACATGTAACTAGCAGGACCCGTGGAAAATCCACGGGATTCTAGGGAGGGTGGGGGTTGAAAATAGATATGTGCTATCGATTGATAATGATTATTATCAATATTATTATTATTTTTTTTGATTTTTTTTTTTTTTTTTAATAATATTTTTTAAAGATAATTTCTTTTTATCATTTTATTATTTTTCTTCTTCTTTTCATTAATATTGTACTCGTTAGAATATCAACCTTTTGTTTGCTGTCCCATGTATCATTTTGAATTGGTTTTTTAATAAATATGTATCATGTAATAAAACTTGAAAATTGGAAGAAAACAGTGAAATCAATAATTTGTAATTAAAATTGATGCATATATTTTAGACTAATACTTTCTTTTACTTTCGTTAATTACGATTATTGTCGTCACTTCAATTCGTTCCTACTTTTTTCACTATCCCTTTCCGGATCCTCACTCTCGTTATCTATACGAATATTGTTGTCATGCATGCACTGAAAATAATATACAAATATACAAATATACAATGACACTCGAGGATCTAGCTAAAACTATTCGCAAGGAAGGAACATCAAATCGTATTATATTCTCCCGAGGGCCATCGCGGCCCGAGGGAGAACAGTTCTTTTGATGTTCCTGAGTGCGAATAGTTTTAGCTTGTTCCGAGAATGAGTCATTGTATATTTTTTTTTCATCCCTTCCACCCAGGAGCGGATCCAGGATTCCTTAGGGGGGGGGCCCAAATTTGAAGTTATGCGAGCCAAATATTGGTACGTAATGTGGCGTAATGAGCAAAAACGGGGGGGGGGGAGAGGCCGGGGCAGCCAAAAAATCCGCATCCCCCCACTCTTACATGCAAGCCCCGCGCAACGTTTTCAAAGTGATTCGGGTGTCAAGGGCGGGCCCCAGAAGCTCAGGGGTTTTAGGCATTAAATTACCGTCAGATAAGCATCCAGGGGTCTGCCTTAGGGCCATTCAGTGGGTCCAGGGGGCAGAGCCACCGGAAGTTCAGGGTTTTTAGGCATTTAATTACGGTCAGATGAGTATAATTTGATACCTTATTTGTGACACTGGCAGGTCACTCATTGGCATGGGGTCCAGGGGGCGGAGCCCCCAGAAGCTCAGGGTTTTAGGCATTTAATCACGGTCAGATGAGCATATTTTGATACCTCATTATTTTGTGACACTGGCAGGTCACTATTCTTTCTTTCTTTCTCTCTTTCTTTCTATTTCTCTTTAATATACTTTTTCACAAAAAGTGGGGAGGGGTGGAGCTCGAGCCCTCCGAGCCCTGCCGTTCCGCGGACCCTGACATGTAGGCCTCTAAATAAGTATATTTTTTGCCTGACTGTAAATTGGGAATTTGTCATTTTCCAACAAACGCATACAAAAGTATAATGTACTAAACATTTCGGAAAATTATGTCATTTCAGCAACATTTGTAAATCACCGGTATCGAATTAGAAATAAACCACGTTTGAATTTAATTTGGGGGCAGGCCCCACCCCCCCCCCCAAGCACCCAAGCCCCCGTCAGTACGCAAGCGCCCCCGATCTACACCTTTTGGTGGGAAAAATCGCAACTGATCTCCCTACCTTTCTTCTTTCTCTTTTTTTTCTTTCCCTTCCCTTCTTTTTCTCTCTCTAAGGTGTGCTGGGGGAAGGGAGGCAAGACCCGATTCACACGTTTTTGGCGGGATTAATCGCAACTGATCTCCCCTTCTTTTCACCCTTTTCTTTTCTTCTTACTCCTTTTTTGTTCCATTTCAGCTCTCTTATTTTGGCGGGGGCGGGCGGGGGGAGAGGCAAGGGTTTTGGCCCTCGATTCACAACTTGTTGGCGAGAAAATTGCAACTGATATCCCCTTCTTTTCCTTTCTTCCTCTTTTTTCTTTCTCTTTATCTCCTCTTTTCCTTTTTCTTTCCCTTTCCTTCCTTCTCTCTTATTTTTTGATGGGGTGGGGAGGCAACAGCCCGGGAGGCAAGGCCCTTTCGCCCCCTCCCCATCTTTACCCCTTTTCTTCTCTTCTTCCTCTTCTTTCTTTCCCTTTCTCTCCTCTTTCCCTTCTTTTCCTTCTCTCTCTCTCTTTTTTTTTCTTTGCTTTGCTGGGGGCCAAGGCCCCTGCCCCTGGATCCGCGCCTGCTTCCACCTGTAGGCCTATTATTCCTTGCACACTTCTGTAATAGCATGTACGTACCGTACTCACATTCACATCACATTCAAAAAAGAAATAAAACAAAACAACAATTGCACGGCTCAAACATGAAACATTGAATGATCTAAATACACGCTATATACAGGTACTGCAGTAGCTAGAGTGCTGCAGTTACAGCACAGGTTAAATTGCATTGTGTGAGCGCCGTGACTGCCCTGACACCGCGGGAGTTGCCCGTGCGGAGGCATTTGAAATTACGTAAGCTCGCTGAATTTACCTTCTCGTTAGTTATATGATCTCGATAATTACAATCTATTTGCCGTATTATTGTTGTGATTTCAATGTAGTTTTCATGAAAAGACCAATAAATCAGAAGCTTGGATTATGATTATGTTGGCATGGTTCATAGAATTTGTATAAATATTTTCAAACTAAAGATTTTACGCGAAAAATCGGACGGTTTGTGCCAATAAATTGTGGCAGTCGCAACTCGACTGTGTGTGTGTGTGTGTGAGCTTAGAACCAACAGTACTGTACATACGTTCTCGATCTCGTCAGTTTGGCTGCTGGCCATATAGCAAGATGCCTCACACGGGATAGGCCCATCCCATCGCATCATGTATTTACTACGCTACATGACCTGAGTGGATTGTCACCTGCTGTGTATTTCTTTAAAATGCCCGTGAAGTGCCTACAATGCATATCATACAGCAAGATGCCTAACACGGAGTAGGCCCGATCCATTGCACTGAGCATCTGCTACAACACATTGTGGAGTGGATCGTCTCTTGATAGTGTAATCTCTTTGAATAATTAGACAGAGGGCGGGTGCACGCCTCCCCGCCTCACTCTCGCGGGTTCGTCGCCTCCTTGCACGGACGACGCCGGCCGTGCTCTCGTCCGCCCGTCCTCCCCGGGACCCCGAAACCACCTCTATAACGACATGGACGGCGACCGCGGGGTCGACGTGGCACGCGACATGCCCGATCCCATCCGTTCGGAATTGCGTCGCCGTTCCCGCGCGACGGCCGAGGCGGGTAGGGTCGAGGAAAGACGGGTTTGATGTCAAACAATTCACATTGGCAGACCGTTACGTACCCCCCGCGGCGATTTTGCGTATTAATATATAGATTTGTTGATTGAAAGCATACATATAAAAGTTATCACTTAAATATCTGTGATCCCCACAGCGACCCTGGTTCGAAACTCGTGTGTGACCCTGGTTTGACCTTCTCTTCAATATTGAATGATAACTGCTCCTATTCATTATATTTAATTTATTACACAAAGCCGCGATTAATATTGGATTTGTCAGAGCATTTTCTATATACACCTCACATAACCAGATACTAGTTTTTTAACAAAATGAATTGCATTGATTGGGGTTGAACCTTCAATAGGCCTCTTTCATCAATTATAAAAAGACAAGGTTGAGTTGTGGGAACGGTGGCAAACCAATTGATGAGCTTTTTTCATTCATGTTATGCTATTGTGGAGGAATATCATAGAAAATGAAGGTCACTAAGGTTGTCATGCAAAAGTGCCTTGAGTAAAAACATAATAGATGTGGATCCGGAGCTTTTGAATATTATTCAGAATATAAAAAGGGTTATTTCAAAATTTTCAAAATTTTCATAACCCACTGAACACAATGTACATCTGTCAGTATATGTACAGTTACCCGATATCGAAACAGCCACCCTGTATAAAGAAGACTGCTTGATCTTGGGCGCCATTTTAAATTACGAGTAAACAACTTGTTTACTCGTTAAAAAAATGGCTCCCATGTCAAAATGATGTGAGCGCGCAGCGCAGGCAGCGACGCAACAATACATGCGCATCTGAAAACATTGATGACGCAATGTTTACTCGCAAATTAAAAGGGCGGCTTAACCGTAAAGGGGTAAATTGGCCTGATATTATTATTTTGGTTAGGTATGATCATGTGTTATGTATGAAAATTCAGACTTTGTGAAATGGATGATGGAATAAGAAGAAATATGTTACTGAAGAAAAAGAACTGATACAATATAGGGTAAGCAGTAGATCGACAGTTAGAGGGGGGAGAGGGGAGAGAAGGAGAGAGAAGGAGGGATAGGGGGAAGAGGGGGAACAGAGAGGGAGAGGGGAGTTGAGAGGGGGAGAGAGAGAGGGGGGAAGAGGGAGAGAAAGGGCGAGAGAGATAGAGAGAGAGAGAAAGAAAGAGATGGACTGAATGAACTATGGAGGAATAAAATGAAGATGTTCAATGGCATGTACAAATGTAATGACACAAAAAACATACGTTAATCAGAAAGAGACTTTTGCCTTTTTTTAAGATAGAAAACGGAAGAAGAAATAACCTTGCCCTACTCTAACCATCTGGAAAGAAATAAAATGGCGAAGAAAGTCAGAGAAGTATAGAATAATATTAAGAGCAGCACTACATGCTTGTTCAGATATGGTGAAGTAGTCCTCTGCAAAAAAAGCTGCTGCAGTTGTTTTAATATGTAAATGAATGGCAACTACGTGCAACAAAGGACTTGTGCGTAACCACTAAGCTAATTTCTGCCATATAATATATAAAAGAAATGAGAAGCGTATTACACTATGGATCATCTTAAAACGTCATGGTTTGCATCATGTCTGAACAAGGCCTAGAATTCAAAAGTATGTTACAATTGCATGAATTATGTATATAAACACTGCTGTAAATAGCTGTTATTTTATGATATGAAAAAAATAAGGTGCCTCGAAAGAGGATAAATAGAAAAAAAAACAATGCAAAAGTTTCATCGAATTGTATGGGCAACATCAAGTCCAGCTTCAAACTGTTGTGCCTAAAAAGTATTAATATTTTTTTTTTACTTACACGAAACATCTTCAAAAACTGACTATGCTCTTTTATTACTTCATAATATTGGATTTGTCAGAGCATTTTCTATATACACCTCACATAACCAAATACTGGTTTATTAACAAAATGAATTGCATTGATTGTGGTTGAACCTTCAATAGGACTCTTTCATCAATTATAAAAAGACAAGGTTGCGTTGTGGGAACGGTGGCAAACAATTGATGAGTTTTTTTTCATTCATGTTATGCTGTTGTGGAGGAATATCATAGAAAATGAAGGTCACTAAGGTTGTCACGCAAAAGTATCTTGAGTGAAAACATAATAGATGTGGATCCGGAGGTTTGGAATATTATTCGGAATATAAAAAGAGTTATTTCAAAATTTCTATTGAGCGGAAGCAACACAATAACATAACTATCTCATAACCCACTGAACACAATGTACATCAGTTCTGTCAGTATATGTACAGTTACCCGATATCGAAACATCCACCCTGTATAAAGAAGACTGCTTGATCTTATTAGTCCATGTATAGTTGATCTGCCCCTCTTTCTTCTCCCGTCAGTTCCCCCTTGCAAGATGGTGTTTGTCAAACTCTTAGTCCATCTACTCAAATGCCTAAACTACTGTAGCTGTCTTCTTTTCACAATTGTGATGAGGTGATTATGTTCCACTATACAGGACCTATCAAAGGTTATCAATTTTTGGGAGCTCCTAATTGAAAAATTCATAACCAATATGAATTTGGAACTGCTTTCATGATGACGAGTAACCTAATTTTTGTCCAATGATAACCTATTCATAATATCTCTGCCACGAGTGAATGAGCACTGGGGTCTTTAAAAAGTGTTGTCCAAATCGCCTTGTTCTAAGTTTGGGCTTAAAGATCAAGTCCACTCCGAAAATAACTTACTTTCAATAGAACCACAAAAATCAGACAAACCAATTAAAAAAAGTTTGAGCAAAATCGGATGACTAATAAGAAAGTTATGAATTTTTAATGACATGAAAAACTTTGAAAATCACTACACAAATTGGCAACTCACTCATGAGTCTGTGACGTATGGTCCTCACTATCCACTAATTATTTTCTTTATATTGAAAATATAAATTTCCTATTTCCCCCTTAAGAATCTTATTTCTTCACACCAGCATCCAAGTTAGATTGATAGTAATATGTTTTTGTGTGGATGCACTAATATAGAGTAGTTTTTTCCAGTTAAATCATGAAAAATTTGAATTTTGATAAACTATTTATATAAAAATCAATTATTATGAAATACAATATTCAGAAAAATAGTATCAATTCTTCAAAAATTATAAAAGATTTTGGGAAATGTCACGCAATATGATACAAATCATATAACCTAGGCAAAGGCATGGGGAAATCAAGTTTTGGGGGATAAAAAGAGAAATTAATGGGATTAAACTATATGAATCAATTGATAAGTAGTGAGGACATGACGTCACAAACTGACAACCCAATTGGCAATTTGTGTAGTGATTTCCATTGTTTTTTAGTTTTACATACTTTTTCAAAAAATCATAACTTTCTTATTAGTTATCCGATTTTGCTCAAACTTTTTTTGATTGGTTTGTCTGATTTTTCTGGTTTTATTAAAGGCAAGTTATTTTTGGAGTGGACTTGGGCTTTAAGGAACCAATGAGGGTCAGGCTATATTTATGTGTGTAGCGACTCATACATTCGCTCTACTTTTATTGTACATTCATGTTCACAGTAATTTTCCATCTCGCTACTTATTTATATTCATTATTCGAACCACGTGTGTTTATCCCTCCAATCGCGCATCGTGGTTCGGCGCATCGTTCACCCGCGTATTTTCAACGCCACGAGGTTTTTTCACTCCTGCTTACATCTTCAGTCGAGTCAAGACGTCTCAGCATTTTGTTCTCTGCACACGAGATTCTCCCGTGCCTTTCACTTCTTTTATGACACGTCAACCTTTTCTCTGCCGTCTCCAACGGGCTGGCAGTCTTCCAGTGGAACGTTTTAATCATGACCGACATGGCGCTTGATTCTCCGCTGGGAGCTGCCAGTTTCTTCGTTCCGGTAGCTCTTTTCACACACGAGCTCGACCTCACCGTAGTTCGTCTGCCAGTTCATCACCGAGTTCGACTCACTGCAACTCTGATGAATTTCTCCGTCAAAGTCCGGCTCATTCATCGAGCGACTCACTGCTCAGCATCACCACCGGCTTTGATGTCCGCATTTTCTTCTCTGGCCTCCCGCGACATCGAGCGACCCACTGCTTCGTCTTCGAGCGCCACATTCTTCTCTTCTCTTCTCGCCTGAGAAATTCTTCATCATCATCATCATCCCGAGCGTCAGCGTTGAGATTCTTCACGGCTCTTCAGCCACGACAATGAAGCTACATCTCCGCCATCAAGCCTCCGCACTGTCATCGCGTGAGCCCCTTCCTTCGTTTCATCCGTTATCATCTTCATTGGACTTTCGACTTCATTTCCATTCTGTCGTAAGCTATATATTTATTCATTGCATTTATTCATCATGTCCATTTCATTTATTATTGGCCAATGTAACTCCGTGTAATATTATCAACCCTCATTCATGCGATTCTGATTGAATCATTTATTTGCTTGCATGACTACACTTTGCAAGTGTTTTGTCTGCAAAATCAGTACCCAATAAAATAACGAAAAGGGAATACTTTTAACATGTCTTTTATTGTTCGTGCAACCTTGCTTCCTCGTAGCTAAAATAAAAATAGAGTTATGTTGCTGTGTGATTAGTGAACACGCTTCACAATTTCCATTCACAATACCTCTTACATTCATATCTCTAAATGTGCTTCTTAAATCCTTTTAAAAGTTAAATTTGACTCATGCTCCAGTGCTTCATTGTTTTAAATTATGCAATATTACTAGGCTTTCACAGAACCTTGTTTCAATCGAAAGGATAACCTTTAATTATTTTAGACAGCCTACTAGCTTCTTGTCTCATGATATCTAAGTTCTCTCTGCTCACTTGTCCACTGCACTATTCAGACGCGTAAGGAGCATAAGGTGTTTATCTCGAATAGCGATCGGAAGCTCAAAGGATACTTAACCCAAATGCAAGAAAGAACATTAATGATCATCAATATCAAATAAATTGAAAGTAAACTTTCATAAAAAAAAAACATCCCAGATAAATTGTATCCATTTTGTATCACTCAATGAGAAGGTTAATTTAAACAAGGGTTGCGAATGAAGTCAAGATTTTAATCATCATAACCAAAATAATATCATAAATTTTGCTTGTAATAGTCATACAATTAGCTAGCTGCCTGGCCTGTGAGTGCAAAAGTGTAACGAGCCGGAACAACTAAGAATCAATTGTGCAGAAGAAGTGAAAAACAAGAGAATCATAGGGAAAGTCCCCTTTGATATTATGTTAGTTGTAAGAGAAATATTTAAACAAGAGGTAAGTGAAACATCTTTATTTTACCCAATGAAAATATTTCGATCATATGTTGACCCAAAATATAATTAATGCAAATATGTATGAAACAAATCTTTTTTCTTACTCAATAACTGAGAAAATGGAAGTTAACGACATTTTCTGTACTGAACGAATTGGTGAGGAGCTCGCATGATATATCAAAGTGTTGCCCATTTGTGTTTCACTGATTACAACTATTACAATTCACAATTTTCATTTTTAATCGGGTATTGATCCAACTTTCACTGACCTGTTTCTTAACCAACTTAATATCAGGGTTGGCTTCTCCTTTAAAAAAGGGAAATAAATTGGGCAACGTAATTTGTTTATGTTTAGAAACAACAACAACAACGATAATGATTGCAAATCGAAAAACAGAATAGCATACATTTTTTTTTCTAGCTTCTATTTTATTTTTTTGGAAAGAAGATCTTATTCGAGAGAATGGGCTCACTTAAATCTTCTGAAGCTTAAAATACAAATAGACTCATTTACACTCTAAATTGAAGTAGCGAAGAAGATCATTTGTAAGTGTGTGTGTGTGCGTGTGTTGTAATAATATATATATATATATATACATATATATACAATATTTACATATATATATATATATACAGTGTATACATATTTGTATATGGGTGAGGGTGCGTGTGTGTGTGTGTGTGTATGCGTATTGGTGAGTGTATATATACACTGTATGTAACCCTCTCTAAATGTTTCACCATTTGACTCTCCGGTTCGACATCTTTCCTCCCCTTCCCCTCCCTCTCTCTTTCTCTCTCTCTCTCTCTCTCTCTCTCGATAGATAAATGAGGAAGTTAAATTCGGAATACAAAACAGAGCATAATACTGATTAATTAAGCTCATTTGCATTCATATCACTACAGGCATTCCAGTAGATCTACCCCTCTCAAACAGGGTTCGTATTTCATACTATCCCGAATCTATGTTTCCAGATCTATTTACAAGATGCATGAACGATGCAAGAAACACGAACAGTGTAAGTACGTGTCTGATTTACATGATACAAAAAACACTAAACTGCAACATTTTATATAATCTTTTCCTTTCTTTGATCTGTAAATGAAAAACAGCATTGTAAAGTCACATATCTACATGATAGAAGATCATCTGAACAGAAGTAGTCAATGGTTCACTTTAAAGTCCTATCAAATACAAAACATCCTTATGCAAAGGTCACTGACTTGACTTGTCAGTTAAAGCATACGAGTTCAAGCCTTCTTAGTCTTAATAACATTATGTATAGGTCTTAAACAACACACTTATAGGATTTTACATATTAACCCCCTACATTTAATTTTCACCATTAAGTCCATTAATAACAATTCCATGCAAAGGCGTATCGACCTTTGTCAGTAAAAGTAGAAAAGTTCAAGACTTTCTCACTCACCCTTTAAAGGCAAATATCCATGTGGTACGGTAGCACCAATCCTCACACAAAAAGGGAAGGCACATGTAGAATATGAATGCAAGAATTCCAATCAACGTGAACACCCCCAGATTATCGTTTTAGAACCGCTACTGGTAAATAACTTTTCCATAAACATATTGGAAGGGGAGGCTGTGATCTAAATCACACACAAATATCTAGGGATATAGTTTGTGACATTTATACATGTAATTTGTTAATTGAAAGCATACATATAAGTGTTATCACTTAAATATCTGTGACCCCACTGCGACCCTGGTGTGAAACTCGTGTGTGACCCTGGTTTGACCTTCTCTTCAATATTGAATGATAACTGCTCCTATTCATTATTTTAATTTATTATACAAAGCCGCGATTAATATTGGATTTGTCAGAGCATTTTCTATATACACCTCACATAACCAAATACTGGTTTTTTAACAAAATGAATTGCATTGATTGAGGTTGAACCTTCAACAGGCCTCTTTCATCAGTTATAAAAAGACAAGATTGAGTTATGGGAACGGTGGCAAACCAATTGATGAGCTTTTGCATTCATGTTATGCTATTGTGGAGGAATGTCATATAAAATGAAGGTCACTAAGGTTGTCACGCAAAAGTGCCTTGAGTGAACACATAATAGAGGTGGATCCGGAGCTTTTGATTATTATTCGGAATATAAAAAGAGTTATTTCAAAATTTCTATTGAGCGGAAGCAACACAGTAACATAACTATCTCATAACCCACTGAACACAATGTTCATCTGTCAGTATATATATACAGTTACCCGATATCGAAACAGCCACCCTGTATAAAGAAGACTGCTTGATCTTATTAGTCCATGTCCTAGTTGATCTGCCCCTCTTTCTTCTCCCGTCAGTTCCTCCTTGCAAGATGGTGCTTCTTTGGTCTAAAATCCATTTAAATGTTAAATTATGCCTCGTGCTTTAGTGCTTCATTGTTTTTAATGGTGCAATGTATCTAGGCTTTCACAGAACCTTGTTTAAGCCCATATGATAACCTTTTTTTAGACAGCCTACTAACTTCTTGTCTCATGATATCTAGTTCTCTCTTCTCACCGTTCACCACTGCGCCATTTCACACGTGTACGGAGCATAAGGTGTTTATTACGAATAGTAAATGGAAACTCAAAGGTCACTAAACCCAAATGCAATAAAGAACACATATGATGATAAATATCAAAGAAATTGACAGCAGACTTTCATGAAAAAGATAACATCCCAAATAAACTTTATCCATTTTGTATCGCTCAAGAAGAAGGTAATCTTAAACAAGGGATGCAAATGTAGTCAAGATTGTAATCATCATAACGAAAAGAATATCATAAATTTTGCTTGTAATAAGCATTTCCTTGAGTTTGAGTTGATATTAACACCTTTTTTAAAATCTGAACTGCCTAATAGTCAGTGTAAATGAATGAGCATTTTTTGGAGGGGGGATGAGATAACACACACACATAATGGCTTTTGACCCACATTCATTGCTTTAACCTAAACTTGGTACAAGAGGATTTTGACAATGCTTTGTTCAGTCATCCTCGGCAGCACAATTATGAAAATGGTATCATTAGACGGGATGTTAGTTTTTCTTTACAATAAAATATTATTCAGGGTCACTCAGGTCATAACTTTGTAATTAGAAGCTACCAAATTTGGGCATTTTTTAAATACGCTTTGTATATCAACCCTATAAACATAAACAAAAAAAACAGATAATATTTCAACTCAAGAATAGAGAAGTTCACCTATATATATATTTAGAAAAGAAAGGACCAACATAAATTGGCGCTCAAGTCCGACATGGGTTCCTTGCTTGCCCTATGATAGCGTGTATACATACATCACACCATTCTACTCAATATTTCCCTTAGCTTTGGAGGCCATTAGAGTGACAATGAAATAGACCTTGAGACAAAGCTAGGTTCTCCATAACTTCCTGTCCTCACCTGTTCTGGTCAGCTCCTGAAATGACATGCCTATCCACTGATTGATGTTATTAGTCCATGTCCTAGTTGGTCTGCCCCTCTTACCCTCCAATCAGTTTCTGTTTGCAGGATGGTGCTTGTCAAACTCTTATTCCTTCCACTCACATGCTTCTTTTCACTTTCTTGTCGAAGGTATGCAAAATGTAGTGGATATGCAGAAGCCTTCTCATGCCATCCATCTCAAAAGCATTTATTCGCTCATCCATCTCTGTATTCAGTCCATGTTTCACAGTCATATAGAAAGACTCTTGATACCAGTGCTCTCAACAAGCTCAATCTACATGGCATTGTGATGCTAAACAAATCGTTCTATTGTTTACTATTCACTGGGAGCGTCTTGAAACTACGGTATCTCTTTGTAGAAGTAATATGTGAAGCTCATGTATGGGTTAACAACGCGCAAAGACTTAGTGCTTCATGAGGTTGTGATGCAAATGGCCAATAACTTCCAATCAGATTTAAAACTACAAGTTACGAGTATTCACATTTGGGTCAGTCTCATCCTTTACTTAAATGTTCAAAAGCTTATATGAACAAAAAGACTCGATTGCGCTATAAAATAAAGTAACGAAGATCATTTGTAAGTGTGTGTGTGAGAGTGAGTATGCGTGTGTCTGTGCGTGAGTTTGTTCGTGTGTGTGTGTGTACGTGTGTGTATGTGTGTGTGTGTTATTTTTGCATTTGTGGACGGTGTTTTGTTTGGGGTTGGGTAGGAAGGAAAGTGGTTGTAATTTGTTTCCTAACATAACTGATTTCATTCCCCCAAAAAATGATCGTAATTTTTCTATTGTACATGTATTAAGTTAATTTTATTATGTTATTAGGATGAAAAATTGATATATTGTAAGAATTAATTGTATTTTTCTTATATTGAATAAAAATACAAATACAAATTACGGAAAGGCAAAAAGGAAAATATGTGGATGAGAGCGTTTGTAGCTTATACGGGAAATGTGTTATGTTTGCGGTTCCAAACACACCAAGCAAACAATGTCAATGAGCGAAACCAGACGTCCTTTTGACATTCCGTAATTTGTATTTGTATTTTTATTCAATATAAGAAAAATATAATTAATTCTTACAATAGGTAGGGTTAGCGGTAGGGTGAATCATTACTGGTATCAACGGACATGGTCTGATTGACCATGTTGACGTGCAAAAGGGATTATTTTAATATTCTTTGTAAAGATAACTATAGCCATGAAATAATTATTCTATTATTAAATCATGTAGGAAGAAAGCTCTCTATGTTAAGTTCTATATTATGTTAAAGACAAAATCTTTACCCAGCATTTGAAGATTCTACAAGTAATCTTGCTCGCAGCCTAACGAATTTTATTCTCTAAATTAAAAACATTATGTTATAGAACTGAATGTGTATGTGGCATTTTTTGGTTATTTTTCTAAGTTTGTATATTGTCAACGATATGGGTTTAACACAAGATGGAGACAAAAGAGTGACTCTGAGAATTTCTGAAGTATTCGACTTTATCGGTTTGATTGGGTAACTGGGTTGCGTGTCGTGAAAATGTTGCCTGTTAGCGTGCCTGAACCCCTATTCAATAATGTGTGATCAAACATAGAATACGCCTATTGTTATGGTTGTTTGCATCAGGAATGATTTTGGGAGTTGGGGCACTTGTCAAATTAAAAAAGGCACCTCTCAGCTTTGAATAGGGCAATTATCACAGGTGAAGGGGGCACTTATCAAAAGTAAGAGTCACTTCTCGTACCTGAAAAGGGGCACTTACTAGAGATTAAAAAGGGCACTTATGAGAATGGAAATGGACACTTATTGCAAAGGAAAATGTGAACTTGTCGAAGGAAAAGGGGTACGTGTCCAAATAAAAGTGGCACTTATCAGAGTTGAAAGGGGGAAAGGCAGTTTTACAAATGAATAGGGGCACTTGTCAAAGTTAAAGGGGCACTTTCCTATGTAAAAAAGGGCACTTTTCGGTTGCTTGAATAAGTGGGGGCACTGTGCCCCCACCCCGGGAGGGCCGCCTCTGGTACTGAGGGTTGCATGACATGCTCTTGGCCTACAGTCGGGCAAAATGTTGCCTGTTAGCGTGCATGAACCTCTATTCAAAATGTTGTTATTCATGCAGATCCCTAGTTTTATAAGAATGCGTGATCAAACATAGAATTTGTCTATTGCTATGGTTGAGTGCATCAATAATGATTTAGGGTGAGTGTGTAATCATAATCTGTGAAATCAAATATCGTGGGAAATATAATCAGCTAGCTGCCTGGCCTGTGAATATTTGTCCTGTTCGACATCTTTCCTCCCTCCCCCTCCCTCTCTCTCTCTCTCTCTCTCTCTCTCTCTCTCGATAGATAAATGAGGAAGTTAAATTCGGAATACAAAACAGAACATAATACTGATTAATTAAGCTTATTTGCATTTATATCACTTCAGGCATTCCAGTAGGTCTACCCCTCTCAAACAGGGTTCGTATTCCATACTATTCCGAATCTATGTTTCCAAATCTATTTACAAGATGGATGAACGATGCAAGAAACATGAACAGTGTAAGTACGAGTCTGATTTACATGATACAAAAAACACTAAACTGCAACATTTTATATAATCATTTCCTTTCTTTGGAGTGCTGACTGCAATTGACAAGTACTTCTTCTGTACTCTGGGATGTTTCAGGAAATGTGGGGATCGGCAGTTTGCCCCTAACGACATGGTCTGATTGACCATGTTGACGTGCAAAAGGGATTAATTTGATATTCTTTAAAATTACTATAGCCATGAAATAATAATTTTATTATTAAATGATGTAGGAAGGAGGCTCTCTATGTTAAGTTCTATGTTAAGTTGAAGACAAAATAATCACGCGACATTAGAATATTCTACAAGTAATCTTGCTTGCAGCCTAACGAATTTTATTCACTAATAAGCGGAGGGCCAAAATCAAATATCATGCTTAGTTTTTGAGTTGCCTGCCACTACCGCATAAACTTAGCACATCTTGTTTGTTCGAAATATTTTATCATAATACACAATATTTCATAGGTGCTTTATTCAATTTGTTGCAAACAATCCGAAGTCGGAGGGGGCGTCCAAAAAGCGGCCCTTTGACGAAAAAAAGAATTTTGTAAATTATATTTTACAGGAACCTTAAACCGCCATGAGTTTGGTGTCATAATAAAGATAATTAAATTATCTAAATTTTGATACCAATTTCAACGAAATTAGGAATAATTAACATCGCAAATTTAAGTAAAAACATGATTTTTTTTAGTGTGTGAAATGTAAATTTTGAGCCAAAAAGGTGCTTTTTTGTAGATATTTTTCCCCTCCAATTTTGGCCAGTATCTCGGTATATTAACAGGACAAAAGTGAAAGTACAAAGGCTAATTACCAGAGGTAAAAATGGAGCACTTCTTACACCTAAACAAAGAGGCACTTATGATAATGGGAAATGGGCATTTCTCGACGGAAAAGAGGCACCCATCAGATTTTGATTGGGGCTTTTATAAGAAGTGAAAAGGGGCATTTATGAAAAAGGGATAGGTTCCTTATTAGAAAGAAAAAGGGGCACGTATCATTGTTAAAATGGTAATTATCAGAGGTGAAAAGGGGCACTTATCGCATCTGAAAAAGAGCACTGACCATATTTGAAAAAAGGCACTTATGAGAATGAAAAATGGGCAGTAATAATAAAGGGAAATGTGCATTTGTTGAAAAAAGGAGCACCGATCAGATTTTAATAGGGCATTTATCGGATGTGAAAGGGGGGCTTTTATTAAAAGGGGGAAGTGGCTCTTATTGAAAAGAAAAAAAAACACATGCTAAAATAAACGGGCCACTTATCAGATATTAAAAGAGGTAATCATGAGAAGGGGAAGGGGCACTTATTAGAAGGAAAAAGAGCTTTCATTAGGAAGGAAAAGGGGAACGTGTCAAAATAAAATTGGCATTTATTAGAGATGAAAAAAGTACTTATCAGGAGGGAAGGGTCACTTGTCAAAGTAAAACGAGTATCTCTCAAAATTGAATAGGGTCATTTACAAGAGATGAAAGGGGCACTTATGAGAATGAAAAGGAACTATTTTCAGGTAAAAGGGCATTTATGAGAAGGGGCTCTTTTTTAATGGGGGGACTTATCATAAGAAAAAGGGGCACCTATTAGAAAGGAAAGGGGGCACATGTGAACATATAAGGTGTGTTTATCCGAGTTAAAAAGGAGTAGTTATTAAAGGGGAAGGGGCACTTCTTACAAAGGAAAGGGGGCACATGTCACAGCAAAAGGGGCACGTCTTAGATTTGAATAGGACAGTTATCAGAGGTGAAGAGAGCGCTTATCAAAAGTGAAAAAGGGAGCTTCTCGTACCTGAAAAGGGGCACTTACTAGAGATTAAAAAGGGCACTTATGAGAATGGAAAATGGACACTTATTGCAAAGGGAAATGGGAACTTGTTGAAGGAAAAGGGGTAAGTGTCAAAATAAAAGGGGCACTTATCAGAAGTGGAAAGGGGAAGGGGCACTTTTAAAAATTAATAGGGGCACTTGTCAAAGTAAAAGGGGCACTTTTCCTATGTTCAAGGAGGCACTTTTTGGGTACTTGAAAAAGTAGGAGGGCACTGTGCCCCCCTCCCTCCGCCCCGGGAGCGCCGCCTCTGGTAACAGGGTTTTGAACCCAGAAATTGCTGCAGTTAAATTTTGTTTCCTGGGTTCTTGAACATGTTGCTGAAGTGACTATAAGGGCTGGCACACCATAGGCTCACCTTTACGATCAATTCCAAATCTATTTTGTTAACACACCAGATCAAACACTATTAAGAATTGGTGAAATACTTTGAAGATAAAATTGAAGTCAACATGATGACAGAGTCATAGAGATATATCACATGGGAAATTTATTCTAAACTTGTATTAAGAAAAATCGTATTGCAGAAGGGAAAATGAATAATGAGTTATAACCATTGATGATCATTTCTCAGGTAATATCAAACTGCATAGCCCACTGATACATACCGGTAGTCATTTTCTTTATTTCAAAATTATGAACGTATTCATTTCTCTACGACGAACCATCTCCCCCACATACCCCTCTTTATTTAAAAATATATATACATATTAGAGGTTTCCAAAAATAGTAGCAAAAGAGATGCGTATTTGAATTTGATTTGTTTTTTTGAATTTCTTTAGAACAGAAGTGTGTTGTTATTTTACATACAATTAGTTTTCATAAGAGAGAACACAAGCAAAACAAATGGAACTTACATTGTTTGCAGATAATTGTTAAAGATAGGCCCACTCAATTGTTGTCTATTGTTCTGTGGAAGGATAGAGACGGTCAAAATAAATAAAAATCCTCACAGCTAATGAATAAAATCTTTTCCAAATCTACTAGTAATAATATTCAGCTTTTATATAGCACTTAAAGGGATCCGGTAACTTTGTCTCAGATTCTGAAACAAAATTCTGGATTTAGCTCATGATGCAATGATAATCATAAACCTTTAGGTCAGTCAGGAACCCCATGACTTTTACAAGCTGATCGCCTGTCTGATTATCAAGATATTTATGATTGAATTACAAATTTTGCAAACCGTTCGCCTGATGGTTTTCATAACACTATAGTCTATTAGGGAAAACGAGTATGGTAAAACCGGTCAATCAAAGATTTTTACTTTTTTGAGGCACTTCTTGATCATTTTGAAGCGCAATTTTGTTAGGGCTTCATTATTACACCATATCACAGACACTAATAACATGTAGGGCCGTGTATCTCAGATTTAACACTGTTAAACGATCCCTTTAATACAAATGTCTCTAAGCGCTTTACAGATATACTATTACCCCGGTCATTGGATTCATGGCTTGCCCGCACGCGGATATTTTTTTTACACGCTAGCCTGGCCATTTCTGTGATAAATACTATGGAAGCGACTGATATAAGCCTACATGCGAGGTGCATTATATACACATGTACATCATGCATGGCAATCATCAGATGAAGACCTAGCTGGCCCTTGTAAATGAGACGTCAGACGGTCATCGCAGCCATCGGGCGATGGAATTCAAGAACTTAATTTTAATTTAATTTAATTTAGGAACTTTACATTAATCTTGATCTAAGGAGACACGAACGAACGAACGATCAGCTATTATATCGAGCAACAAGTCCACCCCATATAGAGCTATATAGCTCTTTGGTCCACCCGCACACTAACTGCGTGCATGCCTATGTGTAGGCTTTCCCACCAGCACACTTTTACGAGTATTACGGCGAAAATGGCCAGGCTAGCGTGTAAAAAAAATATCCGCTGCCCGCACACACCGTGTGCACAATCTCCACTCCCTGGGGAGCATTCCAGCCAGGCGTTACTTGACGCTCTAAAACTGTTTGACCAACAATAACGGTCGCATCCTACCGGGTACCCATTTAACACCTGGGTGGAGAGTAGCAAGTGCAGGTTAATATCTTGCCAAAGGATATTAGTGCCGTGTCGGGATTCAAACCCTCGACCTTCGCATCTCCAGTCAAGCGCCTCTCACTCATTCTACAAAATAAAAGAGTTCCAAGGATTATCTCTCTTTGTCCTCAATTCATACAAAAATCTATCAGCAATTGTAATAAGCAAATTAAAAATGAAAATTTTTACAAAGAAATCAAACAAAAAAAATCTGCCTGCAATGTGTGAAAAGGCAAGTCAAACCAAGTACCATGACACTCTCTTGTCTTTGTAATTCATGGACTAAAAAGTCATAAATTCTTGCATACTTTCAAGTAAAACGGCATTGCGAAAAATATTCAAAATGCATTGCCTATGGGAGCTGGGTAGCTCCTGTATGCATTAACAACGCGCAAAGACTTAGTGCTTCATGAGGCTGTGGTGCAAATAGCCAATAACTTGCAATCAGATTACAAACTGCAGTCATAAGAAGCATTCATATTATCAACCAATCAGGAAGAAGGGATCATATGTCACTCTATGAAAAAACGTTCCATACTTCTTAACAGCAGGCTTTGATTGCGGCTACCTTTCCCTCTTTTCTTTAAATGTGCTCACCAGTTTACAGACAGTATGAGCAAACTATTACTGATGCCTATAAGACAACATGTATTATGATCAAATGCAGTCAAAAGTACACTTAAACGGTAAAAAATAGAAACAATTTAGATATCATTCACTGAAAGAAACATCATCAGCAAGTTTGATTAAAGTGCTACTTTTCGTAGAATTCACTCGATGTGAATGTGGATTGATGTTAATTGTCTACAAGACGACAACACATCGAATAGGTTGAGGATAATTTGCAAAAAACAATTTTGACCCTAAAAGTGATATTTTTTCTTCAATTTTGCGGCAAATATGAATTGCCCGTAAATACATATTCTGATAACTACTGATATGAGAATCTCTAGAAAACTGTAAATACAACTTTTTAATGTTGTATCCATATTATTATATTATTATAGGTTATCCTTTTAAATCAAGTTCAATTGTGTTCGTTATAATTGTCGTGGACTGCGTCTTGGGCAGAGCAATGCAGAGAAATCTCGTCGTCTGGTCATTAAAAAACTGTTTCAGGATGAGGTAGACCTCATCTGTCTTCAAGAAACTTGGTTAGCTAAGCAAGATTTAAATGGAATTAACTCTTTACATTCGTTATATCATGGTATTGGTAAATCTACTAAAGATCTCAGAAATGGTCTGGTCGGAGTCGTGTACCTGGTGGGGTTGGAATACTCTGGCACACTAGATATGAATACTTAATTAGTGAAGTTACATTAAATGTTGATTGGACTATAGGGATTTCATTCAAAACTAATCATAAGAAATGTGTCATCATTAATATATACACTCCTTATGCGTGTCCTGAAAATGAAAGTGATTATCTTGAGAAAATAGCATTTATTGCGGCGGTTATTTCTGAGCTAGACACTACCAGCGTTTATGTGGTAGGTGATTGAAACGCAGATATATCTGACAATAGTTGCTTGTTTGGAAATCATTTGAGACAATTTTGTTGTGATAATAATTTTGTGTTATCAAGTCTGCATTATTAACCTGCAAATAGTTACACTTAAGTTAGTGAAGCATGGCATACCATGTCATGGTTAGACCATTGTATATGTACAGCAGATGCTAATGCCTCTATAGTGAAGATGGAAATTATGTATAGATTTGCTACAACTGATCATATTCCTATTAATTTGTCAATTGATGTTGACAATTTGCCTGGCCTACGTGATTCAGGCAGGGCTAACACTGTACATAAAGGCACGCTAGATTGGACTAAGATTGATAAGAATCGTAGGAATTATTATTGCTGTGATACTGATTTATTGCTTAAGGGAATTAATGTGCATGCAGACGACGTTTTTTATGTCGAGATTCCAATTGTGTGAACAATGACCATGCTAATTATTTATGTAATACATATGATGATATTGTGAAATGCTTATGTGATGCTAGTGACTCTCTATATCAATGTAAAAACAAAGTTTATAATACTAGGCCTGGTTGGAATGAGCATGTGTCAGAGCTCCACTCTGCTGCTCGTGATGCTCACTTACTCTGGGTTAAAGCTGGTAAAAACAGACAGGGACGGTTATTTGAGCTGAAGAAGAGGGCCAATGCACGATTCAAGTATGCTCTTCGTTTTATAAAGAATAATGAGAAAGTCATGCGGGCGGACTCTGTTGCTCGTAAATTGCAGGGTAAAAGTTATTATGAGTTTTGGACAGAAATTAAATGTATTAATAATAGTAAAGCGCCTCTACCAACTAATATTGAAGGTAGCTCTGGTGATGAAAAATAAGTTATTGTGGTGTAGTCATTATAAGGATTTGTTTAATTGTGTACATAGTACGGTGCAGGATGTTACTAATGTTGACTTTGATGTAGATATGATTATCTCTCCTGAGGAGGTAAAATGAAGCTATTAGAAAATTAGACGACAATAAGTCATGTGGTCTCGATATTATAACAGCTGAACATTTAAAGTTTGCAAGTCCGAAACTCATGCCCTTGCTTGCAAAGTGCATTTCCGGCTTTTTGATTCATGGTATCTTACCAGATAGTATGATTTCCGTTGTTTTGGTGCCAGTCATTAAAAATAAAGCTGGTCGCATTACTAGTAAGGACAACTAAATACCTATAGCATTGGCTAGTGTCCTGTCCAAAGTGCTGGAAAAGATATTGCTTGGTAGGTTGGAGATGTATATTCTTACTAGAGATAACCAGTTCGGTTTTAAAGCCAAACATGGCACTGACATGTGTATATTTGCTCTGAAGGAAATTATTTCAAGTTATCGTAGCAGAAATTCTTCCTTGTTTCTTTGTTTTCTTGATGCTTCCAAAGCTTTTGATCGGATAAATCATGAAAAGCTGTTTACGAAAATGGATGATAGAGGTATTCCTGGTACCTGATTAGGATACTCGTGTTTTGGTATGCCCATCAAACTATGATGGCTAGATGGGGAAGTAGTATCTCTGAACCATTCCATGTCAGTAATGGAGTTAGACAGGGTGGTATTCTTTCTCCCTTTCTCTTTAACCTGTACATGGATGGTCTATCTGACAATTTGAATGCTTGTAAAAAAAGTATGTGTAGTTGGCGGTATGGTAGTCAATCATTTAGTGTATGCAGATGACCTCGTTATTATTAGCCCGTCAACTGCTGGGTTGCAGAGTTTACTCAATATTTGTTCTGATTAATATGGATATGATAATGATGTCAA
This sequence comes from Mesocentrotus franciscanus, assembly GCA_037976565.1. Lineage (NCBI taxonomy): Eukaryota > Metazoa > Echinodermata > Echinoidea > Camarodonta > Strongylocentrotidae > Mesocentrotus > Mesocentrotus franciscanus. The sequence goes on along the minus strand of CP137684.1, from coordinate 24,473,075 downwards.
ATATAATGCACAAAAGAGTCATGTTATGATACTTAGATATAAGGAACGCCGTAAATTTTTGGTATTCCCTGATTTTTATTTATGTGGAGCTAAACTCAATGTCTGTACAAAGGTCATGTATCTTGGTCATTTCTTTACTGAGGACATTTGTGATGATAAAGATTTTGTCGACAGTGTCTCGAATTATATGCTCAGGGTAATATGCTCGTTAGGAAATTTCATATGTATACTCCGGATGTGAAGGTGGCATTATTTAGGGCATACTGTACACCTTTGTACACTGCGCATCGGTGGTGTAATTTTAAGGAGAGCAGTTTGTACAGGCTTACTGTGGCCTATAATGATGCCATGAGAATGCTTCTTAGGGTACCTAGATACTTTAGAGCTAGTCAAATGTTTGCTGAGTTGAATGTTCCAGCCTGTTCATCTGTATTACGAAATCTCATGTATAAGTTCATCCAGAGAGTGGATCTCTCTGAGAATGGTATTGTAAAGGTATTTGTGAACCCCTCGTATAGTGCCTTAGGTACACCTCGGGCCTCTGGCAATTTTGGCTTATTAGCCTGTTGACACATGGGAATTGATCATATTTTGCATGGTGTTACCAAGGACTATCCAGCCTTTCATGGTTGCAGTATAGTCCCTGTTGCTTGTTATAATATCTAGTTATCTATTATTAGTATATTGTACTAGTTAGTTGAGCAGAGATTGTTACAATTAAGTTACAACTTCATTTCGTTATACATATAGTTATATTAATCTTGCAGTTACAGGTACAGCTTAGAGTTAGATTGCTATACTGTTATTACCCTTACAGATACAGGTTACATGTTAAAGTAACATTTTATATACGTAGTAAAGTTTAGTTTGTTATACTCTTTAGTCTTTATACGATTTGCTGTTATTATACTCATCATGTTTATACTCGGCTCTTTTCCCTATCTATATGTAACATATGTTTTATGGACCTTGTGCAGCTGAGTCTGAAATAAAGTTCTGTAATGAATTGAACTGAATTGAATTGAATAACAAAAAAGTTTTATTGCTCTAAATTTGACTCTTTGATATGAGCTCAAATGACAATTAAGTTTTTCAAGGGCTGTCTTCTCAAGTTTTTTAAGTTTCTAGTTTATTTGTTGCACATTTTACCAAAAATATAGACAAACATATGAAATAGAAAGTATATTATATATATATATATATGTAGCATGATCCAATGATACTCAATTCATATGATACATTAAGTAGAATGTGAGGAACCTATTGAAAAGCAGTGCATTTATATTAGCAACGGTAACAAAGAGAGGTGAATAATTGTATATTTCGCGAATAGATGCTGTGAAAAGGTGTCCCTTTTGTGATTCAAAAGGACGCCCATTCTGAGAGGAAAATTACAAATACGTCAGTTAATGTTGTACCTTTTGTACCCATTAGACCATACCTTTTACCCTTTACCACCCTGAAAGGTGTCCCTTAAAGTGAACCGGTATTATTGCTGAAGGTTGATGAATAAACTGCGTAATTTTTGCATGAAATGTTACTTATTATATTCCTCCTACTGTACTAACCCTCTAACATGCGAAAGATCCTGAACAAAATTATCAAACCACAAAGATATTTATGGTTTTCTTTGAAGGCGTCAATTTGCAACACCTTCGAACAGTAAATTCTCCCAGCCAATTTTTGAATTTTCCAAACCGTTTTTCCATGAAAAAATACATATAACAGGCATTTAAAAATCTTTCAACACTAACATTTTGGATCGGTATATGATAATAATAATAATAATAATAATAATAATAATAATAATAATCGGCTTTTGTATAGCGCACATCACATTTAAACGTCTCTATGCGCTTCCAAATTTGGAAATTATTACCCCGGCTTTAGCTGTGCTGCCATAACGGCGCTCTAGCATTTCAAGGAATTAATTCCTGCAAGGTACCCATTTATCTCTGTCAGTTATAAAGAGCAAATTCATTGCTTTGTGACAATTTACATTCACCTAAAATTTAATTCAATTATAATAGTATAGTTGGGAGAATTAAGGAATCGATCAGATCAGCTTTTCCCAATTTGTCTTATTATCAATGGTTTATTTTCACTCAAACTTTCAGATTTCCTTTAATTGTACAGCCAGCATTGAAGTCACAGCATTAGTACCATTTTCTCTCATCTGAACAATGTTACCAAATCTCTTTAATACTCTGACTCTTGTAGAAACATGACCCAACTGAATGTTTTCGGCTTTCAAACAGTTGCAGTTTTGGAATATGCAAAAATCACTGTTCATTACAATTCCAAACCCATTTACATCTGAATACAAAATATTTCCTTCTTACCCTCACCGTCGATAACATCTTAATTATCCTTTACTCTATGATGATGGCATTTATTTTACACAAAACAATCTCCCTGTTTCGGGGTTAAAGTTTGTTTTCCTTCAGGTTACTTTCATGTGTGATCCTAACGTTTTCGGTTTTTTACAGTTTTACTAGCATCTGGCACAAGTGGATTTTGACGTGCCATATACATCACAAAAGTGGTCAATAAAGCGTGTATGAATTAATGTAATGAATGTATCGTTTAAAGTTGATATTCATAGAAGAGCCCTAAATATGAAGATATTCATATCTACAGAAAGCTTATAAGCCATACAATGAGCTTGTATGACATTCAAACAATATAACACTTCCGAAAAAGCAAAATTAGGGTGAAAACAATCACCCTATTCTCTGGGACAAATTTGCCCTATTGTCATCCGAAACGGCCTATAGCTGTGACGTAGGAAAAGGGAGGCGTGGCTAGTGTGCCACTTCCGGGTATCTAGTAGAATGCATGTATAACATTATAAGGCTGAAAACACAGCTTCAACTTATGTGTTATTTTACCCTTACTATAGAATACATTATAATACAACGTCGTTTGTAAGTTACTTCTCATTAATATTTCCATCTTGATATTCTAGGAAATGTATTATTTGTGAAATAAAAACGTTGAAAAATGGGGAAAAAGAAGGTGAAACTATGGCTGTGTCCCCGGCTTTGTTGTACAGCGAGGATTTGGGTGCCGGCGATTTTTACCACCATGTAGTTTCACTTTGACATATCAGTCGGAGACTTCACCTCTTCCACTATTGAAAAAACAGTTAGTATTGATTTAATCATTATTATGAATAAAATAAAAATCAAACAAATCAAAGAATATTTCATTTAGTTGATCGTATCATGGCTAGATTAGCTGGAAAAATCGAGGCGATTCTGCTGTTGTTACGATTCATCTGCGAGTAGTGCTGCTCTTGACAGCCGCATTACCTACACGGCTGATCGCTGATTGAATTTAGTATCGCTGGCGGATTTACATTACCTGCGCGCACTTCAAAACACATGTAAACGTGACTGCACTGCACACCGCACGCACACAGTACTATAGACTACGCTTGCATTTCAGTCGCGATAGACAAAACCCTTACGAAACCAAACCAAAACAAAACGGCGAGAAATACACTATTCTATGTAATTATAGTTATCGACAAATGAAAATGGAGAAGAAACATTATTCATTGCTATGTCAAAGGAAATTCCACCTCGGAACATGATTCTACTATATAGGTAATTTTGTTTTGAAACACAGCTAGGTTGATTTTTCATACTATCTCCGTGTACATACAGCTAGCTGGCAAGCTAAAGCCGGTGAAAAAGTTGAGTTGTAAACAGTTATTTTACGAATATTGTCACTTTTTTTCAATGCCAATAATGACATGAATATTGACATTAGGATATGTTTCAGGACGGGAGAGAACAACTGTATGCCAGATATTGACCATTCAGGCAATATTTCAATCGTTTTGAGAGAGTGGAACTGACATCGACTCTATGAACATTTGTGTGTAGATCACAGTTAGTCTCTATAGCTGCGTGAAGCATATCCCGGCTCTGACGTCACTCACATAGCTACTTTCCCCTAGGCGATTTCGTAGGTCAGGATAGAGTCAATTTAGTGAAATTTGATTTTCATAAAACACAAAATTGCACACTTTTATGGCATGTAAGCTGCATAAATTGCTTTAATAACTCATTCAATTATAAAATAAACTATTTTTATTTGATTTTATTTCCTATAAGTATCAACTTTAAAAGCATGTTACTTCTACTTTATGATAAGCAAACAATCAAATTAACACATCCAAAACCATTTGATTTTCGAATTCGTGTTTTTCAAGAACGCAAAGTACATATAGATTGGCCACGTTGGACACATTTGCACATTCGTTGGTGTGTGTTTGCCCACCATAGCAACATGCGCCTTATAGAACTATATTTATAAATCCACTCTGAGCAAAATTGACGCTTTCTGATGGATGCGATAATTTACAGTAAAACAGGGTGGATAGAGAAGGAAACAGAGAGGGGGAGGAAGGGAGAGGGAGAGAGAGAGGGAGAAAGAGGAAGAGAAAGAAAGAGAGAGATACAGAATGGGGGAGGAAGTGGTAAAAGAGAGAATGAAAGTGAAATTGGAGAGGAGGAGGGATAGGGAGAGACAGAAAGAGATAAAGAGAAATAGGGGAGAGGAAGGAGGGGAGGGAAAGGTAAAAAAAATAAAAAGAGAGAGGGGCAGTGGAGAGAAAGGGAGAGAGAGAGAGATAGGGAGAGGGAGATAAAGAAAGAGAGAAAGGGGGAAAGGAGGGAAAATATAAAGAGGGGGGAAAGATAGAGAGTGAGTGGGAGAGAGAGAGAGAGAGAAAGGGATAGCGAGGGGAGAGGGAAGGGAGGAGGGAGGAAGAAACAGAGAGAGTGAGAGAAAAGGGAAAAGAGAGAGAGATCAAAATTGGGAGGGAGGGGAAAAGAGAGAAAGAGGGTGAAATTGGAAACGGAGGGAGGAAGAGGGAGAGACAGAATGGGATTAAGGGAAGAGGGAGATATAGAGGGAGGAAGAGAGCGGAGAGCGAGCGAGGGAAAACTGTAGAGAGGTAAGAGGAGCGAGAGGAGAGATGTAGAGAGAGAAAAATAGAGGGAATGGAGAGAAAGGAAGAGAAAGGTATAGGGAGAGGGAGAGACAGAGAGAGTAGAACGTGGAAAGGAAGGAGAGAGAGAGGGAGTGAGAGAGAGATAAAGGGAGAGAGGGGAGGGACTGGTAGAGGGAGAAGGGGAGACGAGGTGGGAGTGGAGCGGAAGGGAGTGAGAAAGAGAAAAGGGGTGGAAATAGAGAAAGAAGAAGAGAGAGAGAGAGAGAGAGAGAAATAGAGAAAGGGATAGGAGAAGGGGAAGTTAGATGGTGACGAACTGATTATAAATTAAATTAAAAATTATCTTTACATTTAATGGCAACGCAACAGTGAATTTAATTTGTATTCATGCAAACCTTAAAAACTATTTCTTGTTTTGACGCATCTTAAATTGTTAATCAACAGGAAAAAAACTCCTCGGCTTCTTTTGATGAAATGCCCATTTGATGATTAAATAAAAAGCTATCCTCCCCTATGTTACTGATGTATACAAATACATAATCCATTTTTAAATATTCAGATATTAGTTGTTAATTTTAAGAACGGTTACTTTGAAAATATGTATTTATAAATACCCCTAGCCCATATAGAAAGAACAATTGTATAGATAATTTGTTTTCTACTTGGCCACCACACAGCCTAGGGCTACAATATGATGTAATTAAACAACTAAGTCTGCACCAAAGAGGTAATACATCTTACCACACAGCCTAGGGCTACAATTTGACGTATTTAAACAACTAAGTGTGCACCAAATACATCTACTTATCAATAAACCACCAAGAATAAACGCATCTTCCGGTACTATTTGTTGTTGTTAGTGTAGTTGTTTTTACGAAATGACTGTACTTTGAGGACTTCTAAAGTGTTTGACCTTCTAAAGTGTTCGATCTTTTCGATTTGATTGGATGACTGGGTTGCGTGTCAAGCTCTTCGCCTACAGTCGGGCAAAAAGTCTCATATTCGCGTGCGTGAACCCCTATTCAAAATGTTGTTACTCAGGTCACTGGTTTTATAACAATGTGTGATCAGAAATAGAATTCGTCCATTATTAAAGTTGTGTGCATCATGAATGATTTTGGGAGTTCCTAGTTTATTCAAGATCTCAAACAAAGAAACTTTTAATTTAATTTACTCATCCAAAACTCCGGCTTTCGCATGTTATTGCAAAAGTGTAACGAGCCAGAATAACTAAGAATCAATTTTGAGGAAGTGAAAAACGAGAGAATCATAGAGAAAGATAGATAGAAGGGTTGTATTAACAACATTCCATCGTCCAAGTCTTACAACTGAATTGTCATTGGAATACAATTAATCAGTTTATGTATTTACAAGTTAAAAGTACAATAGTCTTAGAATTATGACAGAGTATATTTTTTTTTAATTCATATTAAAACTCTATATAAAAAGTTCAATGAGTACGGAGAGAGGAAGGGATGAGGGAGAAATAGGAACAAGGAGCAAGAATCAACAAAAGACGAGAATAGAATGAAAAAAAAGGAAGGGCAAGTAAGAGGAATGTATCAAGAAGGGTGAGGTGAGAAACATGTGTAATAAGCCTTCTTTTAATTAGCTTTAAAATAAACATATCCTCATGACTTATACAAACCATAAACATATAAAACATGTATTAAAAATTGTTATACTATACATTTGACAAGAAACATCAAGTATTGTAGTATTGTAGCTAAGACACTTCTCCAGGTGGGTAAGTTCAAACATAGTACAATTGTGAAATTATGTATGATCAAAGATATCAGTCGTGCTAAGCGTGCCTGCCCTTATAGTCACTTCAGCAACATGTTCAAGGACCCAGGAAACAAAATTTATCTGCAGCAATTTCTGGGTTCAAACCCTGTTACTTCAACATCCAGATACCAGATTTATTTACTCTGTGAGGGAACGATGTAGGGATTTGTCCACTGGTGGGGAGGTAGTTGAGTTGAAATGTCAGCATAATGGAAGCTGACACCATTCTGTTGTACATAATTATATTCCCAACTCTGAAAGTCAGGGGTAAAAGAAGCCGTTGTCATTGATGAAGAAGACACAGACGTGTTGATTTTAGTATCGAATGTTGCACATCAAGTTGAAGGTATGCTAGGACTGAAAAGGAAGAAAAGCATAATTGAGTACGCAACACTCCTTGATAAGGATATTGGCAATATCATTCTCCCATTTCACATCCACACTGGTGCAGATGCTACTTTCAGTGTATTTGGCCGTGGAAAACCGTGGGTCTTTGACAGCGCAATGAAGTCAGAAGAGGCACGATCGAAAGCTCCTTAGAGGGCTTGGGAAATGTCTCCCAGTGACATCACCAACTATTAAATAGATAGATCAGTATACGATCAAATACATATACAAGGAAAAGCCAAGCAAGACACTTGCAGAAGCTCGGGCCAAAAAGTGGGAGGGGATGAAGAGGAAATTGACTCTCAGGATTCCCCACGGTACAGATTCACCTAATTTAAAGGTAACACAGGCCTGCTATCAGGCATTCACCATGTTAAACTTTATAGCCCGAATTCACAAAGGAGGTTAACATTTAACCCATGGTTTAAACCCTCATTTACATAACCCGTGGTTTAAAATAAGCGCAAAATAAGCGCGACACAAGTCAGAGGTCCAATATTAGACGCGCGCAAGGCAAGGTACGCTTAATTTGCGCTAATTTTAAACCATCGGTTATGTAAATGAGGGTTTAAACCATGGGTTATAGTTAAACCTCCTTTGTGAATTCAGGCCTATGAATTCAGATGCTCCATCATCTCCCCTTCAGCATGGTTGGAGCTTGAGAGAGGGCAAATGTTTGCCAATAAGGTATTCACAGCCAGCACTATATCAACTTTTAAGTGATGCCAGAACAAACTGCACTAAAGACTCTGACACAGATATATAAACTAGTGATTGTAACAATGATTTTGACTATATGATTCTGATGGATATGACACTGAGTAGGATGATAAACTGTACAATAAAGCATGATGAGCATCATTGGATAATGTGTTTCAAAATAACTGTGTTATTGTTGGCTGAGGATCCTGATTCAAGTATCTCAGTAGCCCTTTTGGCAGCCAGTTTAAATGTTCATGGTCAATGTAGGCTTTTTTACTTTTGAAAGTTGTATATTTTAATTTGCCATGCCAGAGAACATGTTATTGGACACTAAAAACATTCAAATCGGACAATGTAAACTATGTTGGTGAATTTGACCACCATTCAAAAGTGCGTTGACCTTTCAATGTTTTTGAATCTAGCGCCCTCATTAAAGGTCGGAGGTATATCACACTATACATTCTTTTAATTCTCATGACTAGACGAGTAATTTGATATGCATATCGACACGATTGGAATATATTTAAATTTTGAACCCTGTTTGACCTTTGTTGACCCCTCCCGGAAATGCCTGATATTTTCAAGGGGGCAGCCCAAGTCAAAATTGTTCAGTAGTCATCAAGAAACACCAAAACACTTTCAAACCTTTGTTCCCAGAGTTTGGTCACGGGACCTACAGGCTGGTCTCCTACTAAGAGATCTAGGAGTTGTGTTTTATAAAACAAGTTTTCTTTCATTCATTACATAATCTATCCCTTCTTGTTGAGTCTGTTTATTCAACTTATTGTACTTTAATAGCATGCTGGCTTCGTACAATAGATGCATACAGCCTTAACTCGTGCGCTGTAGATCGGAAAATGAACTCGTTGCATGAATCATTTGTATCCATGTATTTATTTCTGTCTTCTGTATATAGGGTTGCTGTTCCGATATCGAGTAACTGTACTTACATTGACGGATGTATATTGCATTCAATGGTTTTTGACATATAGTTCTGTTATTTTGTTGCTTCCGCTCAATAGACATTTTGAAATAATTGTTTTTATATTCCAAATACTATTCCAAAGCTTCGAATCCACATTATGTATTTGTACTTGGTACTTGGTTGGGTAATCCCTTTAGCAGCTCACTCAGGAAGCTATACTGGGATGGTAGGTGAGGCGAGTAGCTACAAGGAGTGTCAATGAAGTGCTGGAATGGTGTGTGGACAAGCACTTGTTAATTTACAGTAGGATATGCTAAGTGCAGTGCAAGTAAAAACCAAGCTAGTAAGCTTATATGATGTGAGAACCTACAGGGGGCTGCATCATTCTGATGGAGGGTAGAGCAGCCTCCTTAAAGTGGGTTATTCCTTTTGCATTGACTGCTGAGCCTGGTAGGTGGTTCCAGATCCTTATTGCTCTTGGATAGTATGAGAAATTGAAGGAGTCGATTGTTGCAACAGGAATTACATACTTCAGGTTGTGGTCGTGTCTTCCGAAGTATGTAGCAGGGATGACAATAGTTGGTTTGGGTATGGAGACAAGTCGGTGATGGATCTTGTAGAGGAGGGTGCATTGGTCGAGGATTCGACGTGTGTGAAGCGTGTCCCACCCTAGTGCTGTCACAAGAGCCGAGGGTGATGTGGTGTATCTGTAATCACAGTACACAAAGCGAGCCGCTGTTCTTTGTACTTGCTCTAGCATTTTTGTGACCGTGACGCTGTGTGGGTTCCAAGCCTCCGAGGCATACTCCAATTGGGGGCGCACTAGGGCTGTGTAGGCTCTGGACTTTACATCCCTGGTACAGGGTGAGAGAGTCCTGCGGAGAAGACCTAGAGTGCGGCTTGCTTTATGCCGGATGGATTGGCAGTGCTTGTTCCAGCGAAGATCAGCAGAAACCGTTACTCCAAGGTACTTGTACTCTTTGACTCTCGGGATCAGTCCATTTGACAGGTGGTATTCTCGGATGCTGGGAGTACGCTTCCGTGTGATGGTGAGGATAGCGCACTTTTTTACATTGAAGTCCATCATCCAGTTTGAAGACCACCTGGACAACTGTTGGAGATCGTCCTTTAGGATTTGATGGTCCTCAGGGCGTTGAATCTCACGATAGAGGGTGCTGTCATCTGCAAAGAGACGCATTGTGGACTGGATGTTGTCTTGGATATCGTTGATATACAACAGGAACAGGGTAGGGCCGATGACGGATCCCTGGGGGACACCAGATGTTACATCCCTCCATGTTGATTTAGATCCATCAACTACGACAGCCTGTTGTCTATCAGTGAGGAGTGACATTATCCACTGGAGTGAGTCACCTCTTATTCCATAGTACTGAAGTTTGGTCGACAGGAGAAGGTGTGGTACTCGATCGAATGCCTTCTTGAAGTCCAAGAAGATTATATCAACTTGGCTGCGCTGCTGTAGGATGAATGACCAATCGTGGACGGCTGTTGTCAGTTGAGTGGTTGTTGACAAACCCCGTCGGAAGCCATGCTGTGCATAAGTGAGGATATTATTCACTGCAACATGCTTCGACACATGGCTCAGGATGATGTGTTCCATTACTTTGCAGCAGACACAGGTAAGTGAGATCGGTCTGTAGTTGGAGGGGTCACACTTTTCTCCCGACTTGTGTAACGGGGTAACCAGTGCTTGCTTCCATTGGGCTGGAACGATACCATTGTTTTAGCTTTGCTGGAACAGGAAAGACAGTGGAGAAGCAATCTCGTGAGCTACCAGCTTTAGGAGCTTGGGTGGCAGTTCGTCAGGTCCGCTGGCCTTTGAAGGGTCCAGTTGTTGGAGGTGTTTCTCGACACCGGTCCTGTGGACGTGCAGGTGACCAATAGTTGGGAAAGGAGAAGGTCCTTTCTGTACAAGAGGGTGGGGCTGGTAAGGAGTAAAGACAGACCGGAAATAGCCGTTCAGTGTCTCTACCTTGTCTAATGCTGAGGCGCATAGTTTAGATGGAGTACGCAAGATACTTTCGGGTGACAACCTTATTGATCTTCATTTCCTAAGATATTCGTCCACAAGACATGCGATTGATTGATAGCACCTTCAAAAATTCATGAATTTCTTATTTCTTATCGGTTTTTGCTCAAATTTTCACTGACCTGTTTTTTATATTTCTGCTTCTCTTACAACTAACAAAATATCAAAGTGGACTTTCTCTTTGATCTTCTCGTTTTTCGCTTCTGCAAAATTGATTCTTAGTTATTCCAGGTCGTTACACTTTTGCACTCACGGGCCAGGCTGCTAGCTTATTATATGTCCGACAATATTTGTTTTAACAGGTTATGATCACACATTTATTCAAGTCAAACAAAGTTTTTGGATAAATAACTTATATTAAAAGTTTCTTTGAGAACTTAAATCATCGCGGAACTCCCAAAATCATTCCTTATGCAAACAACCATATCAATAGGCGTATTCTATGTTTGATCACACATTATTTAATAGGGGTTCAGGCACGCTAACAGGCAACGTTTTCATGACACGCAACCCAGTTACCCAATCAAACCGATAAGGTCGAATACTTCAGAAATTCTCAAAGTCACTCTTTTGTCCCTCTCTTTTTTTAAACCCATATCGTTTACATTATATAAACTTAGAAAAATAACCCAAAACGCCACATACACAAACATACATAATGTTCTTAATTTAGAGAAAAATTCGTTAGGCTGCGAGCAAGATTACTTGTAGAATTTGTAAATGTCGGGTGATGTCGGGGGGTAGTGAGCACACTTTTTTGTGGCCGGGGGCACGTGCCCCCTGTGCCCCCCCCCCCTGGATCCGCCAATGCCCTACCGCTACAAATCAAGAGAGTAATTGCTCACAATGTCATTTGCAGACTAAAATATAATAATGGGTCTTACAGGAACTTCCATCTGAAACGGAATATCAAAAGGACGTCTGGATTCGCTTATTGTTTGCTTGGTGTGTTTGGAACCGCAAGCATAACAAATTTCCCGTATAAACTACACACGCTCCCACCCACGCATTTTCCCTTTTGCCTTTCCGTAATTTGTATTTGTATTTTTATTCAATATAAGAAAAATACAAATAATTATTACAATACAACAACTTGTCATCATAAATACATAATAAGATTAAATTTTATATATGTACAATTACCATATTACGATCAATTCTTTTGGGAATGAAATCAGTTATGTTATGAAACAAATTACAACCACTTTCCTTCCTAGCCAACCCCAAACAAAACACCGCCCACAAATGCAATAGAACACACACACACACACAAACACGCACGCATACACACACAACGCCCAAACGAACGCACACACACACCCACACACAAAGACTTTTCTTTTCAATAGTTTGTTTTATTGATTCCAAACACTACCAATCAATCATAGTTTGTTTTTTCTTAACATGATTTCAAAACATTTTCATAACATAGATTGCACGATTGATGAAAACAAAAATGAAATCAATTGTAACATAAAACAAATGACCCCCATCCAACCAAACCACATGCGAAACACACACCATCCGACCATACTTCCACACATATATGCACACTGTTCCTAGCCCCCCAGAATATCCCAAATTGGAGCGACAGAAAAACAGAAACAATCTATTTACAAAAACAACAAAATTAACAAAAAATCATTTAAACGAGGTTACAATAGCCACAATAGCCCAGTGTTAAAATTTCATGAAAACTTCACTTGTTCCCACTTTTGTAAATGTAAGGCCAATTTGCCTGCCCTCCCTGCAATATTCTTTTATTCTTCCCTAAATTCCAACAGTTCTTTTTGAAACTCCCCCAAAGACAATATTACGGACTTACCCCTGCATCTATGTATCCAATACTTCATTGCAAAAATAATTGTATTAAATATCTTTATTCGTGGGGAATTACCGGACAACCCTAAATAAATATCTATCCAGTCGATAGACCTTAATTCCCTTAGCTCAAACTTTGCTATTACATTCTGCCATAACCTTTGAACCTGTGCACACTCCAAGAACAAGTGTAATTATGTTTCAATCTTTTGCTTACAAAATGAGCACAAGTTATCTACAACAAAGCCGAATCTGAATAAGTGTTCTCTAGTATATATTGCTCCATGAAGCAGTTTATACTGAATTTCTCTTAGTCTGTTAACAAGAGTAACTTTCCTAGGCCTACTAAATATCTCCCTACATACCTCATTTGAAAAATCTAAACATTTCCGTCCATCATGGATCTTCAAAACAAATAAATGTTGTAACTTCTCTATAAAATATTCATAAACCTTCCGCGATAATACATCTCTGAGGAGCTTCACAGTACTGTTAAACTGCATTAAAATATCATACTCTTTTACATTCACTAAACTCCAGTTATCCTTTTTTCCGCTTTTCAAAATAGCTTTCCCAATATTCCATACATCAGCAATTTTATTTCCTTTTAGCCCCAAATGTTGAAAATGAGATATTAACCGCATGCCCGGCATTTTCAGCAAAAATATCTTGAATTGAAATTATATTGCGTGTAAACAACTCCTCATCAAAAATTATTTTCTTTTCCAATAAGAAATCTTTATTGTTAAAAATAATTGGATTATTCTTTTCTTCAAAATTCCTACAACCTTCTAACTCTTCCCATGCTTTGATCATTTCTAAATAGAACTTAGGTAATTTGAGACTTAATAACCTGGAATCATAGTTACACAAACAAATAAATCTACCCCCTACCATCTTGAAGCAGAAATCAAAGTATAGGTTCCATCTCATAGATTTTTCTCCGTACAATAGTCTTTTCACCCACATTACCCGCTGGGTTTTTACAAAGGAGTCAAAATTAGTCATTCGTAACCCTCCTTCATTATAACCTTGATACAATATTAATCTCTTAATTCGATCTTTCCCATTCCATATAAATTCAAAACATATTTTTTGTATTTCCGATATGACCCACTTTGGAACCACTAGTGAAGCAAAAACGTAATTTAATTTACATAATGCATATGCTTTTAATAAATGAATTTTTCCAAACACCGAAATTTCCCTCTGTTTCCACCATCCGAGAAGTCTTTTAATCTTGCTTATAATCTCCTTATAATTCAATTTCTCTCTTATTCTGACGTCTAACGCAAAATACACTTCCAAAATCTTAATTTTGTTAACCACATTCCCGAAGTGAAGTTTTTCTGATTTGTCTTTGTTTTTCCCCAATTTCATAATATTAGTTTTTTTCCGCATTAACCCGTAAACCACTTATTTTCTTAAAAAACGTATAAATCTCCTTTACTCTTTCTACAGATTCTTTATTCCTAAGAAATATTGTCATGTCATCTGCATATAAAACTTGTTTGACTTCAATTCCTCCAATATTAACGCCTTTAATAACCCTCACTACTGTTGCCAATATTTCAATAGCGAGAATAAATACATAGGGCGAGAGTGGATCTCCTTTCCTTACCCCTCGCTTAATATCAAGTAGCAAAACCCCACTCATAACACAGCTACTTATATTACTGTAAATAATTTTTACTCACGAACAAAATGAGGGACCGAACCCAAACTTTTCTACGACTCTAAAGAGGAAAGTATGAGATACTGAATCGAATGCTTTTTCAAAATCAACCGCAATCAAATAATTACAGGCTTTATCATCTGACTCCTCATTCAACAAACAGAACCTATCATCAATTAAACGTACCGCTTCTCCAATATTACGGTTATTCATATAGCCCACCTGGTCTACGTGTATGACTTCCTCAAGTACTCCCTTAATTCTTTTAGCTAACACCTTTGACAGAATTTTGTAATCAACATTTAATAATGTATTCGTCCTATAATTTGTTATGTATCGAGAGTCTTTCCCTTCCTTCTCGATCAAAGTAATAACCCCTTGTTTTTGTGATATGGATAAACTCCCCATGACATAACCTTCATTTAAAGCATGTACCAAAATATTTCCGATACATAACCAAAACGTAATATAAAATTCAACTGTAAGGCCATCATTGCCAGGAGACTTATTTAATTTTATAGCCTTCAATTCCTTTAAGCACTCATCTTTTGTTATTTTACCTTCACATGCTTTCCTTCCATTTTCACTTAATTTTTTAACATCTTTAAAAAACAAATTTGTCGTGTCCTCATCAAAAACACTTAACTTTTCCGCATATAAATTTGTATAAAACTTCCTTCATCGCCAAAATTATGTTCCTATCAACATATTCATTTTCATCATACAATTCCCTTACCACGGTTTTCTTCTTATTTGACTTTAGCAGTTGCTCGAAATACTCCTTGTTTTTTCCCCTTCCTCTTACCACGCAGCTCGTGACCTTATCTTTATTCCTTCTATAGACTCCTCATGCAATTTTTTTAATTGTTTTTTTTCTTTTCCTCCGTTTCATCCAACTTCAATGGAAACCTTATTAATTCACTTTGCAGCCTTTTTACTTCATTTTCTAGCCTTTGAATATTCTATTTCTTTTCTTTGCCTTTCCCTTCGAAAATTTAATTGCGTATGCCTTCATTTTCATTTTCAAATAATTCCAAAATAACAATTTCTTGTCAAATATATTTTCCCAATCTCTTTTAATCAAATTGATTTCATTTACCATACCTTCCACAAACTTTTTATCTGAACAAAGACTATTATTTAATTTTCCAATATGACTTTCCATGCATATAAAGTGTCTTTACAAACTTAACTCCCAGAATGATTCCAGCATGATCAGGAGTGATAGACGGCATTATTTCGCAAGTAGATACAGCTTGTTCCAATTGATTTGAAATAAACCAATAGTCTAACCGACTTTGAACCATGGGCGTCTTTTGCCTAAACGTGTACTGTTTTAATTCCGGATTAATTTTCCTCAATACGTCATACAAGTCTAATTTTCTCAAAAACATCTCTAAATCCTTACAAAGGTTGATCTAACTACTCTCGTAGCTCCCATGTAATCCATTTTTCATCACACACGCATACTCACACACACACACACACACTTACGAGTGATTTTCATCGTTACTTTATTTTATAGCGCAATTGAGTCTTTTTGTTAATATAAGCTTTTGAACATTTAAGCGAAGGCTGACCCAAATTTGAATACTTCTAGCGGTTGTAGTTTGAAATCTGATTGGAAGTTATTGGCCATATGCATCACAACCTCATGAAGCACTAAGTCGTTGCGCGTTTTTAACCCATACAAGAGCTACCAGCTCCCATATGCAATGCATTTTGCATATTTGAAGAGTTTCATTCCAAAAGGAGCTAAATTCACTTTTGTAATTTCAGAGAAAAAAGGATTTGTTTACCAGATTTTGTACATGCGTCTGTGGAAAAATGATATTAGAAGGTGCATTTTTTCATAATTGCTCCCAAAATTTAGGTAAATACTTTTGTAGAAAGACAGGTACCTAAGTGAAGAATATTCTGATATCAATAACTCAATTTTCATCAAAAGTGGATTTAGCTCCTTTTGGAATTAAACTCTTCATTTTTCGAAATGCCGTTACTCGAAACTATGCATGAGTTTATGACTTTATATTCCATGAATTACAGAGACAATGCAGTGCATATTGCAGGCAGCTTTACTCCGTTCGATTTCTTTGTAACATTTTTTATTTTTAATTTGCTTCTTAGAATTGCTGATAGATTTTGTGTATAAATTGAGGACAAGAAAAAGATATTGCTTTGAACTCTTTTATTTTGCAGAAATGATATACTAGTAGATTTTGAAAAGGTTTTATTCATTAGTTGCGAGGATTTTTTATTTATTTTAACGTCTCTATCCTCCCACAATATACTAGACACAAATTGAGTGGGCCTATCTTTAACAATTATCAGCAATAATGTAAGTTCCATTTGTTTTGCTTGTGTTATCTCTTATGAAAACTCATTGTAAGTAAAATAACAACACACTTCTTTTCTAAAGAAATTCAAAGAACAAATCAAATTCAAATACACATCTATTTTGCTACTATTTTTGGAAACCTCTAATATATATATATATATATATATATATATATATATAAATAAAGAGGGGTATATGTGTGTGGGGGGGGGGAGATGGTTTATCGTAAAGAAATTAATACGAGCAGAATTTTGAAATAAAGAAAATGACTTGAATTAGGCTTCTATATATCAGTAGGCTATGCAGTTTGATATTACCTGAAAAATGCTCATTAATGGTTATAATTCATTATTTGTTTTTCCTTCTGCAATACGATGTTTCTTATTACAAGTTTAGAATGAATTTCCCATGTGGTATATCCCTATGTCTCTGTCATCATGTTGACTTCAATTTTATCTTCAAAGTATTTCACCAATTCTTAATAGTGTTTGATCTGGTGTGTTAACAAAATAGATTTGGAATTGATCGTAAAGAAACAAAGTACTTAATTGCATTTGATGTTATTTGCCACATCTAAATCACATGTAATATGGAAAATGAATTGACATCAGAAATAGGTAATAGCCTCTCCACATAATGCTGTTGCTAGAGAACAACAAGAATATTTGAGAGGGACTATTATAAAAAATAATACACAGGTGTAAATGCGTTATGGTCGATGCAGCGCATGAGGGTATCCACTGGGGTGCAATAAAATTCACGAGGCGTAGCCGAGTGTATTTTGTGCCATTATGAATACCCGAATAGCGCTGCATCGCCATAACGTCACGAACGAAAACCTGTGTATTATTTGTTTTATAAAATGGGTCGACAATCTTACTTAGTAAGGCGATATTAAACACAACACAAATAACGTGTACATACAGTACAGACGATCGCGGCAACAAAGGCCTAGCTTGTAAACAAACTGTTCAATGCATGGTAAAGATCCATTGATTTATACGCAGCGTGCATTATGTTTTTTTTTTGGCGCACCTTTTGCACGCTGATATCACCAAAGTGCGCGTATAATTACAATTGATGCACGCACACGTGATCCATTTTGACGCTTCTCATTGGCTACACTCTTGAACCAATTTTATAAACAGTTTTATTATCGTGGTATTATTGTGGTATTATCAGAACAAAAAAAAAAGAATACCATGATTTATAATCATCTCGAGTTCATAGATATATTGTAAGAATTTTTTTTGGTTAAAAAACATGATTTTGATTATTGCTATCACGTTTCCTCTCTGTTTTGGCCTTTATTTATACAATATTGTTAACACCTCTTGATGATATTTTATCTTAAACCATTACATTTTTTGTGATTTTCTTTGTTCTCTTTGATATCAAGATCTTCCAACTTCTATTTAATATGTGAATGTAATTGATAATGATACAATGTACATGTAGAATACAAGCAAACCCCCATGTTGTCTCAAATTTTCGAGCTGTCAGATATTTAATTCTCCATGTTTTTTCCATGTGTTCTGTGCAGTACTCTCTTCATTTCTGTCTAATGCAATGAAGCGGTGAGCGATTTAGCTCTCAAAAGCTCAAACAGTGCTTTTGTAAACTGAAAAAGATCTCTGAAAAAACAATCTATACAAAATCACTCTTCTACAACACCATATCCTAAAAGAGCTCCTGGAAAGAAAAAAAATATTTTAAAAACTGGTACACTGATTGTTAGAACACCAACTCCATGTGCCTTTGCCCTTTGGTAAGGCATCAGTCCTCAGTACCAAGTTTCTCGTAGACGAATTCAAGCAGCCAAACCCCTAGTTTCTTACTTTCAAGCATACATATGCTTTCTTAGCACCTCAGTACCAAGTCCTTTGGAGAGGACTTCAAGCAGCCAAACCCCTAGTTTCTTACTTTCAAGCATACATATGCTTTCTTAGCACCTCAGTACCAAGTCCTTGAAAGTTGACTTCAAGCAGCCGACTCCTTAGTATTTTACGAACAAGCATACCCATGCTTTCTTAGCACTCAGATACAATCAATCCATAAAAATCAATTTAAAGTGTACCAATCAATAAAACATGTTTTGTTCTTGATGTAAGAGGTTCCACGTTGCTTTAACTTATTACAAATATGAGTTTCACATATTACTTCTACAAAGAGATACCGTATTTTAAAGACATTATGGACTTTTAGATTTACACGACGAGAACGTGGACTGCCACGCGTGCCACTCTTTCAAGGCACAGACTGGCCCGTGCCCGGCAGTGTGCCTTAAAAGGACGTCACATTACCTTAAAGGGATGTCACCGTGGCAGTCCACGTTCTCGTCGTGTGAAATCTAAAAGTCCCTACTCCCAGTGAACAGTAAACAGTAGAACGATTTGTTTAGTATCACAATGCCATGTAGATTGAGCTTGTTGAGAGCACTGGTATCACTAGTCTTTCTATATGGCTATGAAACATGGACTGAATACAGAGATGGATAAGCGAATAAATACTTTTGAGATGGATTGCAAGAGAAGGCTTCTGCATACCCACTACATTTTGTATAGCTTCGACAAGAAAGTGAGAGAGATAATTGAGAGTTATATAGGGGAACATGATCACATGATCACAATAGTGAAAAGAAGACAGCTACAGTAGTAAAAAGCATGTGAGTGGATGGAAAAAGAGTTTGACAAGCACCATCCTGCAAACAGAAACTGTTAGGAGAGTAAGAGGGGCAGACCAACTTGGACGTGGACTAATAACATCAAGCAATGGATAGGCATGTCATTTCAGCAGCTGACTAGAACAGGTGAGGACAGCAAGTAATGGAGAACCTAGCTTTGTCTCAAGATCCATTTTATTGTCACCCCAATGGCCTCCAAAAGCTAAGGGAAATATATAGAGTAGAGTGGTTGATGTATGCATTTACGCTCTCATAGGGCAAGGAACCCACATCGGACTCGGGCGCCAATTTAAGTTGGTCGTTTATTTTTTTATGTACTCCTTAACTGTTAAACCACATGCATAGAGTGCTAGGCAAAGAGTATGTTTTTTAAGCTATACGCAAATTATTATATCAGGTGATTGGTAAAACATTAATAGGGACTTTTAGATTTGCACGTCGACGTAGTGGACTGCAATGTGTGCCATTCTTTCAAGGCACTGGCCCGTGCCCGGCAGTGCCTTAAAAGGACGCCACATTACCTTAAAAGGATGTCACCGTGGCAGTCCACGTTCTCGTCGTGTAAAATATAAAAGTCCCTAATAACAGAATGGTTGATGTCTGCATACGTGCTATCATAGGGGAAGGAACCCTAGCCGGACTTGGGCGCCAATTTATGTTGGTCTTTTATTTTCTTCATACTCCTTGACCTTAACTGTTAACCTACATGTATAGAGTGCCAGGCAAAGTTTATGTTTTTGTTTAGCTATACACACATTTTTCAGGTGATTGAAACACATTAATATCAGGGTGGGTGGACTTCTCTTTTCTTGAGTCGAAATATTATCTGTTTGTAGCCAGAAGCGTTGACTTGTATACTTTAACACAGAGCTAATGCCATTCTGGCTCTGAGCAAGCATTGCAGTGTCTGGTGAGGTACTTCACCCAGCGTATCCTTCACCCACCTGTAGAAGGTTATGTTCTTGTTTCAGGAAATAGTTGGTGGCAAGAGTTTTTTAAATTCTAGGTTTAATGTGAAAGGAATTCCCGCTTGAAGCTGTGTTTTACTAAAAACTATACAGAGATTTTGCATACTATATAAACAAAATGAGTAATTTCTGAAACTGGCCATTAGAATTGCTGTGTGCATTATTTAACTCACTCCCAGATCCTAATCTATTGATTGGTCAAATGTAGTCGGGTGTCAGGTCTGCACGCTAAAGGAAGCCTATTAAAGCCCGTATGCACTAGTTTGGCCAGGAGGGATAATACCTCCCAGCGTGGTCACTGACAGGGGGATATCTCATCAACTCAGCTCTCAATTAACATAAGAAAAAGAGGATCACGGGGGACCAACGGGCACCGCTTAGGAATTGTTTTCTTTATAGAGTGAGCAAGTAGCTACAAGTAGTGCAGTGAGGCTTTAAATTGGGACACGAAACAATCTTTGAAATAATTACATGAAATAACAGGGATCTAGGATTTGTGTTGCCTAAAACATGTTTTTTTTTGGTTCATTACAAAATCTATCCCCCTTTGTTGAGTCTGTTTATGCACCTTATTGTACTTTAATAGCCCGCAGGCTTTGTACAATAGATGAATACAGATGCATACACTCGAGTGCTGTAGATCGTGAAATGAACTCAGTTTCGTTAATCATTGGTATCCATGCATTTATACAGGGTGGCTGTTTCGATATCGAATAACTGAACAAACATTGACGGATGTACATTGTATTTAGTGGGTTATGACATAGTTCTGTTATTGTATTGCTTCCCCACAATAGACATTTTGAACAATTTTTTTTTTAATTCAGTAAAATGTTCCATAGCTTAGAATCGACATATATTATGTTCCCATTCAAGCATCATTTTTTGTGACAACCGGTGACCTTTAATATCTATGATATTCCTCCACAATAGCATAAGAAGCATGAAAAAGCTAATAAATTACGGATTTGCCACTGCTTCCAGACCAACTCGACCTTCTCTTTTTATAACTGATGCTATTTGTGTTGTTTAAGACCTATACATCGTGTTATTAAGACTAAGAAGGCTTGAACTCGTATGCTTTCACTGACAAGTCAATTCAGTGACATTTTGCATGGATAAGTCAGACAAGTACTTACACTGTTCATGTTTCTTTGCATCTTGTAAATAGATTTGGAAACATAGATTTGGGATAGTATGGAATACGAACCCTGTTTGAGAGGGGTAGACCTACTGGAATGCCTGTAGTGATATGAATGCAAATAAGCTTAATTAATCAGTATTATGTTCTGTTTTGTATTCCGAATTTAACTTCCTCATTTATCTATCAAGAGAGAGAGAGAGAGGGAGGGGAGGGGGAGGGGAGGAAAGATGTCGAACAGGAGAGTCAAATGGTGAAACATTAAGAGAGGTTTACAGAGAGGATATCTATATATACAGTGTATATATACACTGACCAATACGCATACACACACACACACTCTTCCTCACCTATATACAAATATGTATACACTGTATAAATATATATAAATATTGTATATATATGTTATTACAACACACAAGCACACACACACACACATACAAACTTACAAATGATCTTCTTCGCTACTCAAATTTAAAGTGTAAATGAGTCTATTTGTATTATAAGCTTCAGAACATTTAAGTGAGGGATGAGACCCGAATTCGCAAACAAACGATGGCATCATTGTTTCAAACGCTGTGGATGTTAGGAGGTGGACATACCTGAGATTTGTCATAAAAGCTACGTGTTTTTGAAGTCACATAGAATGTAGATAATCAATGTTTTCAATTTTTAAAGAAAGTCATGGATACAATAATGCGTTTATACATATATATATATATATATAAGGCGTGAGTAAGGCATAAATATGATTGTAATCATTAAATAGAAAATGGTAAATCAATAAGAATTGTAAACCCTAAAGTTGTAGAGACGCTAACCCCTCATTTCGTGTTCGCCCCTTCAGGAACGACGATTTTTCACACGAAGATGAAAGTTCGTATGTGGCCCCAGTCTCTCGAATCAGATCTTCTTTTAAATTAACAAAAATAGAAACTTGAAATAAAAATGTATGCTATTCTGTTTTTCGATTTGCAATCATTATCGTCGTTGTTGTTGTTTCTAAACATAAACAAATAACGTTGCCTAATTTATTTTTTAAGGAGAAGCCCACCCTGATATTAAGTTGGTTAAGAAACAGGTCAGTGAAAGTTGGAGCAATACCCGATTAAAAATGAAAGTTTTGAATTGTTATAGTTGTAATCAGTGAAACACAAATGGGCAACACTGTGACATATCTTGCGAGCTCCTCTGAAATTCGTTCAGTACAGAAAATGTCGTTAACTTCCATTTTCTTAGTTATTGATTAACGAATAGATTTGTTTGATACATATTTGCATTAATTATATTTTGGGTCAACATATGATCGAAACATTTTCATTGGAGAAAATATAGATTTTTCACTTACCTCTTTTTTTAAATATTTCTCTTACAGCTAAAATAATATCAAAGGGGACTTTCCCTATGATTCTCTCGTTTTTCACTTCTGCACAATTGATTCTTAGTTGTTCCGGCTCGTTACACTTTTGCATTCACAGGCCAGGCAGCTAGCTAATTATTTCCCACGATATTTGATTTCACAGATTATGATTACACACTCATTCAAGTCGACCGGAGTTTTGGAGGAATGACTTATATTTGAAGTTTCTTTGTTTGAGAACTTGAATAAGCTCGGAACACCCAAAATCATTCTTGATGCACACAACGATAACAATAGATACATTTTATGTTTGATCACGCATTCTTATAAAACCAGTGATCTGCATGAATAACAACATTTTGAATAGAGGTTCACGCACGCTAACAGGTAACATTTTGCCCGACTGTAGGCCAAGAGCATGTCATGCAAACCTCCGTACCAGAAGCGCCCTCCCGGGGTGTGTGTGGGGGGGCACAGTGCCACCACTTTTTAAGCACCCGAAAAGTGCCCCTTTAACATAGGAAATTGCCACTTTAACTTTGACAAGTGCCCCTATTAATTTGTAAAACTGCCTTTCCCCTTTTCAACTCTTATGCCCCTTTTATTTGGACACCAACCTCTTTTTCTTCGACAAGTTCCCATTTTCCTTTGCAATAAGTGTCCATTTCCTTCTCATAAGTGCCCTTTTTAATCTCTAGTAAGTGCCCCTTTTCAGGTACGAGAGGTGCCTCTTACTTTTGATAAGTGCCCCCTTCACCTCTGATAATTACCCTATTCAAATCTGAGAGGTGCCTTTTTTAATTTGACAAGTGCCCCTTTTCCTTTGTAAGAAGTGCCCCTTCACCTGTTAATAACTACCCCCATTTTAACTCGGATAAGCGCCCTTATTTTTCACATATGCACCGTTTCCTTGCTAATAAGTGCCCCTTTTCCTTATGATAAGTGCTCCATAAAAAGAGCCACTTTCCCATCTCATAGGTGCCCCTTCTCTAGTAAGTGCCCTTTTCAGGTACGAGAAGTGCCTCTTTTCACTTTTAATAAGTGCCCCCTTCACCTCTGATTATTGCCCTATTCAAATCTGAGAGGTGCTTCTTTAATTTGACAAGTGCTCCTTTACCTTTGTAAGAAGTGCCCTTCCCCTTTTAATAACTACCCCCATTTTAACTCGGATAAGCGCACCTTATATTTTCACGTGTGCACCTTTTCCTTTCTAATAAGTGCTCCTTTTCCTAATGATAAGTGCCCCATTAAAAAAGAGCCCCTTCCCCTTCTCATAAGTGCCCCTTCTCTGATAAATAACCCTTTTCAAGTACGAGAAATTACTCCTTTTCACTTCAGATAAGTGCCCCCTTCAACTCCGATAAATGCCCCTTTAAAATCTGATCGGTGACCATTTTCGTTCATCTAATGCTCATTTTCCTTTATTATAAGTGCCTCTTTTTCATTCACTTAAGTGCCCTTTTTCATATCTGGTCATTGCCCCTTTTCAGGTGCGATAAGTGCCTCTTTTTTAATTCTGAAAATTTCCCTTTTAACAATGATACGTGCCCCTTTTCCTTTCTAATAAGGGACCTATCCCATAAATGCCCCTTTTCACCTCTTATAAATGCCCCTATCAAAATATGATAGGGCCCCTCTTTCGTCGACAAATGCCCATTTCCTTTTCTCATGACTGACCTTTTTTCATCCCTGGTGAGTGCCTCTTTTTGAGGGTGTAAGAAGTGCCCCATATTCACCTCTGATAATTACTCTCTGTAATGGCAAGACATTAATCTACATTTGCCATCATTCACACTCGACCCAGGTTAGGTCAATGGGAACCTGGTAGGATTGTTCCTTGAAATGCACTGTGCGCTGATAACGGCTGCCGGAGCTAAAGCAAGGGTAATAATTATGTATCCATGTAAAGCACACTTATATGTCCTAGGACAGGAATTGCGCTACATAAGTATATTATTATTATTAGCAATTGTCCACGAGGGTGGTTGTCGTAGGTTCCTTAGTTGTGGTATCCCCTGGGGTGGGTGCCCTTGGGGGAGGGGGGTAATTGTCCTAAGGAATAATTTTCAGAGGAGGGGGTATTGTCCTCGGGGCGGGGGATAATTTTCCTGGGTGTTATTGTCCAGGCGGTAATTGTCCAAGAACCTGATAGTTATGATGATGACGGTGTGGATGTTGGTAATGGCGATTAATGACACTGAAGAAGATGATGAAATATGATGGTGATGGCATTGTCATTTGTTACTTGTACCGGTAGATGTAAATGATGACGGTGATGAAAATATCATAACAATAAAAATTATGATAAGGACTGGAATCTCTTGTACCTTTCTCACTTTGCACAGCCTAAACAGAGAACATTTGGTAAGAGCAGGCGAGGGACCGAAATGGAATACTACATTTGCCCAATGGAACTTGGTCACCCCTCCAGTCTGAATAGTCTGTCCCATATGAATGGTAACATACCTGCTCCACCTAGTTACAAGCTCAGTTGGTAGAGCAGTGGTCTCGTAATCCGGTGACCCGGGTTCGAAACCAAATCGATGCGCTAGTGCCCTTTGGTAAGGCACAAATCCTCATTACCAGGTCCCTCGGAGAGGACTTAAAGCTGTCGGTCCTCTGGTTGCCTTCTAACAAGCATTCATTCAGCAGTCAAGTAAAATAACCACTACTGCGAATACTAACTACTTTCGCATTTTTTTAAAGATAGAAAACGGAAGAAATAAAATGGAGAAAAGGGTCAGGGAAGTATAAAAGGAATATTAAGAGCAACACTAAAGGCATGTTCAGAAATGGTGCAGTAGTCCTCTTCAAAAAAGCTGCTGCAGTTTTTTTAACATGTAAATAAATGGCAACTGCGTGCAACAAAGGACTTGTGTGTAATTACTGAGTTTTTTCTCTATACAACAGATAACAAAAATGACAAACGTATTTCACTTTGAGTCGTCTTAAAACGTCATGGTTTGTATCATGTCTGAACAAGGCCTAGAATGTAAACGTTTCATTTATTTGTAAGGGCAAAATCAAGTCCAGCTTCAAACTGTTGTGCCTCAAAAGTATTTACAGTTTCTCTTTTACACAAAACATCTGCAATAACTGACTATGCTCCTTTATTACTTTATAAAGAGCTATGTTCAACGATTTAAACGTTCATTATTTCAATTCACCATTCAGAGCCACAACTAATATTAATTTTTTCACAGCATTTTCTATATACACCTCACATAAACAAAATACTGTTTTTTTCAACAAAAGAAATTGAATTGAGGCACAACCTTCAAAAGGCCTCTTTCAACAGTTATAAAAAGAGAAGGTTGAGTTCTGGGAAAGGTGGCAAATAATTTGTGAGCTTTTTCATTCTTTTTATTTTATTGTGGAGGGATATCATGGACAAATGAAGGTCACTAATGTCGTCACGCATAAGTGTCTTGAGTGATAAACATAATAGGTGAGCTATGGAATATTAATCCTGACTTTTGTATCAGTCATTCAAAATGTCTGTTGAGCGGAAGCAACACTGTAATAAAATCGGAGAATCGCGTTGAAAAGAGCCATACTTAAGCTTTTCGTCTTTTCGAAATCGAACAATATAAACGGAAACTTAAAGGACCAAGGCGCGAAATATAACGAGCTCTGATGGCTGTCTTAGGTAATGGTAAATTAGGCTTATTGCCAGCCGGTTATAAGTTTTTGTTAAATCATGCCTGTATTCATAACGAAAAGGAATACATGTATACATTCAACACCAGGTCCATGTTCCCTTTCCGAAATCATGGCAGGTCGCACTACATTATACATATAAAACAAATACAGACAATGATGGATTACAATTACAAGTATATCTATATATATCAATCATGCATAATTACAATTCTAGATTAATCTTGCATAGTGTCAACTATACATTCGTCATTGATCAATAATCATTCCAAATTATAAATCAATCATGCATAGTTACAATGGTAAAGTGTACAGAAGTGTACACAAATCATTCTACTTGGAATAGACGAGTGGAAGAAAAGGAGAAAGTAGGGGGAGAAAGAAATAAGAGGGGAGAAAGAACAAGCAGATTATGTAAAGGAGGAGGAGGATGGAGAGGTAGGCGAGGGGGAAAAGTTTAGGAAGACTGAGAGAGAGGGAGAGAAGAAGAGGAGAACGAGGAAGAAGACACGAAATATTGAGGAGAATGGAGCGCTGTTTAAAGGTCAACGTATTTCACATCCTTCTACTGTGATTCTTTTCTTGCTTAGAAATATGGCAAAGGATGACACAACTGCGTGCCTACTTATTTTCTGATAGAAACTATTTGGGCGAAGAGGGACTGAACATTTCCTGAGTAGGTCTACCCACTTTAGCCGATTAGTGTTGTCCCTATTTATTTGCCCCCTTGCTTCTATCTCAATAGCATGATATGTCACACTGTAACCATTGTTTCTTACTTCGGCCACAAGTTCTTTGTACCGGTCAAGCTTTCTATTGTGAGCATCATTGGTATTTGTCTCAAAGGGCACTGTTAATTCGATCAATATCATTTGTTTCATTTATTCCCAAATAACGACGAGATCTGGGAGTTGAGAAGTTACCAAAATGTGGGACGGGGTGGTTCCGCCCGCAACGGTGAAACCCTGAATATCGGCATAAACCTGTTCGTGAGGGAGGGACTCTTTCACAGTTCGATAACTATAACTAAGAATATTATTGTGCCTCCATTCGTATCTTTCAAGAAATGTTGAACAGTTTGCTAAAATGTGGTGAAGGGTGCCAGTTGTAAGTGGGCAAAAAGGGCACTACTTTGATAGTCTTTTCTCCCCATCTGTAAAGATTTGCGTATGATGGCAAAGAGTCAATACATGAGTTATTTACGAAGCTTAATACCATCTTTCATTATGGATTCCATGTGAGGGTTTCATCTCCAAGGGTCAGTAGTTTCACAAACTGGCCTTGTCAAAGCAATGGTTCAACGGATTTCCAATGTACGCTGATGCATCATCTTCTAACAAGTTTTTGATACTCTTCTTCACCACCTTCCATGAACTATTATTAACATCTACCGTATCCTCTACTCTATTAACATTTAGTTGACATTGAACAATAGACGAGGTCTTCTGTGACCATCGTGATTCTCTTTCGAGAGTACAATCAAGTGCGTGGTTCACCAATGAGTCCCCTTTGACTCTAGATATTGTAAGTGCTAGAGTGTGACTCTATATATGTGCCAATATATATAGCACATCTGTGGTATATTCATTCATTGGGTCATATGTACTAAGGCAACATTTGCCCCACGAACCTTCTAGATAAAAGGTCAAGTTCGTCTAGGTTGCTCTTGTGGAGGGAATGAACTGTCAGAAGAAAGCAAACGGATGGTTGCATATATCTAGTATACATAGCCACATTGAATTCAGGTCTTACCAATGATAAATCTATTCTTTCTAGCTTTGTTTTAATTTCACTGTAGACGTATTGGAAAACTTCAGGGGGGTGATTCACTAACAGCTAAAATCAATCCCAAATGAGATAAAATCGCTCTTAGGCTCAATATCACTCCTAAGAGCAATATCGCTTTTAGGAACTGATTCACTAAGGCATTTGGGATTAATGCTAGCATTAAAATCGCTATTAAGGCTAAGAGTGATCGCGATCACTCTTAGCAACACTTTCTGGCAAAGACAAAACTGTCAAACCGAAGCTAAATTAGAGCAAACGTACACGAGGAAGATAGATATTGTTAGTCACTGTCAAAGTGATATATCTTATCGTTTTGATTTATACTATGATAGGGTAGGCCTAACTTAATGCCAACAACATGTAAAAACACTAAAGGCTTTGGGTGGTATTCTCGAAAGCGGACTAACTTTAATCCATGGTTCAGCAAGTGCTGAGCGATGGCAGAGTTTGGCGTTGTCTGCCGTACGGAAGTTTCCCTGTTTGCATAAACGGGGCGGTTGTAAACGCGCGCGCCGGTCTGGCGGTTCCGAGTGAAGGAAGGAACATGTTGTTTTACCTGATCTGCCAGTGTCTGAGTTGTACGCCCTATGTATCGAGCTTCACATCGGCACTCGAATTCTTAAACCACATTGCTAGTTTGCGTAATAGGCAATATATCTTTATGGACAGACGATATCATTCTATGTGTGGTAAATACCACGCGCGGCTCAACGGTCGGAAATGCAACGCACACAGCTTGCTTGACCTGTTTCTCAAACTTTGGGAAGCTTTCCCTCGCCACGATAGTTCGAGATACAAAGGGCATTTGTTAGGCCAGGAGACCGGTCAGGATGGCCTTTTTCGCGCAGAATATCCTTGACTTGATTGATTTCTGCGGCGAGTTTGCACGGAGAGCAAATTCTCTGCGCTCTATCAATGAGGATATTGATGAAACCAAATTTGTACCGGGTAGGACTGAAAGAGTCCCATCCCACCTCGTGTACTGACCCGTAAATGGAGGTTTCCGATAGACGGAAGTAGTGAAGCCGTGCGATGACTTTTCCACAGTATATCAAGAAATGGAAGCGCGCCATCACATGATTTGGGCGAAACATTGACCTAAAGTGGGCGCTATAGCAATAGAGGAGTTGGATTAAGTTGATCATTTGTAGGGTTATGAGTTTGACTTTGTATACATCTAAGGTTTAATAGAATCTGCTTTGTTCCCGATAGTATGCCAGGAACGGGTAAACAACCCCTGGACTTGAATTTCTGCGTTATATTTACAGTTGTTTATTTCCGATAAACACGTTAGACAATGGACCTAGAGATCTAGGAATATCCAGCCCCAAAGAAGAAGGGCATATGACGTCATCCTGACATTTTATTATGTTTGCTGAGTTATGTTTGCAGGGTGGGCAAGATATATGCATTCCTGGTCGATTGGTTGTAAGAAAGACTGGAGACGTTGTTGTTGTTCTTGTTGTTATATAATGTAATTATGCATGGTTAATGTTAAGAAGTAATTGACATTGAAAAAATAATGTTAATTATTATTTTAAAGGGACACTCTTTGGTTATAATGTTGGTCAATGCAGCCCAAATATGCTGTTTTGATAGGTAATTGACAAAATTATGATTTAAGGCAACAAATATGTTTATTGCTTAATGAAATGATTACCAGTTGGGTAATCTTATATTTTCCTAATTTTGTTTTGTACGATCTCCAGCTGCAAGATCGTTTTAGTAGGGGAGAATTGTAGTGGTACACTGATTTGGGCAAAACATTGACCTAAAGGGGGCGCTATAGCAATAGAGGAGTTGGGTTAAGTTGATTATTTGTAGGGTTATGAGTTTGACTTTGTATACATCTAAGGTTGATTATAATTAATTATGTTCCCGATAGTATGCCAAGAACGGGTAAACAATTTATGCATTATATTTACAAGTGTTTATTTCCGATAAACATGTTAGACAATAGTTTTTTTCCGGAGACCTTACATTCTCGCGGGGCTGTAGGCTCCTCCTATTTTCTCCGGTACATAGTCGGAACCACTCTATCTACTGTGCTTTGTCATTGGTTATATTTAATTGGAGGTATAACTCCTCTCTTAATTGGTCAGGTGACTCGCGGGTCATTCTATATGTCCTATCTTGTAATTGGTAGTCTCCGTATGAAGGGCCCTCCCGGTTGGCTTATAAGATCATGTGACATTGAAGCTGTGTCGGGCGCATGAAGTGTTTAAGCGCCATGTGCATGACTTCGCACCTCAGTTTTAGTTTCTTCCGTTTCTGTAAAAGGATGTGCTGCTAAAGTCTCTCGATCTTTTATATCGCCCAGCCTCTGAGAAAAATAGTTAGTATAAAATGTCATTAAATATATAATCTTCAATTAAACTATACTGGAGCTTCGGCTGAATTTGTAGCGACGTTATAAATAATAAAGTGGACTTCAACTGTAATTTCGAGCCTGTTTCGCATTCATTTTGTTCCTGAACTCGTAGTCACCGACCCACAATGGGCCCATGGGCCCGTCTACGTAACGAGAGTACCCTAACGGGGCAAGTTTCGGGCTTATATCAACAAATGCACGCTTTTCGTGATAGCCTACAAAGATATTCGCTAGTATAGGGCCCAACGGCGAGCCCATAGCGACATCGTTAATCTGTGCATACATGACGTCGTTGAAGCTGAATTCAACGTTGCGCGTGGCGGCTAACATCAATTCTTTGAAGACGGATTCGGAAACAGAAGGTGTATCAATATCGCTATGGAAAAGCAATATTGCGCAAATATCAATAGCTTCAATCAGGGGTACATTGGTAAAAAAGCTAGAAATGTCATAAAAACACAAAAAACTGTACAATCGCAGTCAATAGTACATGTGCGCATGGATTCTGCAAAGGTGAACGAATCCTTGATAACAAAATCGGACACTTCACAAAGAGTGGGTTGAAGTATTTCGGTTAGCCATTTGGCTTGTTCATGCTGCGCCGAATTCGTCATTGAGAGAATAAAACGTAATGGTACGTTTAGTCAGATCAAGATATGGTTTGACCCCCAAAAATTGCACCAAAAGGTTTTTCAACGGTTTCTAGTAGTATTCGACCTCAGGAATAACATACTAAAAGTATACCAAAATCGAAGCTACAGAAAACTGTTATTTTCAAGATGGCGTCCAAGATGGCCGCTGATACCTAAAAATGACCATAAATCACTCATTTTCCATCATAGAGACACAATTTTAGTGTCTATCCCATGGTTTCGGGGGTCAGAGAATCCATTGAGATAAGTAAGAATGGTGTGTGATGGTCTAGGAAACCCCAAAATCCAAGATGGCGTGCAAAATGGCCGCAATAACCTTAAAAATGGCCATACGTCACCTATTATCCATGCGAGAGAGATAATTTGGGAGATAATGCTATGGTTTTCGGGGTCATAGAATCCATTAGGATAAGTTAAAGGGGCACCGTCCCGGCAGTGTAGTTATCGCTGCTCTAGTCATCGCCATCTTGGTTTCGAAGATCGACTTCTAATTTGCATACAGCTGTCAATCAAAGGAATAAACCATTCACTGGCGGGGAAATGTATTTTATGAGGGACAATTGTTTTGCTAAATGTCTGTGATTTACATCAAATAAATGGAAATTAAATATTTATGAACTGGCTGTCTCAAAGTGTTATAATGCGTATATTTTTTCAGATATATCCTTTTTTCATGCATTGATTGTAATATATGGAGGGAAATGCCCTTCGTAGTAGTGGAATATGCCACACCCCTAGACTTTGGGTTTTGGGCTCGTCGATTAGGCATAAGGGGTGTTCAGAAATTATACCCACAACATAAGGGATGGAGTCAGGCTAAGTCATATATTGAAAAATGTGATTATATTTCCTTGTATTGATAAAATATTACATTGCTTTTTTGACCTAAATTGCAGTACCCAAATTTTCTGCTAGTCTTTTATCTATCTTCCAGTTCAAAATTTCCCCTTGTCTAAAAATGGAATGCCTCAAAATGATAAAATCCTGTCGGTAATTACGCTGGGCCAGCTTGGCCTGGGAAAGTCGAACAGGATGACGCATCGTTGATGAATGCTAAGAATTAGGCTTGCCAACCAGACACCGTTTGTAATTAGCTGAGAAAATGTTCTTTGTAAATGAGAAATAACGAGTTTTGGTAGGATTTCACAATATCATAATTATTTCATAAATAATTGTTGAATATCTGAATCACGATGAGCCTTTATTTCAAGATGTAAAAGCAGCCACAAATACATTGAACACCATAATGGGCTGGTAATTTAGACTAGTACAATCCATGTTGCCTTTTAGTTGCCTAGTAATTACGAATGTCGGTCAGTTCATTGACCGAGTTTTCCTTTATAAATTGTTGAATATAAATACATAAAACAAATCTAATCTTCTTCTGTAGATAGTGGATCGCACTATCGTAGCGCGACCCACGGTCCGCCCATTGGCATTCGCCGGATTCACACTGCAGTGAGATAGCGCGGTCTATCGTAGCACCCCCTTTTTTGAGAGGTCCTGTTGCCATGACGCGTGACGTCATGAGGTCAGAGCGGTCAAAGATTTCGCGCGCTATTACGAACCCGTAGTTGAGTTGATGCATATTTTCACACAAGAGGGACTTTAATAGAATGAGAGGCTGTTCAGACCGGCAGAGATAGCGCGGTCTAGTGCGCGCTAGACCGCGCTATCTCTGCGGTGTGGAAGGTACAACGTCGTTTCGGTCCGCCCAACAGCGAGCCACGGCGAGCCAAAACGGCGTGCCACTGGACCACCTCTTGGGGTGGTCCACGAGAGAGAGCACGGTCTAGCGCGCGCTAGACCGCGCTATCTCTGCCGGTGTGAACCCGAGCTACGATAGCACGCCGGAAGTCATCGTTCTACACGCGGGGAATTTTATACTCATTCTATTAAAGTCCCTCTTGTGTAAAACTATGCATCAACTCAACTACGGGTTCGTAATAGCGCGCGAAATCTTTGACCGCTCTGACCTCATGACGTCACGCGTCATGACAACAGGACCTCTAAAAAAAGGGGGTGCTACGATAGACCGCGCTATCTTACTGCGGTGTGAATCCGGCGACTGCCAATGGGCGGACCGTGGGTCGCGCTACGATAGCGCGATCCACGGTCCGCCCCCTTGCGGTGTGAACAGCCTCTGAGTATAAAATTCCCCGCGTGTAGAACGATGACTTCCGGCGTGCTATCGTAGCTCGGGTTCACACCGGCAGAGATAGCGCGGTCTAGCGAGCGCTAGACCGCGCTATCTCTCGTGGACCACCCCCAAGAGGTGGTCCAGTGGCACGCCGTTTTGGCTCGCCGTGGCTCGCTGTTGGGCGGACCGAAACGACGTTGTACCTTCCACACCGCAGAGATAGCGCGGTCAGCGCGCGCTAGACCGCGCTATCTCTGCCGGTGTAAACAGCCTCGTGGACCACCCCCAAGAGGTGGTCCAGTGGCACGCCGTTTTGGCTCGCCGTGGCTCGCTGTTGGGCGGACCGAAACGACGCTGTACCTTCCACACCGCAGAGATAGCGCGCTAGACCGCGCTATCTCTGCCGGTGTGAACAGCCTCTATGAGGCTGTTCACACCGCAAGGGACCGTGGGCGGACCGTGGATCGCGCTATCGTAGCGCGACCCACGGTCCGCCCATTGGCATTCGCCGGATTCACACTGCAGTGAGATAGCGCGGTCTATCGTAGCACCCCCTTTTATGAGAGGTCCTGTTGCCATGACGCGATTCAGATTCAGATCACACGAAAATAGAATAATGATAAAATTCCCCGCGTGTAGGAGGCTGTTCACACCGGCAGAGAAAGCGCGGTCTAGCGCGCGCTAGACCGCGCTATCTCTGCGGTGTGGAAGGTACAACGTCGTTTCGGTCCGCCCAACAGCGAGCCACGGCGAGCCAAAACGGCGTGCCACTGGACCACCTCTTGGGGTGGTCCACGAGAGAGCGCGGTCTAGCGAGCTAGACCGCGTTATCTGCCGGTGTGAACCCGAGCTACGATAGCACGCCGGAAGTCATCGTTCTACACGCATGAATGTTATATATTTTGAATGAATATTTCAGATAGGGTCAAATTTGGTTTTAGGTTATAATTATGAACAGCTCTTTTTATTTAGGAGTACGTCAAAACGCGATCTCATTAAAAATCGCGGAACAGAAAACACTATGAGAGATGAAGATAGAAAACGAGAGAGAGAGAGAGAGTGAGAGAATGTTGGACGTATTGTTATTTATTATTATGCTATCTGTCTCTTCGATTAACCACCAACTAACCCGCTCTGGATTACTTTTTACTTTCCTTTTTTCATGATTTACATTCAACAATTTTACTTTTTATAATTATTGTACAGTAATATTCTTCTCATTTCGATATCATCAGGCGCTCGTTCTGTGTTTTTCTTCTTCATATCGAGGTTACTGATAATAGTTTATCTCAAGATCGAAAGGAATACTTTCGGAATAAAAGCAATTAGCGGAACGGAAAACAATACCAGAGATGAAGATGGAAAATGGCGCTGAGAAAGCGAGTAAGAAAGAGATAGAAATACACAGAGAGAAAAGAAGAGAGAAAGAGAGAGAGAGAGAGAAAGAAAAAAGATAGGGAGAAAGAGAGAGAGAGAATGAGAGAAAGAAAGAGACAGATAGAGAGAGAAAAACAATCATTTGTTATGTCATCTTTTCGTCTGTGACATTTTACTAAATCACATTTGTATTATTCCTTTATCTCTCCATGATTGTTATATATTTGAATGAATATTTCAGATAGGGTCAAATTCGGTTCTACGTTACAATTATGATCAGCTATTTTTATTTAGGAGAACGTGGAAAGTGGAAACGCAATCTCATTAAAAATCGCGGAACAGAAAACACTATGAGAGATAAAGATGGAAAACGACATTGAGAAAACGAAAGAGAGAGAAAGTTGGGCGTATTGTTATTTATTATTACCGCTATATATGCTTTTTGTCTCTCCGATCAACCCCCACCCGCTCTGGTTTCCTCTCTAGTTTCCATTGTTTTATCATGATTTACATTCGAAAGTTTTACTCTTTATAATTATTGTAATAATAATAATAATATTCAGCTTTTATATAGCGCTTAATACAAATGTCTCTAAGCGCTTTACAAATATACTATTACCCCGGTCATTGGATTCAGTGTACATTTGTACATTAATATTCTTCTTATTTCGATTATAATCGGGCGCTCGTTCCGTGTTTTTCTTCTCCATGTCGAGGTTATGGTATAATAATTTATTTCAAGATCGAAAGGAATACTTTCGGAATAAAAGCAAATAGCGGAACGGAAAACATTACCAGAGATGAAGATGGGAAATGGCGCTGAGAAGGCGAGCAGGAGAGAGAAAAAGAGAGAAAGAGAAATACAGGGAGAGAAAAAAGAGAGAAAGAGAGAGAGAGAAAAAAAGAGAAAGAGACAGAGAGACAAAGAAAGAGACAATCTGAAAAAGAAACAATCATTTGTTATGTCATCTTTTCGCCAGTGACATTTTACTAAATCACATTTGTATTATTCCTCTATCTTTCATTGAATGTTATATATTTGAATTAATATTTTAGATAGGGTCAAATTCGGTACTACGTTATAATTATGATCAGCTATTTTTATTTAGGAGTACGTGGAATCGAGATCTCATTAAAATTCACGGAACAGAAATCACTATGAGAGATGAAGCTTGAAAACGACAACTCTAAAACAACAAGACCTCCCCCCACCCCAAGGGTTATTTTAACCCGATATACATGTAGTATACATACATGGATCATCAATGCTGTATGTCAGCATCCAATTACCTTATTTCCGCTCTTCTATTGTTGGAGTTTATAACCATGACAACGACCTATACCCTCGTCCACGTCCATTGTTCCTCTTACGTAACTTAGCTGTATAGGTGGCCCATATCTGCGCATGCGCTATGTTCCTGCTCGTCGAAGCAGCTGGCCAGGCTTGAACGCACACGCATTGTACGGCCCACTGAACGCACGCACGGCAGCGAACTGGTCGAGTCTTTGATTTTTATTCTCGTTTGTGAAGCAGCTACCGGGCTGAATAATGTCGGAAGGAACGGGTTAACACCGGCAGAGAGGCTGTTCACACCGGCAGAGATAGCGCGGTCTAGCGCGCGCTAGACCGCGCTATCTCTGCGGTGTGGAAGGTACAACGTCGTTTCGGTCCGCCCAACAGCGAGCCACGGCGAGCCAAAACGGCGTGCCACTGGACCACCTCTTGGGGGTGGTCCACGAGAGATAGCGCGGTCTAGCGCTCGCTAGACCGCCCTATCTCTGCCGGTGTGAACCCGAGCTACGATAGCACGCTGGAAGTCATCGTTCTACACGCGGGAATTTTATACTCATTCTATTAAAGTCCCTCTTGTGTGAAAATATGCATCAACTCAACTACGGGTTCATAATAGCGCGCGAAATCTTTGACCGCTCTGACCTCATGACGTCACGCGTCATGGCAACAGGACCTCTCAAAAAAGGGGGTGCTACGATAGACCGCGCTATCTCACTGCGGTGTGAATCCGGCGAATGCCAATGGGCGGACCGTGGGTCGCGCTACGATAGCGCGATCCACGGTCCGCCCACGGTCCCCCCTTGCGGTGTGAACAGCCTCAGAGATAGCGTCTAGCGCGCGCTAGACCGCGCTATCTCTCGTGGACCACCCCCAAGAGGTGGTCCAGTGGCACGCCGTTTTGGCTCGCCGTGGCTCCCTGTTGGGCGGACCGAAACGACGCTGTACCTTCCACACCGCAGAGATAGCGCGGTCTAGCGCGCGCTAGTCCGCGCTATCTCTGCCGGTGTGAACAGCCTCTATGTCTAGTTTGTACGGTTAGAAGATGTATTTATGTTCTTTCTTTTGCATAGGCATAGCAATTAGTTTGTTGTTGTTGTTATTTTTTCATCATCGGGCCAAAAAGGCAGATATTATGAAAGAAAGAAGGAAAATGAAAACACCTACGAAGTCTCAGCTAGACACGGACGGACGGACGGAGCAAAGAAGTTCAACGTGTTTGTATATTTATGAATGACATGTACACATCAGCGACGTACACAGACTCACACGGGTCACAGAGCATGCACACACAAGTCAATAGGGCTTCCAACAAAACGGCTCACGTCGAACAAAACTTACCATAATTTAGCGGAAACAAATATAACACGCAATATATGTCCACCAAGATGAAACAAAATCACCAAGTTTTCGAAATAAAGTTAAACAAAATAGAGACAGCAAACAAAAATACCAAAAAAAAAGAAATAAAAGATAAAGATGGACGGTTCGTTGTCGCACAAATACTTGTGTATCGAATGGAGGGCAAGGTATCGCGAACACGCCTTTGTTGCTGGGCAGAATTGGCGGGCAACAATAGCCTATGAATATTCATGTCGGCTCGTGCGGTTTTTGACTGAAACAACCAATAATGGGTCTTCTAAAATACATAACTTAGGCTGCGATTTTTTCTAAGACGAAGTAAAGAGTGCTCTGATTGGCTAATATTTGTCTGCAGAGTCTGACGAACTCTGCATGAGGTCACCAGCCGTTCTAGTTTTTTTGTAATCACGGCAAACCACACAGTACGGCCTGCCTTCGCCAAGCCAGCTGATCGCTGCCGATCGTGACGTCACGAGAGTGGGCGGAAACAGCAGCCGAATCTTAGAGCCGAACTGCGATTGGTATTACTTCGGCACGTGTATGCGATAATCGGCATTGTTCGGGCATTCGGAACATGCCATCTGCGTAAGAACCGTATTCCGTTGGTGTCAATAGGCAGCTAGCACCGTCCGCCAGCGCGTACGTATTTTGAACGCCCGCTGGAATGCGGGGAACATGTGTCTTTAAAAACGTTAAGCAGTGGTTCAGGAAACCCCCAAATCCAAGATGGCGTCCAAAATGGCCGCCATAACACAAAAATGGCCATAAGTGACTTATTATCAATCCGAGAGACATAATTGGGGTGTCTATGCTATGGTTTTCGGGGTCATAAAATCCATTAGTATAAGTTAAAACGTTAAGCAGTGGTTCAGGAAACCCCCAAATCCAAGATGGCGTCCAAAATGGCCGCCATAACACGAAAAATAGCCATAAGTCACTTAGTATCCATCCGAGAGACATAATTGGGGTGTCTATGCTAAGGTTTTCGGGATCATAGAATCCATTAGGATAAGTTAGAACATTTAGCAGTGGTTCTGGAAATCACAAAATCTAATATGGCGTCCAAAGGGCCACAAAACCACTAAGATTTCTTAACAAAGGGTGCCTTTTATCTTAGTGATCGGAAATGAACTTATAATGTTTCACTCTCACCCTTATGTTGTCACCGACCCCCCCCCCCACCAGAAAAAGGGTCAATTCAACTGTTGACAGGTCATTGTCAACACTGGGGAGGGGAGTGACAAAGACAAATTAAAAACTTAATAATGATGTCTAGACACACATTCATAATACCCACCCACCATACTATTAAAATGTTTAAAACCTTGTGTTGTTCATGTCATCTTATAGCGAATACACATGCAGATCGATCTTCACGTACCTTCATTTTGATGAGGAATGTACGTGAGTAAGGATAAATCAACTTCACTATCAAGGGACTCGTTATATGGATTGTGGCATAAATCAAGTTGACAAGGTCCACACGCACACTGTTACATGGTAGTCCATAACCTCTGCAGGTACAGCAAGGTGTGCTACAAGCAGTACAGCAGTTGCAATGACGCAACTTAAGAAGATTACTAGGTGCAGCCTCCGTATTCAACATCACTGGAACCAGGTGATTATTCTCTAACTTCCAGCCCCAGTCTGTGACGTCCATGTCTTCTAATTCACTCTCCATCCATACAATTACTTGGTAATATGTTCTAAGGGAGTGGAATTTGGTGAAGGCTGGCGTAGGAGGGAGTCGCATTGTCGATTTTCTTGACGAACAAGTTGTATCGTAATGATGCAAGTGAGTCATTACAGCGGCAACCAAACACGAAAGACATTGCTTTGATACCAAGTTCCTCTTTTACTTCATTTGGCTGACTTGGAGGAAGGAAAGTACTAGCACAGGATTATTTAGTGGGGCTGTATTTCACAAGCTTCTTGAAGACTGCTTTCTTTCCGATTCCGAATATCCTGGAATCGAATCGTAACCAGTATAGGGATGTCGAAAAAGTAGTTGCATAGATCTTTAGCTAGATCAACTTTAAACTGCTCAATGTTATACACCTTCGGAGCCTTGGCTGCATTGTCAGACCGGAAGTATAGTACCCTTCTATCTACATCCGCGTAATGCAAGAGTAACACCAATATGTCAGTGCCTTCTCAAATCAGAGTAGTAGATCGACTGACGACGAGAAGAATTCACTGCAGCTTTAGCAATATGTACATCTGCATTCCCGGATACATTAGTACGGTGCAATTACTCTTTCTCATTTCCTCACTAATGAGATTAATGAGTCCCTGCTTATTGCAGTCTCTTGGTAAAAACTCATCCTTCTTGCCTGAGAATACTGTGTCTGCATTTAATATGACAACTGGATGGGCATTCTGCCCACGTCGCTGGTGTGTATTATCATTAATTGACGGCCCTCCACCATAGCCGTCAAAAACTACATTTGCAGAACCATATAGTGGGGGGTTGTGAAATCAGCATATGATCGTGCTATTCTGCCATAGCTGTCTCCTGTCTTCCATGGTATCCGATGCACCAAGGAACCACCATGAAGGACATACTGTTCTGTGTTCATTCACGGCTTCACTCGACACTTTACTTGCATGATCGGTTATAGCATGAGCTACATGTAGCTGAGGCTTATCAACCTTCCGAAAGACATTCCTAGCCTCGAAAAGTGAAGGTGGGAACGGACTGAGCTCATAGCTCATTACCTCTGCTACTTCAAGTCCCATGATTTTTCAAACTATCAGGAACCGTTGAAACAGCAAAGCAGCATTTATGGTTTGTTCAGGTACAATTTTTACTTTCGAAATCTCTCCAAGAGTCGTAGATTTGTCTTTCCTTTTGAATGAGAGTGTAAAAACAGCATATTGGAAGGCCGCTGAGCTAATCATCGATATACCCCAGAATAGCCCACTGAAAAGGACTGACTTGCGCTTAGGTTGCTTCCAGACCTTCATGATTTTGCTGGAAGCAATCGGTACCCTGATGAAAGGTACTGGACTTCGCAAAATCATTGGAACAGATAGCAGGGAACTATGCTTCCACTCTTACAATGCAGCCAAGGCTCCGAAGGTGTAGAACTGTAAGCAGTTGAAAGTCGACCTGGGTACGGGATCTATGCTCACAACTACTCCTTCTGGATGCCTACACCGATATCGATTCGACTTCCCGGATATTCAGTATCGGAAAGAAAGCAATCTTCCAGAAGCTTGTGAAATGCAACCTTTGAAATCCTGTGCTAGTACTTTCCTTCTACCAAGTCAGCCAAAGTAACTAACTTAGAGGAACTTGGTATCAAAGCAATGAGTGTCATGTTTGGTGGCCGCTGTAATGACTCACTTGCATCATTACAATACAACTTGTGCGTCAAGGAAATTGCCAATGCAACTCCCTCCCACGCCAGCCTCCTTTAAATTCACTCCCTCAGAACATACTACCAAGCCCAGGGGGTACTAAGATTTGGTTTGGCCAGGGGTGTGCCGCTCAAGTCTCGAAAACACAATTTTCGAGACCCAATTTTTTTGGAAAATTTGAAAACACGGACCCATGTTTAGGAATATTTTAGTTTAAAAAGTGACCCATTAGAGTGGCACACTCCGTATGTCTTAATATGTGAGTACCCCGGGCTACCGAGTAATGGCATGGATGGAGAGCGAAGAAGATATGGACGCCACAGACTGGTGCTGGAAATTAGAGGACAATCATCTGGTTCCACTGATTTTGAATACGGAGGCTGCACCTAGTAATCTTCTTAAGATGATTCACTGCAACTTATGTACTGCTTGTAGCACAACTCGCTATACCTGCAGAGGTTACGGACTTCATGTTACAGTGTGTGTGTGCGTGTGTGTGTAGACCTTACCAACCTTGCCAACTTGATGTATGCCGCAATCCATATAACGAGTCACTTGAAGGGAGGCAGAAGATGATTTTCCTTACTAAAGTACATTCCTCATCAAAATGAAGGAACGTGAAGATCTGCATGTGTATTCGCTATAAGTTGACATGAACAACACGAGGTTTTAAATGTTTTTAATTGTATGGTGGGTATTATAAATGTGTGACTAGATATTATTAAGTTTTTACTTTGTCTTTGTCACTCCCCCCCCCCCAGTGTTGACAATGACCTGTCAATAGTTGAATTGACCCTTTTCTGGGGATGGGGGTCGGTGACACCATAAGGGTGCAAGAGAAACATTATAAGTTCAATTCCTGTTCATAAAGTGCGCCCTCTATTGAGAAATCTTAGGGATTTTGTGGCTTCCTGAACCACTGCTTAACGTTCTAACTTATCCTAATGGATTCTTTGACCCCGAAAACCATAGCATAGACACCCCAATTATGTCTCTCGGGTGGATAATAAGTGACTTATGGCCATTTTTTATGTTATGGCGGCCATTTTGGACGCCATTTGAGATTTTGGAGTTCCTGATCTACTGCTTAACGTTCTAAATTATCCTAATGGATTCTCTGACCCCGAAAACCATAGCATTATCACCCAAATTATGTCTCTCGCATGGATAATAGGTGACGTATGGCCATTTTAAGGTTATTGCGGCCATTTTGCACGCCATCTTGGATTTTGGGGTTTCCTAGACCATCACACACCATTCTTACTTATCTCAATGGATTCTCTGACCCCCGAAACCATGGGATAGCCACCAAAATTGTGTCTCTATGATGCAAAATGAGTGATTTATGGTAATTTTTAGGTATCGGCGGCCATCTTGGACGCCATCTTGAAAATAACAGCTTTCTGTAGCTTCGATTTTGGTATACTTTTAGTATGTTATTCCTGAGGTCGAATACTACTAGAAACCGTTGAAAAACCTTTTGTTGCAATTATTTTGGGGTTGGGGTGTTTTTACCGTATATTGACCTGACTAGTTCCTTTTGTGCGTTTTAGGTAATCCGTACATTATCGGACGCTGCGACCCAGTCGGCCTGATTCTATTATATATTGTTTAGGACAATTCGCCGCCTTTGTGCATCTCAAACAGGCTCACGCGCGTGCGTGAAGTTAACGACCGTAATGATCATCATCAATTCATAATGTGAATTACTATGAATTACATAGAATTTAATGAGGATCTGAGATTACAGTCGCTAACTTCACGCACTCGCGCGCGCCCGCACCCCATAGTCGGTATGCATCTGTATTGTGCATCGGTTTGCCGTGAAACCTGTGAGAAAGTGCATGTATACTAATGTCTTCGTTTTTAGGAAAATGCTCCAAAAAAGATAAGATAATTGACACGAGACAGGTAAGAAAGATAACGACTTATACATCATGACCAATATTTAAACAATTGTTTAAGATTTAGTTGATTTTGGTATGTTATAGTAGGGTATCTCCACGCCGGAGTCACGGGTCGGAAATATGGTCACACACTCACAGTTCTGAACAAGCGCTGAAAATTGACCACAGTAACATCAAACCCTATCAGTTTGAGCCAGAGCCCGGGCCAAAGCTCGACGAGGCGCCTGAGGCAGAGGCAGAAGGCAGAAGCAGACCGGTAGATCTAGACATTATATAAATTGTCAACTGACTGAGAGTGATAAAATATAGACTAAACCACTCATCGTCTCATCCAATGTACGAGGTTATAATCAATACAACCTCGTACTCCCATGCGCGTACGGTGAAATTGAAAGTGCATATCGGAGTGACAACGAATTGCAACGAGTGATCTAAACTGAAACGCTAGAGGCCTAACAGTTAGTATTCTAAGTGGAAAATTACCCTCATTTGTTTTCCTTTCTCAGCTGCAGTCCTCACAGTCTTCTCCTCCTTTCTGCATCCCAATCCTTTATTGGTGGCTTG
This sequence comes from Mesocentrotus franciscanus, assembly GCA_037976565.1. Lineage (NCBI taxonomy): Eukaryota > Metazoa > Echinodermata > Echinoidea > Camarodonta > Strongylocentrotidae > Mesocentrotus > Mesocentrotus franciscanus. The sequence goes on along the minus strand of CP137684.1, from coordinate 24,429,795 downwards.
ATAGTATCGGCAGATCCCAGCCATAAAATTGGAGAAAAAAATGAAACTAAGCCGCAAGCGTAAAGCATGAATTTAAAAAAAATGATAAAAAATAAACACCGTGGACTCTTTGCCCACTCGTTTGATAGTTTGTGTTCTAAAGGAAAATGACGCCAGGCTGACAAGAACGCGCACCTAAAATAATGAAACGGACTGTGGTATGAGTCTAAGCAAAAATCGTCTGCTTAGGAAGGTGATAGGAGGGTGATTTAGGCATTAAAATGTCTTTAAAAGGCAAACTATAATATTAATAACGAAAAAGAGAATTGTATCCGAAAAATAATATGCACTTGATAATCCCAGACCGTTTCTAGCCATTTCCTCATTCCTAATTATCAATTACAATGAGTTGTAAGATCCTTAGTTGTAGGACAAATACAAGGACATTCCCGCGATGACGTAAAATGCGTCAACAAGCCACGTGATCGTATTTGGCTTTTTTCGAGGGGTGGAGCTAAGCAAGCGTGAGATCTGCGAAAAATGGATGGTAATTATCATTTTTTGGTCAATATAGAGATTTTCTGAAAAATCTTAGGCTGGAATATTTATAAGTAGAGGTGTAGGCTATACATGTTTTGAAAGGCTAAGTTAGTTGGGTTAGAGGGCCCTTTAAAACAATTTTCAGGGTTCTCGAACCGAGGACATCCTCGTTTTGTGAATGCATGGTCGTCAAAGTGAAGACACAACCTAGCTATGATTGTCCTCGCTACCCAGCCCCTAACGCACGCAAAGCACGTATCACTCACACATACGCGCACGCACACAGATACCACACAAACACACATACACACGCACGAGTACACCCGTACACCCACTGTACATACCAAATACCACATCAACACACGAACACACATACAAAACCCGGACAATACTAAAAACTTTATTTTTATCACGGTATTCGTAATTTTTCCTCTCTTTATAATGCTTCTTCATTCGTTTTCATTTTATTTCTCCGTTTTAGGTGATTGAAATTGTTTCAGTAAGTCTCTCCCTGTCTCGATCTGTCTTTCTCTCTCCTGTGATATGTTGTGTTTATACTTCAATCTTGGTCTTTTACACCTTTCTCTTATTTTCTCCTCATATTTTATACAATTCATCCTTTTCCTTGAATGACTTATGTATCCATGAACCATTCTATGATTAGTTATAAAGCAATCATTCCTTCATATCTCATGTCTACATTGTATTATATCTGTATAGTGCCCAAAAATACTGAAAAAACACTAATTAATCATAATGATCTTGATTATAATATATATTGATAATTTTGATAACAATAATTCTGTATGGTGATAATAATGACAATGAAAATGATGATGATACTACTACTACTACTACTACTACTACTATACTACTACTACTACTACTACTACTACTACTACTACTACTATTACTACTACTAATAATAATAGTATACACACATGTCTTAACTTGTCGTTATTGAAAATATAAAGTGTATGAATCACACATGGACTCAAATAAGTATTCAGCAGTTTTCCCTATTGGAACATTTATTTCAGTTATTCGTGATGCTATTTAAAATATATATCTAATGAAAAAATACATATCATTAAACAAAAATATATAAAAACATGAAAGACTTATAAGGGGTAACCCTAGTACTGTATAATGAAATACTTTGGAGGAACATGAATATAGAAATTAAACAAAAATTCATATTTTCAAAGGGCAATGAGACACAAGAAAGTTTGCGTGCGTTAATAAATTTGCATTTAATTGTGATACATGACAAATATATTGAATGCCTGCTTTGTATAAAAAAAAACAGAGGTACATTTATGCTTTTTTTTTGTTTCCATAGCAATTCATTTCTACATCATTATTGTAGCGAGACGTTATAAAAAAAGTTACACAACCTGAGTGGAAATTTAGTTAGCACTTTCCTTAATTTATAATCAGCTTAACCTTTTAATAATTAGCAGAAGAAAAAAGTCCTTCTTATAAAATTATTTAATTACATTACAGCAAGTCAAGCAAGTGGGAGGAAAATTATTCCTGGTGGTAGTGGTGGTGGTTGGAGAGGAGGGGGGGTTACATTGGTGCCTGGCAAAAATGTCACAAGTAAAAGAGCCAGAGGTAAAACATAAATAAAAAAATCATTTTCATAATGGAAAGATTCAAAGTTACTGTTTGTATTGTTTTAGCACTGTGGATTGACCCCATAAGATCATCATTCTGTGTACTTGATAGCTCCTTTCTACACCATATGCATTTAAATCTATTGATACAAAATCAGATCAATTCAAAGGTTTATTCATCTAATATATATATATATTTGATTAGATTTGATTTGAATTTATTTCCATATTTCCAACAAGTAATTATACAAACAAGTACAATACATTCAAAAACGAAATACAATTAAATGAATACATTGAGGACTTAAGTACAATAAAATATTACATAATCAACAATTTGCTTGTAATTAACATAACGTGAAATATTGGAGAACCAAAAAGAAGCAATGTCAATATTAATCAAGAAAAATGTAATAAAAGAAAAGAAAAAAAGACGACAAGGTGCAATGCCAAATAACAACTTTTGTTAGACCACTAAAAAAAAGAAACTTACTTACTTACATAGATTATATACATATACATATAGAAAGAGAAAGAGGGGAATGTTGTACTCCTCGCTAACATAAGCAATTGAAATAAAACTATAGAAAATTTGTACTATTTTAAAGACTTGAAATTGGTCCATATTGAAAGCATGAGATAAGATCAGCTCTTTAGACAAAATTTCAGGGAGAAAGCATATGTGACCACATTTATGCTTTTGGATGATGAATATAAATTACTTGATCAATAAAACAAAATGATATCAAACCATTTTTAGATTAACAATGCAGCCCTTATCTACTCACAGATACAGTAAATTGCATTAAATTCATTTATATACTTATATTCAATTTGATATTTATATCATTAGTTTTATGTTTGTAACAGAGACTTGCTGAAAAGCAGGCTTTTTAGAATGATGTGAGTTAAGCATTACTACATCAATTCAATCAGTCATTCGGTCAAATGCAAGTAAGCCTTTAATTAATTTAATAATATGATTGTATACACTTTGATATTTAGCCTATCTAGAAGAGAACCCATTTATCCATAAGAAATATATAACGAATTCACTATATTCTTTTTTCTGAGTTCCGTTGTCATATTCGTTCTTTGTCCGTAGGTAATTTTCATGGTCATCAATAATGGATTGGATTTCGCTCCACAGCGTTGTTCTGTAATAAAGAAGAAAGAAGAAAAGAAACAAAAATCTTTAAAAAATATCAAAGTTTGAAAGAAAAGACATATCATTTGGTATTAAAGTATACCAATTACTTAACAAAAATAATATATGTACTGCTAGAATGTATAAAACAAAGCTCAACAAAGTAACCAGGCTTCTAATGGATTCTCGGTTAAGAAGTAAGGATATAAAACAGTGCACGTGGAACCCAAGTTGGACTTCGGTTCCGTGCGAGCCTTATTTGCAGCGAGTGCAACGGGTGCACAGCATAGTCTACTCACAAGTTGAAGTAATTGAGAGTGTTATAGTAATATAAGTTAAAATATTTAAAGTCATATCTCTAAAGCTCATATTTGGAATGAAGTAAAAGAACCTGGAAATAGTAACATATAAAACAATTTTTCTGATGGTGATTAAAACACTCTAAAATAAAAAAAAAAATTGAGGGGTTAAAGAAAGGGGGAAAATGTGACGTGACAAGCATTTCAAAATAACATATTTATAAATGTATGTCTACAGAATTTCAGTATATAAAAGACTGGGAAAGGTTTATTTTCCTGAGACGAAATGTCAAAGTGGAGGTGTTGTGATAGAGTGGTATATTGTGGTTCATTCATTCGTCTTTCTGTCCAAGGGTCGAAGATTTGAATCCAAACCAAGCAATAGTGTCCTTTGGCTGGAATGAATCCACACTTACTTATCTCTACCAAGGTATTAAATAGATACCAGGCATGATGCTAAAGTCACTACAGTTTGCTTAACATTGTGAGTATCTGTAAAATGGCACTTGGCTGGGATGCTAGCACCTCTGAAGTGGAGAATGTGCATACATTTGCATGCATTGTGTGCGGGAAAGTCTGAATCCGATGGCTGGTGTAATGCCAACAATAAGGTGCTTAGAGACATTGCCAATGTATTAAGCACTATTACAAACCCAGATCATTATCATTAGTATTATTAACATTAATTTAAACATATTAAGAATTTTGAAAAGGCAGCTTTAAAACTGTCCAGAGTGACTTTCCCACTAATCTAAAGGGGTAACTTATATCAATCACGTATAGTTCTTAGAAGAAAGGAATTGACATGTTTGGAAGTTCTTCATTGATTACTCTGTATGTATCAAATTTTATGTCGAGCCCAGAAGTTGGAAATTGGCCCGCGACATATGATAGGTGGCATACCGTATTACAAGTACCCAGAGCCATCTATATACAAAAGTTTGACCAACTTGATTTCAGTTGGTCAGAACATGGTGTATTTTTGTTTTGTGTCTGCCCATCAAAGCAGTATTTGCAAATTGTGTCAAACTCAAATATGGTTGGCCGAACTCTCCTGATCAATGACACTGCGAATGCAGAGAATTGTCGAATGCAAATAATCTTCTACATACCATTTCACTTCCATCTACCACATAGGGAGTCCTGAAATTGCGATCTTCATAAGGCTGTTGGCAAGACAAACAATACAAAATGACCTGATATTTTTTTGATTCTGTCAAACATAATCTATAAATCATCAACAGATATAGATACTGATTTAAAAAGAGATAACCAAGAACCCATATGAATCATGAACAATAAATCACACCAAAATAAATAAACATTCACTATACCTGTTTACTAATTGTATTGATACTTTTTAAACAAATGTTTCTTTTGACTAGTCAACAACTTGTCAGATGATTGTCCAACATAGAAAGAACTAATGTAAGCAAAGTGAATCCCATTCATAAAGGTGAAATCATTAGCACGTGAATGAAATGACTGGTAATGGGCGAGAAGAAACACGCACAAATTGGAAGTTAGTAAACAGGTCTATTCAATGTGATCATTCATCGTACATCTACTGATAATTCCTTACTGATATTCAGATTTTGACATTTTTGTGGGTATTTCAAGCAGTGGTATAGCTCCTAAGGGCTATGTAAAGGGGGGGGTGCACATGCCCCCTCCATGCCTTGAGGAATTTCAATGCTGAGAGTTGTTTTGGTTTCAATATTTGTGGTTATGTTGATAACCTTTGCTGTGCCGGGGTCAAATTCATTGTATAAGTTGCATAAAGAATCATTTTGTTTAAAGCACACATAGCCCAACATAAACAAGTGTAAATTATGGTTATACCAATATGCATTCTAAACATTTAGCAATTACTATAATTGTTTTGAGAAAATTGCATATTTTGTATAGGAACTCTTTTCCCTATGAATATGAAACAATAGTAAACAAATGAGGAACATAAATGTAAGAGACTAAAATGAAACACATTTTCATTTCTCGATAAATTTCATGCATGCCGTCGTTTAAAGTAGGCAAGGATGGTGTGGTAAGGAATGGTAATAAATTTCCTATAACTTTCGTACACAACATTTTGCACTATAAGCGATGTAAAATGAAGTGCAGGTGTTTGAAAACTACATATTGGTTATTTTGGGGGCAAATTATGGAAAGCCTTTGGTATATCTAGTACATGATAAATTCCATGTTGAACAGGGAGATTATTTGTGTGGTATATAAAGCGTGAAACACATGGCCAAGGAAACTGTTTATACCGGTGCATCACTTCTGCGCAGTCGATCCAATGCTTGACCAACAGCATACCGGCGTCCTTCAAGGGAATCGTACTCCTCGGAACCATTAAAAGATTCGTTTCCGTAGAAGCCTCTATTTTGTCTACGCGGATCGTAATACCGTTCTTCACTGAAGAAAACAAAAACATTGTTATATTTGTTGTTATAAGTGTAAACATTGTGAGTTATAGTATCACCAAATTTATAAAATGTGCTGAGACAGAAGACCATCACTGAGAACTGTAATGGGCCAATCAAGTGGTTCTCTGCATCTCAAAGAGAGATCGAGAGGGATCTGTAGTTACATATAGGAAGACAGTTAGATAAATAGACAGGTAGGAAGACAGATATATAGGTACATAGGTACATAGATGAATATATAAATGCAGATAGGTAGATAGAGGTATCTACATATAGGTAGACAGATTGATAAATAGATAGGTAGATAATTTCTAATTATCATGCATACAAAATGGCAATAAGAGTTATACCACTTGGCAAGGCCCTCTAGATACATATAATGCAAGTCCAAAATCCATATATAGGTCCCAGACTTTACTAAGTATTATTGAATTGTATTATGGCATTGTCACCATGGAATTGTCAACATAAACTACCTTTTAATTTTTGTTTTGTCTGATTCAAGCTCTAGTACACCTAGCTACAGTCGTCATATATACTGAGATCATTGATGTGGTTAATAACTTATGGGAAGTAATAGCTTGAGCTTGCTCATTTGTAAATTTATGGTAATACTCACGCGAGCATCAATTTTGTGGCTTGATTTCGTCTGACACCTTGTATGAAAACGCAGCAGACACATGTTATGAGGACGAGAACAAAACCGAATACTCCTAGAGCAATACCAATGATTGCTCCATTCGACAATCCTTGAGCAGCTGGAATAAAAATAGATAAAATATGCGATTATGAAAATAAGACCAGAAAAATATACATGTACATGTACGCGCAATCAGTTGTGACTGTGCAAACAAAAGCGAGTACCCTTACATCCATTTAATGTGATACTGTATATATATAATCATAAATATATACCGTCAAACCTGTCTATAGCGACCACCCAAGGGAAACACAAAAAGTGGTCTTTGTAGACAGGTTTCTTTAGTACATGTTTCAATGAGAAACCATTTTCAAGGGGAAAAAACGTGGTCTTTGTAGACAGGTGGGCATTATAAAGCGGGTTTGACTGTATATGCCTAGTGAGAGTGAGTGAGAGGGAGCATAAACACACTAAAACGACAGAATAACAAAATCTATTAAAGTAAAAGTTTGTTATTATAATTGTAATCATCGATTCATTGTCTGAACCGACATTCTTTGAGGATCACCATTTATGAAGACATTACACAACTTACCATTCTGGCAAAGGTCCCCTGTAAAACCAGCTGGGCAATTACAAGACTGTCCAGAAGAAGTACATGCCCCGCCGTTCTGGCAATTTGATTGATCGCACTGAACTGTTCATTTCAAAGATATATGAATGATTTAAATTAATTATGATAACTGACCAGCTTATTTTAAAGGTAATTTATTGACAAGGTATAGCCAGTATATAACACAAGAACTCCATAACTACTTTGATATGAATAAATAATAATAATGATAATAATAATACAGTTTAGCTAATACGAAATGTGCTTCGACAGCTATATGTGTACAATCTGTGAAATTGCCTTATTTATAGAACTATAAGTATGAAATATAATAAGTAGAGTAATTCCTCCTACTTCTTTTGGTACCATTTTTGTTGGGCATCTCTTCACGGGTGACTGCACAGGAGTCGAATCCCATGAATTGGACAATGTCAAACGCCATGTGTGACAAACCCATGCATTTTCTTGCCTTGGTATTGATACATAACCATCTTTGATTCGATATTGTATGATGACATAGCCATCGGTTCAAATGCAAGTCACTCCAAGATATCATAATTTAAAGTGTAAAATTTGTTGTCACAAATTTGAAAAAAAACAAACACTATTTGTTGTAGGGTATCTTAAAAACAGCATCTTATCACGTGGGTGCATCAGATGCTAACTCAAGCCCTTAGTGATAATTTAAAAGCAGTGATTAGCTGTATGTCGTTCTACCCGCCAAGCGAGAATAGAAAGAGGATGCATGGCGGACGTGCGTTGCGCATGTGAACCCTGGGAAGGCGATGTATTTGGGGGTGGGGCATGCGCGATTGTGACGTTCTTTAAAGTTCTCGATGGTGGCGTAGTTTAGATAAACTAGCAAATAATACGTATATATACAATTATTTATTGTGGTAAATCTTAGATATGATATTGCAAATAAAATAGAACCATCAAATTAAAATCACAAATTATTCACAGTTGCAAGGCTATACTAATTTCTAATACAAAAGTATCTGAAATTGACTTGTCGGTTGTGTCTATTGCCTGTCATTAGCGAAAGTGGCTTTTTATACATTGCAGACAACTAAACTCATTTCAAGATATCCAGCCACAAACAACTAAATGATTTGTTTTGACAAATAAAAAGATAATATTTTGTATGTGGAATACAATATCCTCTTGTAAGGTGTATTAAGAGAAGAATGGCAGGGGGGAAAAGTCTATCTTTTACTCTTACCATTTGCCGATATGGACGCTACCAGAGTTTGACCATTGGCTGATAAAGCTTGATCAATGTTGGAAGATAAGGCAGATAAACTCATAGCAAGCCCATCTGCTACACTTTGGCTGGCAGCGGCAAGTTCCACTTGCACCTCACCGACTACACTACCTTGGCTAAATGACAGCACTATGCAATTAGCATCGACAAGTTGAGAACCTAACTGTCCCCTTACATATTGGCTGAACTGATAAATGACAAAGTAGAGAAAACCAGAATCAGAGTATGCTTGATACATAGTTCATAAGAATTTATTTCCTTTAATCTTTTTTTTTGTCAAAGATAAAGTTCAGTTCCAGTCATGCACTGAAAAATTGAAGTCTCAAATGAAGAAAGGTTGATTATGTAGTACACACAGATTGATGTAACTACTTTGAGGTTCTGGAATCATCAAAATGATCAGAAATAAAAACACTGTCTCCTCTCAGTGACATTTTCGCATTATCTTTAGATTTAGAATGCTAGGAGATACACATTATACATGTATACACATTATAATCACCCCCCCCCCAAAAAAAAAAAGGAGTCGGATGCAGTATACTGTGCCATTCTCAAATCGAAGTGATTTAATTACAACTAATCATTTATCACTTTTTTCGAGTACAGATTGGCAATTTTGCACTAACAGTTCGCAATTTCCTTTTGCACTGGTTCATTCAATATTTTTTGTGTTGTTCAAACTAAGAAGGAGTTGAAAGAATATTAATTGTTGCTAATTCGAGGAAGCAAAACTGATTTATATAATAAATAAGAACACTCTTAACTCTGAACTGCTATGGGTTATAGAAGATGAATGTGACACAGAAATATTTGCAAGTATTTGGGACCTATATAGAATATACGAAAAGAGTTATGTCTTAGGCCAATGCACCTTCAGCTAAGTTACGTAAGAAGAACAAAGGACGTGGCCAAGGGTAAAGGTCGTTGTCATGGTTATAAACTCCAACAATAGAAGAGAGCGGAAGGGTATAATTGATTCACAATGAACCTGACATACAGCATTGATGATCCTTGTATACTACATGTAATGTATATAGCTTCAGATAACCCTGTTTTTTCGGGGGGGGGGTATAAGTGGTAAAGATAAAGGAATGAACAAGAAGATGTGATGAAGTAAAATGTCACAGACAGAAAGCTGATTTGTAATTTGTATGTAATAATGTAATTATCTATAATATGTATGTAATAATGTAGGCCTAATATGTAATATGTATTTGATAATGTAAGTTGTATAAATGTAACAGTAATGTATAAATGTAAAGCGCATAGAGGATTATCATCGATGATTATTATGCGCTATATAAATCACAATTATTATTATTATTATTATTATTATTATTATTATTATGAGAAATGATTGTTCTCTCTCTTTTTTCTCTCTACTGTACTGTACCAAATAGAAAAACTCTGTGACTCCGACACTTTATGGCAAGATAAGTAAATAATAGCCGACAACCTTGAATTGAAATAATGGGATGGACTATATCGAGACTAGCTAATCTCCTCAATATACGCATGAGTGACCTGAGCTGAGAGCGCGCGTGCCGTATACAAAGGTATCCTGAGCGAGTGTGGAATTCGCTGCTTGTAAAATCATAATGTCCGGCTTGCGCTTATACGTATATATACACAGTCGAGTCCTAGGTATAGTAGACCCAGCGAATCCGAAAATCCTATGAAAATAACGTAAACTGACTTGCATGTCCTTCTATACGAATATCCTGAAAGAGGACTTAGCATTTTCATGCTAAACTTGTAATAAAACAAAAAGTACGCAACTACAGTCGGTAAAAATGAGGTGCATGTAGCCAAGGGTTCAATGTTTGTATACAGGTAATTTATATTGTATTTAGAAGGTAAATAGATGTACTTTTATGCAACGAAAGTAGCCCTTGCTCGGACCCGAGAAATCTCGGTTCCCGTTTGTGAGTAGGTACCTCGGGGCCCGAGAAATCTCGGTTCCCGAGCTGAACGGGTTAATTGTTGCTAATTCGAGGAAGCAAAACTGATTTATATAATAAATAAGAACACTCTTAACTCTGAACTGCTATGGGTTATAGAAGATGAATGTGACTGTGTTTCCGATATGTTAGTTGACCAATGTTCTTCTGACCTTAACAGCAACCCAACTAATTTCGTTTAAAATTGTAATCCTCATAAATGGAAATGATAATTATCGCGGTGAAGATATATTTTCTGGTGAGTTTAACACTTTCATTACCATGTGACCTTCGACTTTTGACCTCTTTCACCCAAGATCCAATCAGTTCATCTTTGCATGCTCATGCATACTTAATCCAGGAATGAGACAGAGAAATTCCCCAAAAGGAGGAAGATTAAATGGGGGTCTGGTGGCAATGCCCCCTTGCGGGAATAAAGGGGGCAACGCCCCCTTACGGGAGAAAAAGGGGGCCATGCCCCATTTCCACAGAAAACTTTAAAATATATTTACATAAAAGGACACGTTTTGATTTTTCCTTGCATTTAAATTCTAAATTTGAGAAATATATGTTATCCCATATTACTTTATGGGACTCTATAACATTGTTCAGATGAGAATATTTTTGTTTTATTTACATTTTTAAATTGTTTTTTGTTGCTGTTGGAATCTTGAAATCGGCGGAGGAATCTTATCCCTGTTAATCTTAACCCTATATAGCCCGGGGTATATAAGCCCCCTTTACATTTTGCGGTGACATTTTATTACTTTTTTCATTCAAGTCTTGCGCATCTTTTGAAACAATCTTTTTTAATTCGACCTACCGTTACATAGTCATGTGACTTTTTGTATTTACATATTTCATCCAAGCTTTGTTAAATCGGGATGGACGGACGGACGGGCAAGTAAAGTCGATAAAACAATGCCTTCCGCACCATCTTCAGTGGCGGAGGCATATAACAAAAGACTACCGTAAGTTATATTCTCTCTTGCTTTCAATGGATCTACATGTAGCATTTCTCAGGAGGAAACAACACTTTATTACAAAGTTCCAGTAGTCTACTGTACTTCCTGACATATGTACAAACATCGTAATGTGATCTATATCGTGTACATGTAGTGTGTTACATTTGCAAGCTAAAGAGGCGCCCACGTGTACATATTTACGTCTACAGAATTGTCATCAATTTTCTAGCATAGGTGAAGAAAGATATACTTACAATGAAACAGAATGCAACTTCATATTCCATGAATATGGCGGATGACCTATTGGTTAATTCTGTTGTATACGTCAGGGTTTTACCATTCAGACTTTGTCCTGTAATCTGCACAGTCACTCGACTAGTGGAAAGACCGCTTGGGAGAGCTGGATAATATACACAGAGAAAAAGAAACCCCAAAAGACATGAAGCCAATATATTTATGCATACTTCAATGTGTTTCCTCCATGAAAAAACACATTAATACATTTAGGTTTATTTTACATCAAACAAGATTGTCATAAGGAGACTACACATGAAAAGTGTAAAATATATGCAATACAAGCCTCGTCAGATGATTTATAAGGAATATATCAAGTCATTTTCATACATGAACATGAACAATTAACAACTTAATCATTCATATCCTTACCAATTAAATGGCCGAATTTCTACCACATTCTGTCTGGTGTGAATTATAATTTGTCTTCACATTTTTTTGTGTTTAATTTGAAAAGTTGTTACACACTTTAGAAATATGCAAGTATAAAATAACATGCAAAAAACTATATTAAAATGCTATAAGGATAATGGCCTATGCCGTCATTAAATGCTGCATGAAACTGAATGAACTTAATATTGATTTGTTTGTTTTTATTTTCCTGTATTTTCAATTTTACTCCTTATGGAAAAAGAAAAATGTATTTAGACATACCATTGCAAGAGTTTGCATTTACTAATGTGAATCCAGCATTGCAGACACAAGTGTACGATCCATCCAAGTCGACACATCTTCCATTACTACAGAGACTTGTATCAATCTCACACTCATTAACATCTATGGCAAAGTGGTAAAATCAAAATGTGAAACAATCTTATGATTTACTTTTATAATAATGATTGTAATATTAACAATGATAATAATAAAAATAATGATGATAATAATAATAATAATAATGATGTTAATATAAATAATTATAATAATAATAACAATATTAATAATAATGATGCTGATATAAGGATTGGAATTGGCTTATTCAAATGGTTGAGTTGTGGACATGAGATTTCATTTTTCCAAAAGACTAAACGTGATTAGGAAAAGGTTGATGATATTTTTGAAGTCTTTGAGATCATGGTTTTAGATTAAATGAGAAAATTACAAAAACAAATAGCTCAAACATGAGAACGTTCGCAAATAAGAACATTCAGACTCTATTCTTATCCTAAATTACAAAAATGTTTTCAAACATTTCTTTACTCATTGCAAAAATATGAGATCAAGGTTAACACAATAAAGTAGATATATATTTAAGAGTTTCCATGTCATTTTCCTCCACCCAAAAAAGAAAGAAAATATATAACCATTTCCTGTTTTTATGACGGCGAGAAAATGGTAAGATTTAGCTTACCTGTTTGACACATACTCCCAGTATAGCCAGCAACACAGGAACAAGTGAAAGAGTCAACCCCATCAGTACAATTTCCTCCATTCATACAAGGATCAGGAAGACAGTCGTTGATATCTGATGGTTGAATATTTGAAGCAATCATGAATAAATAAATGCATGTAAATAAATAAATGCATGTAAATAAATGGATAGATAGAAAAATTGATCAGTCCATTGAGAAACCTTGCATAGCCTTGAAATCACCGGTTATGAAAGTTATGAATGTTTGAAATATGAAATGACAACATCTGTGCAAATATCAAAGTAGTAATTAGTCAGTGGATTGTGACGTAGTGACGGATAACTCTTCCATTTGTCATGTACACAAATATAATAAATTTCTCTTTTTTCCCCAAGCGCCTTCTCCCTTGAGGGCACTACATTAAATATATTATGGACAGCATATTATTATACATGTAGGTCTTCTAAAGAGAAAATAGCCACTGAGTCAAAGACATACATTTTACCAAAATCTATATTTTAGTAATTTTGTATGCAAATGGAAGAAATTGGAAAGTTGTACTGATTCAGCCAATTTGAAGAGCCCATACTTAGAGTGATAACAACTTTAACAACTTTCTCATGTTTTATTTTCCTACTGATCTAAGAATGGAGAGATCAAGCACCTCCTTTCGTAAAAAGCTCACACAATTACTCTTAGGTGAAAACCACGAATTATAACTTGTAATTATATAGTTGTATATATAGAAACCAGTCTGGTTGTTTGGATTGTAATATTGTACACAAATCTAATGTACAGGATTCGGAAACCCATCATGTATTCTTCTTTTAATTCATCTTAGGCTTTAGGTATCAAGAGAGTCAGGCTCGACTAGCACATGTGCTATTTCTCACTCTATTTTACCATCGATCACAAACTCATTGTAAATATTCATTTATTGTTTTACTTTTTACACAAAATTTACTTATAACAATTTTTTTATATAAAGAATATCGCTGTAAAATATGTATTTTAATTCATGTCATGTTAATATTTATGTTATTTTGACATTGTCATTGTACATTAATATATCTTTTGTTTTAATGGTTTCAATGGTGGTGAATGAATAAATTCATTTCAAATTCAAATTCAATTCGAAACTTTCACCGGTCTACTTTTCTGTTTCTCCTGCATTTCTCTAGAGTAGATTGCTATCAAGGTTGGATTTCCATTTAATCCATTTACGGGAAACGTGGAATGATGTGGAAGGAAAAACTGATTTGATTACATAAATAGCAACATATTTTCGGATTCCATCATATCCCAACGCTTTGTCGTTGATAAGTACATATGTATCAACTATTAAATTGAAGTATTTAGTATCTATTCATATGCCCGGATATTCAACGTATTTATTTATCTATTTCTATATTTTATTTGTATTATTATTTTGTTGTTGGGGATCCTTACTTGTCTCGCACATAGTACCGGTAAAACCAGTAACACAATCACATTGTCCAGAGCTTATGCATGCTCCGCCATTCTGGCAAACAGTGGAACCACAATCAGCTGGAAAAAAAGAAGATAAATGATAAATGATTCAGATCCTAAAGCACATTCGAGGATGTCGTAGTCAAGTGGCTACAACACTTAAGGACGAATGCATAAAAATTGCGAGGACCTGTAGTCTACTTTCCAAATATCAACTCTACATTTTTTGTTTTATTAGAAAGTGAACTTAACAAAGATAAACAAATCCATATATTTTCAGGAACCTTAAATGCTAAGTAAAAGTAACTTAAAATTACGTACATGACACACTGGACCACACATTTTTGAGAAAAAAGGAAATCCAATAAATTTCCCAATTTCGAACTGGAATCTTCAAATCAGAAGTCCGTGAAATTTTAGACACCTTTGTGATCTTCACAAGCCAAGTTTTAGATCCATGTATGGATAAAGTCAAAACAAAATCTGAACTGCTATCCCACATGTAGAAATTAGTGATAGTGAAAATGATCCTGGCTCTGATCGTCATGGTCAGGGCTCGGTTTACAAAATGAAATGACCTACTTCTCATATAAATAAAATAAACAACAACTGTTCAGATAAAGATTAAAGATAATTTACTTGTTGTGCAAGTATCTCCACTAAAGCCAGTAGCACAGGCACAGGTAAACGTGTTGGCTCCATCAGTACAAGTTCCACCATTCATACAAGGATTATCAGAACAATCGTTGATGTCTGATAGGGGTGAATGAAAGTTGTAAAATTATATCAAAAACTTAGAATAGGCATATTTCAGGTGTAAATGAATTTGAAATACAAATGTGCTTTAATTTGTGTTTGTTTTGTCTTAGCATGTTAAGTATCTACACAGTTTTACAGTCATCTCGATTGCCAGAGGGGATTTTGTAAAAAAACAAATCTCTAACCTGTCCAGCAATTTGTATTAACTTGAAATCTCCCTGATTTCCCCCTCCCTTGAAAAATTACTTAACAACAACAACAACAAAGAACATGATAACAATGTCCCAAATAAAGTAATGGATTGTAAAGTACACCCCTTTTCCTCAGAAAAAAGGTAACACAAAATATAAGCAGCAATATTGTTTTAATTAGATTTGTTATAGGAATCACAATATCCACTCTGCTTTTTGAATGACAAGGCACTCCCACTTTGCTATTTGTCTCCTCGAAATTGACAGGAGTGTAGTTTCACTTGTCATTGCATCAAAATGTAAAACACCTTCCCATCTTTTGTCTCTACTTTTACTTCTGTTGACAATGAATGAATAAAAACCTAACAAAAATTCATTTTTCGATTACTAAATGTTTCTTTCTTTTATTTGTGTGTTTGTCTCTCTTTATCTTTAATTCCCTGAAGAGCAAGGAGAACAACTTTCATTTTCATTTTATTTTATTTTACATAAAAAAGAGTATATTGAATTAAATTTGAGTTTATTAACAACAACACATCACAATAATGACAGTACATATGAACAATCATACAATGCTAAGAATAATAATGATACATGTATACACAACATAAGTGTAATGTTGATTGAACAGTAATGGTTTTAAAACGATATTTAGACATAGCTCTTCATACTATTAAATGTACAAAAGATATATACGTAAATATGTGTATTACTATATTTAGGTGAAGTTGTTAATGGGAACTAGAAGTTAGCACAAGTGCTAGTCGACCCTAGTTCCATTCTTTGGCAATATTTTTTTGTTTGTATTTGTTTATACATATGAATGTAAAATCCCGTTTATTTTGTATTAACATATATACAACAAAATAATACAGTATCGTGTAACTTTTTTACATTTCTAAATGAAAAAAGAAGGAAAAAACACAAAGTTTAAGTGTTAAAGCATTATAATGAAAGATAACAAATCTTTGAACAAATAAAATCATCAATCTGTTCATAAAACTGAAAAGGATGTATTAATAAATATTATATCATACAGATGTGCGTACATGCACAAATCCTGTAAAAGCTTAAGGCAGCTATAATCGTTAACAAGCAAGTGTATACATATTTAAAAGGAGGACAAGTAAAATAAAAGGAAAAAAGAATGTGGGGGGGGGGTAGGATTGAGCCCACGTCATTTACATAGAAGGTAGTTGGAAAGATGTCTCCGAAAAGATAACCTCGATGTTTTTAATCTAATTTCATCTGGGAGATCATTCCACAGCTTTGTTCCTACAAACGAAATACAAAATTGCCCTTGCTTTGTCTTACATTTTTGTTGATAGAGTAAGCCACTTTCTTTTCTCCTAGTTGCATATCTGTGCTGTATCATCCGACAATAATCGACTAAAGAGTGTGGTAAAACACCTTTTACCAAATCATACATAAATGTTGAAACAAGAAGTTCATGAAATTTAAAAATATTTAATATTTCTAGACTTTGAAAAAGAGGTTTGGAGTCTGTTCTAAGTGGACTGAATGTAGTTGCTCTTATTGCCATTTTTTTTACTTAAACATATACAATTTAGATTACTTTTGTAAGTGCTCCCCCATACTTCTACTCCATAAGTTGCAATCTGCTTTAACTTTATATCTTACCTGTCTCACACATAATCCCAGTATAGCCAGCAACACAGGCACAAGTAAAGTTGTTAACTCTGTCAGTACAAGTTCCTTCATTCATACAAGGAGTGTTTGAACAATCGTCGATATCTGTTCAAGTTGAGGTTCAAAGAAAATGAATGGAATAAATTTCACGTAAACAAAATTTCCACTTCAGCAGATTAATCTTGATTTGGCGGTTAACAGGAAAATTAAGTAAAAACTGTTATTTAAAATGCAAATAATGACATAGGAACGAATTAATTCTTAAAAAAACTATCAATACATTATTCAAATGAAGTAAATGAACGACATATCTTGTTCAATGTTTGTATCTTTTCCAAGAAAACGTGGCATTAGAAAGAAAACATTTCGTAGAAAATGTCATTGTCTCACAAACCTTCATCTGCTCCTTCTAGAAAAAGGTGAGTCAATTATATTTTCTTTCCTTCGGGGGTAAAAAAAAAAAAAATGAAAATGGACGCAGAAATGTCCAAGACATGGTCTGAGTTTCAAGACACCTTAGCGCCAAAAGTTGTATTGCTATGATTCGGATTATATATGTCACCCTGTTCGTACTCTACAACAACTCTAAATTAATAGAGATCGTTATGGGAATCACAATATTAATTTTGCTCTTCAAATAACCGTACACTCCTATTTTCCCATGTGTCTACTAAAAATCAGAAGGAGTGTAGGTTCTCTCGTTACTGTACCAAAATATGAAACACCCTCCAATATGTTGTATCTACTTCCACCTCTGTTGACTCTGAATTAAGAAAAACATAAACATAATTCATATCACATAACTAAATTTTACTTTCGTTTTGTTTGCTTGTTTGTCTCTTTATCTTTCATTTCTTGATGTGCAAGCAGCAATATTTCATTGGAGCAATTGGTCTCAAAAAAGTGTGTATATGTAGGTATGTAATCTGCATTAACTTTATAGCTTACCTGTTTCACACATACTCCCAGTATAGCCAGCAGCACAGGCACAGGTGAAGCTGTTAACTCCGTCAGTACAAGTTCCTCCATACATACAAGGATCGGTAGAACAATCGTTGATATCTGGGCAATTGAGTTCCAAAGACAATGAATGGGATACAAGTGACGAAAAAATAAATTCCATTTTGACAGATTTGTCTTTTTTGGCCGGATAACAGGAAAAAATGTATAAAAACTGGTATTTTGAATTTAAATTAATGACAATTCAGGAAAAAGTAATAAAAAATAGTTCAAAATAAAGATTTTTTTTTATTCGACCTCTCACAACTAAAGTCTATTTGAGTAATCCTTTCATAGTTACATGCTTATATGTCTATTTGAGTAATCCTTACATGCTAATATGCATATCGATTGAGCCAAGTTTGGGTTGAATTGTTTCAAAGCTTCCCAAGATTGTTGCAGTAACAATATATTCCTAAATGGCCATTAGTACACATTGGTATACTCGCAGTGCAACAGAGAAGGTTATTCATGCATTAAATCATCGCTCCTTGATTTCAGAAATGCTCTTATGTTCAACTTGTCTCATAATTAGCTTGCCAAACTACACAAATAACATTATACGGCTACTCGTATTGTTACCCTCTCAAACAAACACAGTCACATCACACCAGTTCTCAAGGAAATCCATTGGTTACCCATAATATAACGTATTGTTTTCAAACTTCTTTTACTTATGTTTCATTGTCTTCATGGCTCTGCACCACCGTACAATATTTATTTGATTAATCACTACACACATGCCAGATCTTTACCTTACCTTACCTTGAGGGATCAGAGATATCCCTACAGCAGAATATTTCAAAAGCAATCTTAAAACTTATCTTTTCCAGTTTGCTTTTAGTTGATCCGAATTTTCTTCTTTTTGTGTTATATTGTATTTTGTACTAGTATGTAAATGATTTTTATGTTTTTCACCATTGAGCCTTGAGAATTTAATTTCTGAAGTGGATTTAGCACCTCATGAATCCCTTATTTCATTATCATTGAGAAGAAGACAAAATATCTGTATTCATTTCTTTATTATTTTCATTTTTTTTTCATAATTAATTAAATTTTTGTTTTGTTTTGTTTGTTTGGGGGGGGGGATACTTACTTGTCTCACACAAAGTACCAGTAAAACCGTTAACACAATCACATTGTCCAGGGCTCATGCACGCTCCGCCATTCTGGCAAACAGTGGAACCACAATCAGCTGGCAAAAAAAGGAGAACATGATAAATGATTTGGATCCTAAGGCACATTATAGGATGTCGTTGTCAAGTGGCTACAGCACTTAAGGGCGAATGCATAAAACTTTGCAAGGACCTATAGTCTTTTGTCCAAATATAAACTCTACATTATTATTTTTGTAATTAGAAAGTAAACTTAACACAAAGAAACATATCGAGATATTTTCAGGAAACCTAACTGCTAAGTAAAAGTAACTTAAAATTACATACATGACACACTGGACCACACATGTTTGAGAAAAAAAGGAAATCCGACAAATTTGCTAATTTTAAAGAAAACTGGAATCTTCAAATCAGAAGTCTGTGAATAAATGAATAGTCTTATGATGAGGGAACAATATTATCTTTCAATGGAATATGGGCCAGGGCATGACATTTCTCAAAGTGTAAATAGTTTTTAGACACCTTTGTGATCTTCACAAGCCAAGTTTTAGATCCATGTATGGGTAAAGTCAATACAAAATCTGAACTGATTTCCCACATTTAGAAATTAGTGATAATGAAATTGATCCTGGCTCTGATCGTCATGGTTAGGGCTCGGTTTACAAAATCAAATAACCTACTTCTAATATTAATACAATAAACAAAAACTGTTAAGATAAAGATGTAAGATAATTTACTTGTTGTGCAAGTATCTCCACTAAAGCCGCTAGCACAGACACAAGTAAACGTGTTGACTCCATCAGTACAAGTTCCACCATTCATACAAGAATTAGCAGAACAATCGTTGATGTCTGATACGGGTGAATGAAAGTTGTAAATTTATATCAACAAATTAGAATAGGCATATATCAGGTGTAAATTTATTTCAAATACAAATGTGCACTAATTTGTGTTTTTATTTGTCTTACCATGCTAAGTATCTACAAAGTTGTATAATCATCTCAATTGCCAGAGGGAATTTTGTAAAAAAATCAAATCTCTTACCCTGTCCAGCAATTTTTATTTACTTGAAATCTCCCTTGAAAGAAATACTTAACAACAACAACACAGAAAATAATATCAATGTCCCAAATAAAGTAATGGATTGTATAAAAGTACAACCCTTTTCTGAAGGAAACACAAAATGTAAGCAGCAATATTGTTTTAATGAGATTTGTTGTGGGAATCACAATATCCACTCTGCTTTTAAAATGACCGCGCACTCCCACTCTACTATTTGTCTCCTCGAAATCGAGAGGAGTGTAGTTTGAATTGTTACTGCATCAAAATGTAAAACACCCTCCCATATTTTGTCTGTACTTTCACTTCTGTTGACACTGAATGAATACAAACCTAGCAAAAATTCCTTTCCAATTACTAAATGTTTCTTTCTTTTTATTTGCTTGTTTGTCTCTTTATCTATACTTTCCTGATGAGCATGGAGAAAAATTCATAGGATTTTGCTTTACAATAAAAAGTGTATGGATATTGAGATATGTGTTATAGCTTACCTGTCTCACACATACTCCCAGTATAGCCAGCAGCACAGGCACAAGTGAAGCTGTTAACTCCATCAGTACAAGTTCCTTCGTTCATACAAGGGGTGTTTGAACAATCGTTGATATCTGTGCAAATTGAGTTCCAGGGACAGCGAACGAAATAAATACATTTCCATTTCGGCAGATTTATCTTTATTTGGCGGATAACAGGAAAATTAAGTAAAAACTGGTATTCAAACTGCAAATGATGAGAGTTCAGGAACAAATAACTTCTTTTGTAAAACTATTAATACATAATTCAAATTAAGTAAATGAACTAGATATCTCTTTCAATGTTTGTATCTGTTCCTACATAGAAAATAGTTCGTGGAAAATCTTATTGTCTCACAAACCTTGATATGCCCCTTCCTAGAATAAAAGTAAGTAAAGCATGTTATCTTTCCTTTGGGGTGAAATAAATGTGAAAATGGACGCGGAAATGTCTTATACATGGTCTGAGTTTGATGACACCTTAGCGCCAGAAATTGTATTGCTATTGTCAGGATGAAATGTCAGGATGAAATATGATGAAAATTAAGATAAAACTCAGATTTTAAATGCAAGTAATGACACTTTAGGATTTAATTAGTTAATTTGCAAAACTATATATACATTAATCAAATGAAGTAAATCAACGAAATATCGCTTGTATTATTTGTATCTTTTCCACAATCGAGGCCTTAGCAAGAAAATATATTTTGAAAAATCTCGTCGTCTCACAACACTTAGTGTGCCCCTGCCAGACAAAAAGGGTCACTAAAGCAAATTTCTTTCATTTTGGGGTGAAATGATTGTGAAAATAGAAAACTCAGCGCCAAAGGTTGAATCGCTATGATCAGGACAATTCATACTAGTATTATCTTACTTAAAAACAAATCATAATTAACAGAAATTGTTGTTGTTATCTCGATATCAAATCTGCTCTTGAAAGTACCATGCACTCCCGTTTCCATGTGTATAATCGAATTAAAAAGAGTTTAGTTTCTCTCATTACTGCACCAATAGGTGAGACATCCTAACGCGTTTTGTCTCTACTCTTTCTCCTGTCGACTCTGAATTAAAAAAAACCTCCAAGATTTTCTTCACCAATGACTAAAGGTTTCCTTTTGTTCATTTCTTTGTTCGCTCTGTATCTATAATTTCTTGATTATAAAGGAGCAATTGATTTACGTAAAATGTGTATATTTGTGGGTATGTAATTTGCTCTGACTTTATATATTACCTGTCGCACACAAAGTCCCAGTAAAGCCAGCAACACAGGCACAAGTAAAGCTGTTAACTCCATCAGTACAAGTTCCTCCATTCATACAAGTAGTGTTAGAACAATCGTCGATATCTGTGCAAATTAAGTTCCAAAGACAATGAATAGGATAAAAGTGACGAGAAAATAATTTCCATTTTGACAGATTACCTTTTTTTTGCAGATAACTAGACAATTAAGTATAACGTGGTATTACTAAATTTGTAAAACTAATTTGACCTTTGACCTTTTACAACCAAAGGCTATTTAATAGAGTAGTCCTTAAATGCTTATTGATTGAGCCAAGTTTGGTATGAATTGTTTCAAAGCTACCCAAGATGTTGCAGTAACAACATATTTCTGATTGGTCATTTGTACATATTGACCAAAACAAATACCTCTAATTTATTTATAATTATCATTTCTATTTATTCATTTATTAATTTAGTTTTTCTATTTTTATTTCATTTATTATCATTATTATATATATGTATATATATATTTTATTTTTTGGGGAGGGGTGAGGTTACTTACTAGTCTCGCACATAGTACCAGTAAAACCGGTAACACAATCACATTGTCCGGTGTTTAAGCACATTCCGCCATTCTGACAAACAGTTCCACCACACTCAGCTAAACAGAAAATAAAGTTGTAGAATATCTGGTCATGTTCATTGTTTACTAGGGATGCCGTAGTTATGTCATGCATTGAGAATACTCTGATACCAGGTAGTTGGAATGGATGTAGATACCGTCTCGAAAGAATTTCCCGAGGGAAAGATATTCAGGATCAACTTGGCTTAACAACAAGAAATGTATCCCTCTCCAGCCATCAAATCCATCAAAAGCTGCCCGAGTACAGGCCGGCAGCACATAAGCCGCCGTGCTCGCTGGGCTGGGCTATGGGTGGAGAGGGAGGACTTTGTGCAACAAGCCAGAGAGCTATGCGGTCTCGGAGGGGGATTAAGGGGATTACGGTAGGGAGAAAAAAAGACGCGCGGTGCCACGGATGACTTCTAAGGGCCCTCTTGGAGGGATCTCCATTCATTCCGACTCCCTGATACCCAAAATCAGAGAGAGAGAGAAGCTTCATATTTTACTGTTACAAGTTAAAAATTGAAGAGACTTTTTAAATGACGAGTAATGGCCACTATGTTAACATAAAACTGTATAATTTCGCTGCCTACGTATAAGAAATTAGTTGCCAGAATATTGGTAATTTCCATCTCAGTTCACATAAAAGATATGACGCGGAAAATTGTAGCAAATTTTATTTACTTGATGTGAAGTGTAATATCCGTCACATTTCTCTTTCTTATAACACATGGCTTGAGGAAATATGCGCAAGACTTCTGTTGCGCATTTGCCGTTCTTGTATACATAAAGGAAAAAAGTAGCTACTTTTTGGCGGCGGTTTACTTCATATCGGAACAAGCCTTTACTCTTTATGTGAACTGAGATGGGTGCTGGGTTCAATATCCAGTAAAACACCAAAAGGGTACTTGAGGAGATGGATCCTTTGAAAGCAAATGTAGAGGTGTTCTGATATTAGAGATACATTAGCAGACATTAAGATACGTTTGTCACTCTCCACCCAGGTGAAGTGAAGGGGTACCTGGTAGGAGGAAGTCCTTAAATGCTCGTGTGCCTTATCATGGCAACTCAGTTACAGCCGGGGTAATAATGCGATTCTTCGTATTAAGTGCAGTAGAGTATAATAGCTGCGCTATATGAATGAATATATTTATTATTATAAGAGTGTTGTAATATTGGCTAGCTTAAAGAGACAGTTAATACAGGTATACATGTATTTCTGACACGTTGTTCCCGTAATCTTTTCACATACATGTATACATATTACGACTGACATTCAAACGTTAAAGATGGAGTGGAGTTCTGGTCATGTGATTGAATTGTGAAAGATATTGTCTGGAGGCAATACAAGTTGAATCATGAAGCACATAAATACTTGTGCAATCTGTGAAGTTTTCGAATCATCAAAACGATAAGGAATTAGGCAAGTCTATGTAAAAAGTCCCATGAACTGTACACAGAAAAATACATATGGAACTACACAAGTACGTGGCATGAAAGTGTGGTCCGCAACCTTTAGTTATTTCTTGGCATGATTTGAATATGAGGGCATTTGGAAAGCCATCCTTTTCAGGGGAATCTTGTCGGTGACATTCTTCCACGATAACATAAAATAGTTGACAATAAAGCTCATTGGTTATGAAATATATACATTCTCTTTATATATGTTCTAAAAGGTGGAAGTTTTAGGAACATGTACATACCATCACATGTACTGCCATCCAAACTTAATGTAAAGCCGTTGTCACAGAGGCACATGTAATATCCATTGGTATTAGTGCATTGTCCATTACCACAGGGATCAGCAACCACAGCACACTCATCAATGTCTAGAACAGGAAAAAATACATTAAAAAACAAGACAATGCGTCTGCGTCTCCTATATGGATCCGCCCTAAATTCAGTATATGAAATGGGTTGATTTATTCATTACATAACACACTGTAAAACAGCCCATCTCTTATGGTTCTTGAGATATCACAATGGCAAGGCTAAAATCTGTAAAATTCATAAACTGACCTCTGTGACCTTTGAACTTTGAACCCCAAATCTGATTGGATCATCTTCCTATGGTGATACACACGTTCACAAGTTTGAGCCTCATATCTCTAGTGGTTCTAGAGATATGGCGATAATGAGGCGAATACCTGGAATTTCATAAGTGACCTTTGACCTTTGACATAGTTACTCCATAATCCATTCAGATCGTCTTCTTATAGTGATACATACTATCTTGAAGTTTGAGGTTCATTTTGTAAGTAGTTTTTGAGATATTGTTTAAAGAGAAATCGACACGGACGTAAAGACGGACATACGGACATGAATCTTACCACAACAGCCAGTACTGTAAATGATCTGTGATAAAAGTAAGAACCGATGCCCTACTGTATGCTTCTGGTGAAAATCTTACCCTTACAGGCAGTACCTTAAATAATCTGTTATAAATGTAAGAACCGATGCCTTACTGTATGCTTCTGGTGAAAATCTTACCATTACATGCAGTACCGCTCTCGTTCGCCTCAAACCCACTGTCACAGGTACACACATAATTCCCGTCCATATTGTTACAGGTTCCATTCCCACAAGGGTTTGGAATGTTCGCACATTCATTGATGTCTAAATATGGGAAAGAAAACAGAATAAATGAAGTAATCAGTTGATCATTTCATTTCATTTAATCGTTGTAATGTTGGTCTCAATAGTAAAGCAAAAGGCCTTGAATAGATACATGTTGTAATTAGACAATTTAAAGTGAAATTTAGTAAAAGCAGTATTTTGTAGAAAAACATGTGAAAAATGGCACTCAAATTTGGCCTAACATGCAATCACAAACAAATTGTGTAACCTTGCAAAAAATCGTCAGGTTTTTCACAAAAATGATTTAAAAATGTATGCAACATCTTAAATATAAAAGTGGTAAGAAGGCTGGACATAGTCTTCAACAGTTGCATGGTAGTCAATGAATTTGTTAATGGGGGGGGGATGAACCCTCCCATTTAGGGGTAGTATCAACAACTAGATAGATACTACTTAGTCACTTGGTATATCATATGAAAAAAAATGTTTAAAATATACAGCACATGTATACGAACTATCATCATTTATAGGTGAAAAGGAAAGAGAAAAGGAAAGAGGAAAGGAAAGGAAGGAGTGATCGAGATTGAGAGAGTTGTAAGCAGATCACAGAAATTCAGGAGTGTAGTTCTGAGAAGAATTTGTTTATTCTTCTGTAGAGCCGTTCTGAATGAGAGTTTTAAGTCACGGTATTAGTTCATGAAAAAGAGTGTGGCTGTCTAATTGAAAATCATATAAAGAAATATCAGCATACCATTACAAGCCTTTCCATTGATACTCCTCTCATATCCGTTGTCACAGTCACAACTATACGTCCCCATGATATTCCGGCATGTTCCATTAACGCACAGGGAGGGATCGTCATCACACTCGTTAACGTCTAACCAGGGACAATTTTGAGAAGAACATGTCATGATTTAGTCTTTTAGTATTATGATCACGAGAGATCAAATAATTATTCAGTAACATTTTAGTCTGAATACTTCGCATTTTAAATATGACTGAGATCAAAGTTGAATAATAATAATAATGATTTAAGTAAAATACTATAAATGAAAATGATTTTAGTAGGATGATAACATTGATTCAAATATAAAATAATAATAGTGATTCAAGTAGAACTGTAGTACGTGGACATTAATTGACTTGGAGAAAGTCATTTTCATAAGCAAAACATTCAACAGTTGAACTCTTGGAGTGATATTCTTCATTTCTAAAATTAAAAAGGGCCGTTTTGTGGCAGCTCTGCTAAAGTTAAGTAGACAATAATTCAGCTTTTAGTGCCCGTTTCCTAAGAAAAGAAGTACTTTTACACAACATGGCCTAAAAGAATGCTACAGTTAACTTCCGTAATTTCAATTAGATTTGTGGACTAAATAACAATTTTTTTCTCTCACTTATTGGGAAGGAAATTCTCTTCAAAATCTTAAATTTTGATTTAGGGGCTATTTCTGTAAGGCCATGTCTTTTTCTAAACTTGCTACTTTTGCAACAGCCTAGATGCAGAGAGAAAATTATGTCTGACAGCTTTCCCATAGAATCACAACTTTGCGTATTGAATGCCCCTGTTTCATTCATGTTGCCTTTGATGATGCCTCATCCTCAATTGCTCTACGGCTAGGATTTGGCGGCCGTAGGCCCCCAAATCGAAATGTGGCAGCCGCAGAGGATCTGCGGTCGCCCCAGGGTCACTCTAGGGTGTTTTTTTACAGGCAATAGGGGTCGCTGTAGGATTATAGCGTGGATTTATAACTTTTGTCATTTCTAGGTTCGCCGTAGCAATTAGAAAAATACGGTGGTCTTGATTTTGCCATGCGGCTGATTTAGGGTCTTATGAATAACCATCGGGTTTAGCGGTCACCCCCAAAAAAAAAAAAATAATAATAATAATAGCTGCGGCCGCAGGAATTCCACGGGTACCCTAGGTCAGCCTTAAGGCGGCCTTACCGTGGCCGTACGGTGGCCTTGCGGTATGTGCCACACCCTGCGAGCAACACAAGGCCCATGCACGCCTCATGTACACTTGCCGTACGGCAGCCGCAGGTTTTCTGTCTCCGAAAATTCTAAATACGCCGTGCGGCAACCCTGACATATGTGACTGCTACAGTATGTGACCGTGGGAATGCTGCGGCTATTACTATTGGCCGCAGATATTTTAAAGCCCATGGCAGCCGCGGCAAATATGACTACGGCATCAAAAAGCAAGAGCAGTCATGAGTCTGTCAACACAGCTGATTGTATGGGAAGCCGTCATGTGCAAACATCTCACTCCTTCGTTTTGCAAAATTAGCCAATTTCGAAATTGAAATTTCCTCACAAAAATGCCTTAGGATCCAAATACCTTACCCCAAATTGATTATCTTGGCGTGACTTTAAATAAAGATAAAAATGTCTACGCTATTAACAAAAACAAGAAAAAAATATTGCATCAATCGTGTCGTTGACAGTGTCAGTCGCAGCTTCTACGTTATTTAAGGGTCAACCTCTTCATGTATTTTCCAAATTCTTTTAAAAATACAATTCAAACAGATAAAAAATGCAAATAAATACACATAGAGAATAAATATAAAATTACAAATTTAGAAGGAAGTTAAAGTATAACAGGAAAAAGGAGAAAAAGGAAAATGTATGCAACATAATTTACAAAGAAATGGAATTAAGAGGTTTGGTGGCAAAAAAACCTTGAAGGTTTTCTCGAGGCACCAATCCTGCATGCTGTTACAAAAAGGTCGCAGTGGTGATATAAATCAATAATATGATTTAAAAATACAAATATTGAAAGATAGATGGGCCAAAATGATTGGGTTTCTTTAAGAAATTGATATATTTTCTATGGGAAAAACAAGAATTTAAGATATTCTTACCCTGACAAGTAGTCCCTGTTGAATCTACTACAAATCCAGCAATGCATGAGCACGTGTATGATCCCTCGTTATTTTGGCATATTCCATTAGCACAGAGATTCCCAGCATTGCACTCATTAATGTCTACACAGGAGACAACAGCATCGGTTAGAAGACATTTTGATACACTCTACCAAATGTGGACACTAAACAATAAATTACATGTAAGGAATGTGTCTTTACATGAAATACATGTACATTGGAATGTACGTCTTGGGTTCTTACAGTAAGATAAAATATTAATTATTTTTTAAGAGAAGTTGGAGCAGATTTGAATTGGGGATGGTAATTGGTTGGGGCGGGGGTTGTAAAGCTGGACTAATTATAGGGGAATTCAACCTTTATAGCAAGAAAGCAACTCTACAAGAAAGAAGCAAAAATCATAGAAGCATACCATTACAATTGACACCGGTGCCATCGAGTTGGAACCCTGCGTCACAGTTGCAAGTATAAGAACCGGCGGTGTTAAAGCATGTTCCATTAGCACAGAGGGTGGAATCATCGTCACATTCATCAATTTCTGGCAGTAAAAGGAATCAACAAATCCATACAGTATAATACTACGGAATGGCAATTACGCAACAAGGACAATTAACCCTGGACAATTACTCCTGCAACTGCCCCAGTATAATTACACCCAGGACAATTACACCCTGAACAATTAACCCACTGCAACTGCCCCCACCAGGACAATTACCCATATCAACTGCTCCTGGACAATTAAGCCCCCTGGACTACCACCCATATGAGTATTATCCCCCAGAACAATAATTCAGGAGGTAAAATCAATTCAGATATCTATACAGTATTATAGTATCAGCAATGCTGCCGGAATTGCAATGGATAGCTATCTGAGAAATAAAAAAGTTTGTGTTCGTTGCATTTGCTCACTCTAATGAGGCCCGGGGCGGGGGGATAATGCCCTATCCCCCTCCAGAGCTTTTTGCGCTGCGCCTTTTGTTGATAACATGTCAATCAAAATGTGCATTTTCTCTATTTGCTAGTGTGTTAGCCTATGGAAGAATCAATGATAAAGTCAGTTGATCTTTGTACTTGTTAAGAAGGTTAACACTCCTATTCCACTAAGCGAAATCTATGGGTTAATCCAACAAAAGAAAACATTAAAAAAAACACAATAGTAATCAAAGGAAAAAAAAAGGAAATACAAAGAAAATTGAAAACAATGTATATTATTTGATGTTTTAAAACATATTTGTGGCTTAAAAAAACAACATTTGATATGTTTAAACATTATTGTTATTTTTCATTCCTACATTCTATTTCCATGACAATCGTAGAATGGTCAAACCATATTACACTGTAAAAAATGTATGTTTTGAAAATTTCCCCCCAAATTTGCAAATTACATTAGAAGTAAATAAAAAAAATTAATAAAAGCAAATTATTGAAAAAATATTGCTGTCATGTTGTTCATTATACTTTATTTAATATGTGTACCGATTTTCATCTTCATGTCGCCAACCATAGCTGAGATCTTAGGGGGTCATAATGGGCCCCGCTCTGCATTAGAAGCCCCAAAATAGCCAGGCCTCATTATGGTTAAATAAGAATCATAATACTCTCGAATCAATCCTTCAAAAACATATATTTTTGGATATTTGTTATCAATTAAGATTACAATATAAATCATGATGGGGGATAAGCTTTTGCTCCGAGCAATAGCCTATCGATTGAAAAGCTATAAGTCCTATATTTTGCTAACCTTGGTTTTACATCTTCTGGAGTTGACTTGTGGAAAGAATTATGACCAACAAATGTCAACAGCGCACTTTTTTCAAGTCGTTTACGACGCCAGAATAACATTTATTTTACAAACTATAATGGTCCACTATAACGATTCGGAGTGTGGATTTCAACTCAAATGATGGGATGACAATATGTATACACCTCTACACTTTTAGGAAAACTGCAATTAGATTTTCAATGCTTGGTAACCTCAGAAGTTGTGTACATTGTTCATGTCACATTGCATGTATTTGCAGGGTGCGTAGCTTATGAACCCCTCGCCATGTGCTATATGGCCAATTCCAAGAAAAAAAATCACTTTCCCAAAATAATAACATGTGTGAATAGTCGAAAAATCCTTGTGCTACCATGACAAGTTTACTATCAAAGAATAAATTGCTCAACAAGCTCTTTTTTAGTGGTACAGTGAGACCTGCCTGAGTGGATACATCTCTATGAAGTCCACCTGTCTTAAGTGGGCACCTATAATATGCCTCCCTCTAGGAAGAAATATATTACATGTATGGTATGTGTTACAGAACCTGTGTAGAAAGGCCACCTGTCTACAGTGGCCAATTTTCCTGTTTCCCTTGGGTGGTCTTCATAAACTCATGCCAATGTATATTAATACGAAAGGTATATGTTTATGCATGTTTTTCTACAATAAAAAATTCCCTTTTACATACCAATACAAGCAGTTCTTGCTCCGTTTTCAATATATCCGTCATTGCAAGTACAGAAGAAAGACCCAATGGTATTACTGCATGTTCCGTTACTACACAGGACTGCATCATCGGCACATTCATCAACATCTGCGGCAAAAAACCCAATATAAAACATATTATCATGTTCTTGTTTAATCCTTTGCAGTTTACAGTATTCAAACATTATTCCCTTTTCCTCCATAAATCATTGTGGCGTAAATAATGTATAACTTCTATGTAAATTAAGTAACAATGAAAATGTATGTTGCTTTCATAGAAAATTTAATTTGCGTACAATATATTCCACATATGTTTGACCAGCCACTGACCAAACTGCCCACTTGTGATTCGCAAGAATGTAGTGATCTCACAAGCCACTGACCAGACTGCCCATTTGTGACTCGCAAGGATGTAGTTATCTCACAAGCTATTGACCAGACTGCCCATTTGTGATTCGCAAGAATGTAGTGATCTCACAAGCCACTGACCAGACTGCCCATTTGTGATTCGCATGGATGTAGTTATCTCACTAGCCACTGACCAGACTGCCCATTTGTGATCCGCAAAGATGTAGTGATCTCATATTTCAAACACTTGTAACTTTCTTCTTATTGTTTCAATTTAGGTCTACGTCATACTTTCACCATTCTTTACAAAAGTTGGATTGCCCTTTAAAGATACTATGTTCCTTGCAGCCAACATCAAATTCTGTAGAACTTTGCAGTGTCCTAGTATTCAAATTATGCAAAGAAACCCGTTTAATTTCTAGACTTCCCTGTCAGACACTATTGAGTGACTGACTGACATCTTTTTTTCTTTGGTAATAACATAATAAAATGAGCTGTAGCAGGTACATGAGCATTTGTCTACATCAACCACCCACTACTTGTAATGGCTCAAATTAAACTGATTGAATCTTTGTTCAGCACAAAACGTACGACCATTCAGTACTAGGTCTGAAAATCAGACTATTACTCAGGTGATTGCAATCATTTATGTCGATTTGACAACGAATGGTCGTTAATGTACCACGAAAAGCCATTTTCAAACCCTTTCGTTTTGAGGGAAGTTCTAAATAAGTATTGTCTTTCAAATGCCATTGGAATTTAACCTTTTCATTTTTTGACATGCCAATGGGACATAGTACCTTCAAAGGGATGAGTCTGCAATTGCTAATTAAAGTAGTATTTCATAAATACTACGGCTGACGATTAGGGCAGAAGTATCGCACACAGCTAATTGGATGTGCCACAAAGAAATTCTCCATCCCCCTCTAATATTGGGGGAAATATCCAAATGGTATCAATTCCTAAGGAGAACTCATGCTTTTGTGTATTTATGCCCTCCTTACCCTCTTGATTGACAACATTTTCGGCTCCTAAAGCTCCAAAGCGCTGGTTACTTGGTAGAGCATTGTTAAACAACGATTCCAATACGGTGTTGTTGATATCAAGTGTTGTTTCAACATCTGTCCTGAAGTGTATGACAGCATAGGGACTGGTCACATTCACACTTGTTATTGTAGCCGTGAATAAAGATTCCCCAAGTTCTGCAATGCCTCGGAGAAACATCAGCATCTGCAGATAAAATAAAACACATTCACATAAAATGCCATGTCCTTTAAAAGTCAAACACCTTTTTTCGGGGCGGGGGAACTTTACTTTCGGGTAAGCCTATATTCTCTTCTGTAATGTGAAACCATTATTATCATTATAATTTTTATTAGAACATGCAGTACTGTTTTTATTAAGGAGGGTGACATTTTGGAGAAAAGCAGAATTAATCCTCAAAAAGATTTTATCTAAGTTTTTGGTTCAGCCTACTGTTAAAGACTTATGTGACTTAGCAGGGGGAACATACCAGATGGTATGGCAATTAAATCTAAATGAAGGTGTAACAAAACATATCTTTCTTTCAAGAGATGGTGTTTAATTTTGTTTCTTGTGTCGTGTGTGTCGTGTGAATGCACACGACAAGGACGACAAGGCACAATATATACAGGTGTATCTTAATTGTAACAATAACCAAAAACTATTTTTCTTGTCACTATATTATTCAAAGTATGAATTTCAAATATTGCTTCTAAAAATATTTTGTTTCTAGTTTATAATCACACTCTCAATAAACAGTTTTATCTATTCTCTATTTTCTGTTTCAGTTTCAGTTTATTGTTTCATATTTCACATTTTGCAATGATTTCACACACAGAAATGGTTTAACAAAATCAAGTCTATTTACAGAGACTAAAACAGAAAGTGAGTACCTCATATCGATTTGTTTGTAGGCAGTAAATTAACAAGACTGAACAAAAATAAGAGAGGAATATAGAGGGGCCTATGGTGAAAGCTATGCTTATGATTTGTAGGCCCCAAAGGATACTTGAAATTTTTCTTTACAATAGTCTATAAAAATGAAGGGAACAATCAATTTAAGCCACTAACGATATTAGAATTCGTAATCCAGAAAAGATGCCAATAAATGCTAGAGTCACTTTCATTAAAATAATGTAACAAATTCAAGTTATTTTAAAGAAATGGGCATTACCTGTACAAACTTACATGACCTTCAATACTTGTGTGCCTTGGCAAACAACTACAACAACAACATCATTAAAACATAACATTTGTATTCATACTTCTAATCTGTTGGCCTACAGAATGCCGGGTTAAGTTGATTTGTCGTTGATTTCATGCATTCTAGCTGTACACAAGTTACAGTTTTAGGTGATTGGTACACTTTAAAGAAAACTGCATGTGGAACAGAGTACTATTTAATACTGAGTACATATGAAATTGTTGACTTACGTCAAGTTCAAGTTGATCTCGATTATCAGCAGATTCGATAACAGATGGATTGGCTGAAATTAAGGCACCGAGGATGGCTTCAAATCTTACCCTCAGTTGCAAGGTTAAGGACGCTAAAATATGATTAAAAAAATAAAACAATTTGTTTTTCATTAGTTCTTGTAAGTTCTTAAAGGGGAAATCCACCAGTATATCATGTCGGTTTAAAGAGAAATGTAAGGAACAACCTTACAGTGACATTATCTTTGATTATCTTGTTCATTCCCATTCACTTGATTTCCTGGTTTTTGATGAAGAAAGAATGATGATAATAATATAATAAAAATGCAATACTTTTATGACTTTCTTATTTTGTATTGGATTTTGCTCAAGCTTGCACTGATCTGTTTATACAATTTTCTGATTCCATTCCATCCACTAATATTAGGGTAGACTTCCCCCTTTAAAGTCCTTATGCAATATCACAGGTTTTTGTTTCAAACCATCTTTTTCTTTCAGTGTTTTTAATGTATTATTGTTATTTGATGGATGCATCCATTTGATCTAGTCGGATTGTAATAGAATCTGTGATTCGTCATTTGGCAGCGAATTTTTTTTTTTATCAATAAACCATAAATCAAACAACATGCATGTGTTGAAAGGAAGGAGATTTTGGGAAATCTAAACAGATTGAGTAGAAGAATTCATTGAAAACGGACAAATGATGCTTTCCTTTTTCAAAATATGAACAAATAGTGAATTAAAGCTCATAAGTCACAACTTGCAAGGAGGCGAGATGTCTCACTGGTATAGCAGAGGTCTTGTAATTGAGAGGACTCTGTCTCGAAACCAAGTAGATTCGCCGCTGGTGCCATTAATAAGGCCTTAATCCTCATTACAAAGTCCCTCAGAGAGGACTAAAAGCTGTCGGTCCCCTGGTTGCTTTACTTACAAGCTTTATATACACATGTTTTTTTAGCAGTCAGGTAAAATAAACCATATCAACCCGAGCGACTCACCGTTAAGGGTATCATTAATTTATTTTGGTCGATGAGATTACATTACCTTCACAGTTTCCTCCAACTTCAGTGAAGCCCTCACTGCATATACACCTGTGGTCTCCCGCAATGTTGATGCATTCTTGACTGTTGTCACAGCCATGAGTCATTATTGCGCACTCGTCAATGTCTACATGGGGAAGCGGGTAATAATGATAACAATTATAATAATATTATAAATGATTATTATCAAAGCGATAAAATTGATAATGATAATAATAACACTACTATCAATAATAATAACAATTATTATGCGCTGTATAAAAATGCTATTGTAATGATTATAATTATAACAATACAGACAGCAACAACATATATAATTATAATAACAATGACAATAACAATACAGACAACAACAAATATAATAATAATAATAATAATAATAATAATAATAATAATAATAGAAATAATGATAATAATATTTTTGGTTTGCATATCCTGTACAGATATATAAATATACATTTGTGGTATGTGTACGGCTATAGGATTCTTTGGTGTCTTACACTCCAAGAGAGGACATTGAAATAATTGTTGGTATCAAGATTTTACAAAAAGACAGACAATGCTTAAAAAGAGAGTTTATACACCTGTTCCCCGTAAAGCAATAAGACAATTTTCAATCACCGATAATGAACCTGTCATTGTGTACAGAAGTTGTAGGGAATTAATTTACTTTGTTAAATGATAACGACAATTCCTATTAATTTCATTAACAAAAAGTATTGTAAAGTATAAATCAGTTTTCTGGTAGTCCTTTATGTTTCTGTTCCTCACTCATTTAGCATTGTTTAATGGTAAAATGATTAAAGATCTTGAACAAATTTGGTATTTTCTCAAACAATGTATATACATGTACATGCAATATGCTTGACTGAAAATACTTTCAAATAACTGCCAAATTAATAAATTTCATCACATACCGTAATTATAATATCACAAAACTTTATACTTTACTTTGTAAGGGATGAATAAGTTAGTTGTTAACTGTACATGTACATGTAGTATCTCTGTCACATGTACATGTATTTGCAGACGGCGTAGCGAGAACTAAGGTACCTTCTTGTTACTATACATCATCATTGAGGTCAAGTAAGGTCAGCATTTTCCCTCTTACGAGGGGTTACTGACTTTCGCGCCATGATGACGCTCCCTCCCTCTTCTTCTTCTAATTTTCTCGAGCGTCCTCCTTATTTAGAATGATAATACAAAAAATAGTAATTCCATATCATTTACCGATGCAGGTCTTGGGTGACTCATTCTGGTATCCAGAAGCACATGAACACATGAAATCACCACCTATGTTCACGCACGAAGAGATGTCTGGAGGACAGGTGTTTTGAACGTTGTCACATTCATTAAAATCTGCCAGGAATAATGATATTAATAACAATAATAAGAAATTGATTTTTACAGCGAATAATACAGAGCCTCTCTATAGTGATCCGTTATAAAGTTCAAACGACTTATATTTTCTCCTTCAGAATCACCGATTTATTTTGTGGTTTTCCTGTTTTCAATTGTATTCCCAAGAAGGATCTGTAGTTTTACTACTACAGACTATCTATGCCCTTTAACATAAATAATAATGAAAAAAAAGAATACTTACACTAAAAATGCTTGACAGAGAAGTGACAAAAAGATAAGATTACACCCAAAACAAATTCAATCTTGTCACAAAACCTAAAATTCAGCTGTTTGGAGCCAGACTGGTATTTATACATACCGGTAATTATAGACATGTCTTCAAACAAATTGATAGTTGTATGATCCTTTACCTTTTCTCTTATTCTGATCATTTCATATATTTTAGGACAGGATTTTCGAAAGTGCCAATTTGATCATTTTTGTTCTTCAAATGGGCAACATTTTTTTCTTTTATTGCTACAAGGTTCTTATCAAATATAATGTTTCAAAAACGATATACATAGGTAGGAAAGTTGTCAAAAAGTAGGAAATATTGTGAAAAACAGATTTTGATTTATGTGTATTCCATACTTAATGTACGATTCATATGTTTTTTTGTGTGTATTTACCATACCTGTATAAAGATACCATACCTGTACAATTGCTATCCATATTCTCCCTCACGTAACCTTCGGAGCACATGCATTCATAAGAGCCCAATGAGTTAGAGCAGTTACTGTTTGGTCCACAGAATTGAAGGATATCACTGCATTCATCTTGATCTGTATATCCATAGACATACATTGGATGAGAAATGAAAGTAAACAATATCAATTACAGATTATTTGTGCATGTACATTACATGTGAAGCTTGTTATTCTTAGTTTTGAAAAGGTTATTTATCAACATGTCTTTGTGTAGAACTACACGCTTGTAATTGGATTCAAGTCATTGAGCTATCATCATAATCATATATTGTATTAATATTATTAATGTTATTATCATCATTGTCATTAATATCATAGTTATAATCATCATTACTATTATCATTATTATTATTATCAATATTAATATTGTTATTATTATTATTGTCATTATCCTTAGTTTTCTTTGTCTGCTTCTTATCATTATTGTCATTAATATAATCGTCATGATCTATACCTGAGCAGGATATTTTCCCATCTCCCTCGTAACCATTGTTGCATTCGCACGAATAGTTTGCAGGAATGTTCACACAAGACGCTAGTTGATGACATGTGAACAAGGATGGGTTCTGACACTCGTTGATATCGGTACATGCCGCGTAGGGATCACCTTGGAAACCAGGCAGACAGGAACATGTGAACGAACCTTCATTGTCTGAACAGTCAGCGTTTTCAGCACAAGGGACCTCACCACACTCGTTGACATCTACATTAAATGACATATGAAGAAAAAAAAATAATTGAAAAATTAATTGTATATCGTGCATAACAATTACAATTCAATTCTCTAGGCGTTTTACATTATAAACTTGGATAACATGACAATAATACAGAAACATATGATTACTGCAAGGCAAGATAGGTGTAAAGGGATTTCCTAAAAGTTTTGAAAGAAGATATTTATTCCTAATTGTTATGAGTAGAGAATTCAACAGATCAGGAGCTGATGTCACAAAGGATTGAATTTCTGTATAGGTTCTTTCTATTCAGGTGGTCTCTAAGGCAGGTTTCACCTGTAATAAAGCCGATGGTGATGTAATACACACACACACACACACATATATATATATATATACATATATACATGCTCTGTTAATCAATAGAGCTGTTTATTAATTGTATGCGTACTTCTTGAAGTAAGGTTTCCCCTGACAACTCAAATGCTTGCCATAGGCTTGCAAGACATGTCAACAAATAATGTATGCGAATTGGATTCCATCTACAGTAAAGCCGTGTATAGCAAGTGAATTAAATAGTTATTAATCAGGGGTTCTGCCAAAAATGTATATACATTATCAAACAGGTCTATTGCTGACAGACAATCATTATTGACAGCAATAAAGAGAAGATAAAACATTGAAGAAAAAAAAACACTATTTAAATAATATGATGAATTAATAAATCAAGTTTATTGTTACTTAATTATTATTTAAAAACACAAAATAATTCAATTGGTACATGAAATGAAAATTGTATTAATGTGACTGTCATATTCATATTTCATCCTCAGCACATATCCACGGAAAATGCAGATTATTTTTTTTAATTGATTTGACATGGTTTGTCAAATGTAACGATTGTTACAGCTAAAAGCTGCATTGAGATGTTAAATATTGAATGAAGAACACAGAATACATACAAGATAGTAAAACGATAGTAAAAATCAAATAATCAACATGGTTTTGTATTGATATGTACCTCAAAAAGATTGAGAGAGCAGTTTAATAGGAGAACGTTTTTGGGTGGTTTAGTCCTATTTGAGGACTACTTGAGATTGTAGGAGAGAAGTTGTGAAATAAAAGGAGAGAGGGGTATTCTTATGTGTGTAAAGTCATGACAAAGACAGGGTGAACCTAGTGATGAATGCGGAGAGGAAGAAAGAGAGAGAGAGAGATATATATATTTTGTTTAAATATTGTATCTTATCTACTTACTTGAGCAATTTATACCATTCCCAGTATAACCTTCAAGGCAGGTACATGAGTAAGACCCGTCTGTGTTGTTGCATGCAGCATTCCCATCACAAGGAGATTGATCACACTCATTGTCATCTTTTAAAGAAGGTGAAACTTATTATCGTATAATTATACAATTATCATTTAGCTATGCAATTAATTATGGTAGTCAGGGTTAGTGCGCCTTGAATTTATCATTTGGTATATAGAACTTTAATTAACTTTTCTGTAGTTTCAGTTTTAAAACATAGTGAATATTAATGTGGGCGTACATAGACCTTAAGGAAAGCAGTTTACCTGTATTAATAAAACTACAGATAAATAAATGACCAACAAAATTCACAAATTCACAAATTCTAAAGGTATATCAAACTAATTTCTCTTTACCCCATTAATTATTTTACAGTAAATTCTCTTATATGGCAAACCAGTGTTATCGATTAAATCATAATTTTCATATTATACAAACTGGCATTTTTGTGTTGTTAAGTTTTTTGCACTTTTCTCTCACATTGGTTCATTTAATAAACATTTCTATTTTTCGAACTATGATAGAGTGGAAAAACGATTAATTCTCGCTAATTGAAGATGGAAGAAATCTAAACTGCTATGGGTTAAGAACCATGCACTTCCTTTAAAACTTTGATTTCTCCTTGCTGCAAACATTTATTTCCATCAACTAAACGCAATTCCACAGGAGAATAGAAAATTCATTTTCTTGAGAAGAGAAATGTGTATAATCTTCCACCATGAAGTGGAAAATCTAGTTCATTCGAAAGATTCTTATTTTTTTGAACAGTCACATACTTTTCGAAATATGGTTGGAATCGTAAAAAAAAATGTTTTGCTTCAACGTTTAGAAAAAAGGGTTGCTTGTGAAATAACCTAATAAGGCAAAGGAAAACTGTGTTTTCGTATTGATTAATCTGATATTTAAAAGGGCACTGAATATTATTCAACCCATGTGTGAAAAAAGCTAAATTTTTAGTAATTCATTTGGTACCATTAATATCTTGTATTTGGATCAAGAAACGCGAAATATCGAGTCAACATTTTTTTCTCCTTTCTATATACTCTCTTGATATGGATATGTTGTTCCTCACTATTAAAACATTTCCAAACAATTTCTTGCAGTTTTTAAAGATTGATAAATCGATAAAATGAACAATATAAAAACTTAAAGTAAGCATTAAACAAATTCTGTCTTGCAATAACCATTTGAAGAATTTTGGGCACAGTATGGTTCTAAACAGCAATCCAGATGCTAGAATTCAAATCTGCTTTTGGAATGGAGCATAGATTTCAAACTATTTGTTGGAGGGGGTCTCTTCTTCGTTCTTGATGTACAGACGCTTTCATATTTCAACTATAGGCTTTCTATATATTTATGAATACAAAATTTAACATAAGATTATTAAGTAAATACATTTGCTAAATAATATTACAACTACAACATTAACTTTCATTAACCCTAAAAGACTGGGAGCTGATTTAGCCCCTCTCCTCTATTTTGCTTAAATATTTTATGTGACTTTTTTTCCTTAGAGTCTTACGCATCTTTTGATACCAAATTTGTGCACACCGGGTCAACGGTCACATAAATCAATTTTCATGATTAAGACAAATAAATCAGCACTCCAACATAAGGAAGTAAAATTGTTTTTCATGACTTCACATGAAATCATCACCAAAACACGTGTTTATGGTAAAACATGACGTCATAATTAATTCATAAGTTGGATAATTATCATATCGAAAAATACAATATTTGAATAATTATTTAGCTCTAATTAGCATGTTCTAATCAATTTTGTTTAAACTATGCAATATTGTAGATCTCATGGACATCTACCACCATGCCAAATTTGGAGTCGATCGGAGTTTCAGTTTGCGAGATCTTATGGGGAGACCTCTTAGCCCCCGCTCCCCCAAGTTTTTTAAAGGTTCAAAATAGCCCAGTCTTTTTAGAGTTAAGCAATGCAGAAATTTCTAAAGGTCTATAAAATGAACCCAGCTTTTCATCCTAAAATTGCTACCAAATATTGGTATTTTCCACTTTTTCATAGTTTAGACAAAATAAACATCTATATTAGATGAACCAGTGTGAATGAACATTACAAAAATTCAACAAGAAATTGCAAATTTGTACATAAAGTTCAAAAAATCTCACTCCGCGATTCTAACTTTTTTTTAGAGACTTTAATGAATGTTTTCAATTAAGTTGATTATTCATATACAACACAACGTACTGCATAAGAAAACTCAAATGGACTCAAACATCAATTTAAAAAGGAAACACTAAAGTGCTATACATTTGCTAAAAATTGTCAGTCAAAAATGTGTTGTCATTGTGACTAAAAATATGTTCAGTCAATGGTAACATCTAAAAGTCTCTATTTTTTTCAAAACTGTTTAAATTTTAAATGAAACCGCACCACCTTTCTCCTATTTTCTTATTTCTTTTCGATGATGGTTTTGATTTATGTATGTTCATATCTTATTTAATTCATGTACCAAGAATATCATCACTACAACTTTATGCAAAGACAGGATTGGTGCCTAAACAGAACCCTCTAGATTCTTTGCTTTTCTTACCAACGCTTTTCATTTCATTTCTGTGTACATTTTGTTGTATATTTGTGTTTTCTCTCATATATTACTAATTTCTCGCATATTGTAAATTTCTTTGTATTTGTATGTATTTGCATTTTATATGTTTAAATTGTATGTATTTCTTATGGAATTAGAAAATAAATGAATCTGAAATATCATACCTACGCATCTGAAGCCATTACCAGAGAAACCTGACATACACATACAATTGAAAGAGCCATTTGTATCGATGCAATCCGCCAACGTGTGGCATGGAGACTCAAGGCACTCATCGATATCTATATGAGGAGTACACGCAACATAAAAGAGAACAAAGAGTGAGATGTGAAAGTGGGTACTCTCACAGTTTTCATGTTGGAGTGGGTGTACGTCAGGGATCAGTCTCAGGTGGATGTTTTATCAGAATCAGTAAAGAAAGATGTGTTATGGAAATGCTGTATGCAGCTGATTAGGTTTTGATGGCTGATTCAATGCAGCAGCTGGAGAAGGATTTCATCAATTGGAAGAACGAATTTGAGTGCAAGGGCCTGAAAGTCAACATGGGAAAGACAAAGGTGATGGAAGCAAGTGGTGGGGCAACATTGATGGAAGAAAGCAAAAACGATCCTTGTAGTATCTGTGACAAAAGGGTAATGAGGAACTCTATCAGATGCATGGGAAAGTGGGTTCATGCGAGATGTGCTGGAGAAAAAAAAATTACCAACAGAATGGCTGAGAGTTGTGAGTGCATGAAATGTAGAGGGATTAGTAATGTATTGGTAGAGAAGCAAAAAGGGGTGTATATGGGAGATGTTGAGAAGGTTGAGAAGGTTGATAAGTTTGTTATCTTGGGGATACAATCAACAGTAGTGGTGAATGTGAGATTGCAGTGGCAAGAGGATGCATATTGGGGTTGAAGGCGTTGAATGAGCCGGCCTTGATCCCATCTGGTAGAAGGTTTACTATAAGATTGAAAGGCAAGATCTATAATGCTTGTTTTAGAAGATCGATGGACGGGTATGAAAGATATGCTGAAGAAAGAAAGCAGTAAGGTTGGTCTCAATAAGGACGATGCTCCAAACAAGAAAAGGTGGAGGGAGGGGTGTCATCATGGCATGAAAGTCAGTAGCACCTCGTAAGAGGGAATATGCTGGCTTTCATACATAATGATGATGATGATGATAAAACCAGGTTTGAGGTAAATAATCTGTTGGGATAAACATGAATAATACTAATAGCAATAATAATGATAAGACAGGCATTAACTTTATGTTTAAGTATTAATTAACATCCTTCTGGATTCAAACTTATGATTAATTCTTTAAATTCTCATCTTTAATGGATCAGAAAATGACAAGTTTGGAAGTATACTGCTTAAAAACAAATCACACAGGAAAGCAAGTAGTATGAAAACAAAAGCAAATGCGACTGCGTCTCTTATATGCATCCGCATTGAATTCAGTTAATGCTTTTTATTGGAAAAATGTGCAAGAGTTTCAATAAAATTAATCACACGTGACTGTTTTCAACCAAATAATGTTATTAGTGAGTTGCATAAATACAAATATAAGAAGGAAATAGATGAAATTATTCTTAAAAAATCATGATGAAAACAAATAGCCTGTAATAACATGTTAACCAGCAACTATGATCTATGAAGTGTGACCTACGTACTTCAAAAACTAATCAGAAAGTCTTCCCATGGTCACACATATTGTCACCAAGTTTGAAGTTCATACCTCCAGTAGTTCTTGCGATATTGCGATAACAAAGATAATACCTGTAAGTTCAGAGATTGACCCCTGTGACCTTTTACATACATGTCCCACAATCTAATCAGATCGTCTTCCTATGGTGATACACACTGTCACTAAGTATATAGTTCATACCTCAAGCGGTTCAATTATGATATCGAGTTAACGAGAAAGTAGGACGGACGTATGGATGGACTGACGGACAACCCGAAAACATGCCTCCTGCACCACCTTCGGTGGGTGGAGGCACAAAATAATAACTATAACAAAATAATAATAATAATTTACTACACTTAAAATGTTAATACAGAATTTGGTACTTTGTTCCAAAGATCTAACCAGTAAAATATTTCAGAGAATATCCTAAGTGAAATATTTGGGCTGTATTGGGCTCTTGAGTACGGAATTCTCAACATTCTTCTAAAATAATATTATGCAATCACTTAATACAAGAATTATGATAGTATTGGGGTAATTGTGGCCTTACTTGTACACTGTGACATTGTTCCATTTCCCAAGTAGCCATCATTGCATAAACAGGTGAACGACCCTTCCGTATTGGAACACGCAGCATCGGTATCACAATTGTGAGTACCATCAAGACATTCATCTCGATCTAAAATAAAATAAACAAAAAATAAATCAAAGAATGCTTCTACCGTAATCATTCGAGTACTAATTTATAGAAACACGAATGAAGGAATCCAATAACAACAACAACAATAATTATAAATAATACTAATAACAGTAATACTAATAATAGCAAGAGTGAAAACTTGCATATCATTTATGTCTGGCACATTGCCACTCCTGGCACTCCGTTATTATTACCCCGGCTTTAGCACAGCTGTCATTACCGTGCTCGAACAACATGCAATCGTCTAAAAATCAAGGGTGTTTTGATTTAAGCCGTGGTGCAAAACCATTGTCAAAACCTCCATAACGAACTTATCTTTGACACCTGGGTTGTTTTCTTTGTCTCAATGCACAGTCATTCATTTGCCACACGTGCAACTTTGCGCAAAAGAATAGGGGCCAATCGATATAAGGATTGCTACATGTGTGTCCAACACAATGGCTTTGCAAAACTTCCCATTTCCTGTGATGATTAGTTCCAAAACAACACTTAAACAAGTCAACGCAAAGCGTAGCATCCCCTCGCCGGGTACAAATGGCCTATATTGAGCAATTTTGGCATATCTAATGAGCTGTGACCTTTGAACTTTGACGTACATACTTAACAACATTACCTACTTTATTGAATGAAAACCACATTTTCTCATATATAATTAGGTATTTCGCATATTTAATGAGCTATGACCTTTGAACTTTGATCTACATACTCCAAAATTAAACTTATGCTGTATTTTGATACAATGTACCTTCATATCTAATTTCATTTAAATTCGTCAAACATTACTAAAGTTATCAAACGGACAGCACATTCTCGGATGCATATGTAGCTTTTTTTGCATATTTAATGAGCTATGATCTTTGACCTACATACTCCGAAATCAAAATTAGGCTGTATTTTGATACCATGTACCTTCATATCATATTTCATTACAATCCGCCAAACACTACTAAAGTTTTCGAACGGAAACCAGATTTGTTACGGAAGGACGGAATGGCGGACGGAAGGATGGACGGCAGCGTTACTATATCCCCCCCCCCCGACTTCGTCTGCGAGGGGATAATAATTTTGCACTGAAAAACAGTTAAACCTGAAACCTTTGGCTTATCTATCCCATGCCTAATACTATGTAGCACAAGGAGATTATTTGTGTGGCATATAAAGAGATAATAACAGATATTGAACATGAAGATGGGTATTATGCTTCCAAGGTTTTGACATATCCATGTTTAGCTGTAAT
This sequence comes from Mesocentrotus franciscanus, assembly GCA_037976565.1. NCBI lineage: Eukaryota > Metazoa > Echinodermata > Echinoidea > Camarodonta > Strongylocentrotidae > Mesocentrotus > Mesocentrotus franciscanus. The sequence continues at coordinate 24,385,071 of CP137684.1, read as the reverse complement.
TATACAAAATATTCATGTGCGCGAGTGCATTAGTAAATATACACTTTACGCAGGTTAAGACATAATAGGATAATGGATTAGACTTGTGGAGTTTAACTAAGCACAGCAAAACAGCATAATGTGCTTCTCAGTGTGTGAATCAATCTCCTTGCCATTTGAAACTGCATGTATTTCATCGCAATTTTAATTTCTATATGCCAGAGATATGCAAACGTGTAACAAAACGAACCATTACTTTTAGCCAGCCATGAGATGTCTATGTAACGCTTATAAAAAAGAAATGCATATTAAACAAAGATTTTGAAAAGAAGCAACTGAAACATAAATGATTCCGGCAGAGCATAGTCATTTGATAAAAAGGATGATTTCATCTTCCATGTGTATTAGTTTATCTCATAACAACAGTTTTACATGGATATTGTCATATTTTTGGCCCCAGTCTCATGGACTGACCATTACAGTAATAATAGAATCAAGACCTACCTGAACAATTTCTTCCATTTGCTTCGAGCAAGAAGCCCATTCCACATGAACAGTCGTATCCTCCTGGCATGTTATCGCAGTTCATTTCGCAACGATTCTCCCCACTGCATTCATCGATGTCTAAAGGAAATAAGAGGGATACATTAAAACAGATATGAAACAATCACATTAAATTTTGCTACTCCTAGAACAAAATTTAAACATGAAATTAGAAAATACAATGTACATGTATATTCAAAAGATACCAAACCGGCAGCTGCTCTATGAAAATCCCAAAGTCATGTACAGTTCTCGTATTAAGCCCCCATATGCTTCGCTGCAAATTTCTTAGATTTGTGTGGATATTTTGATGTAATGGGAACTATCGGATGCTTTTTATTGGAAAAATGTGCAAGAGTTTCAATAAAATTAATCACACGTGACTGTTTTCAACCAAATAATTTTATTAGTGAGTTGCATAAATACAAATATAAGAAGAGAACAATGAAAAATAAGAACAACCGTAACAGAAAGATGATACTCAATATTTTGGAACAAGCCTTTGTCACGTATTATATCATGAACTGAGAGGCTCCAGTTGAAAATATGTTTTATTTGAGGTAATGGACATAGCAGTATTTTCTCAGGGGCTCGGCCCCAAAGAAAAAACTCACTATGCCATTCACCTAAGATCTTTAACTTTATCAGTGCCTCAAAAGGTATATTCGATTTATATCCCTCATCAACAAATGAAAAATGAAAAATATAAGCTATTTAGAAATGCATCTGAAAATAAATATCCACTTACACCTTAGTCCAAAATACGCACACACTAAGCTCGCGCAGCGTGCTGCCCATTTCACAGTGGCTGCAGTGGCAATATCGTGATAGGCCTATCGACTGCTTCGAATGGTAATATAACAGTCTTTACCCCGTTTGACGTCATGCAAACTCCATTTTGGGCTTCATAGTGGAAGTATTCAATGTCACGTGAGCCATCCGTAGCCAATCATTGCACTAGGCTTTTTAAAATGTAGAATATATGTGTATATACAGGCAAGTATGTGCTCACTTGGAGCCCTATATGTTTTCAAATATTGTGGAGTTCAGAACATACAATCCATGGTCGATTGACATTACCCATGTCATTTCACTTCACACATGATCTAATCTTAGATCTAGTATAGGTAATACCTTAATAAATAGTTACATGTGGTCAGTTTAAATATGTAAGGACAAAATAGGTTGGTATTTTTCATACCTGTGCAGTTGGTCAAGGTTGAATTGAATTCATATCCAGTTTGATCGCATACACACGTTTCTCCCTCTGACGAATTAATGCAGACACCAGAGCCACATGCCATGGAACAACTTGCAGTAACTGCAATATTCAAATTAAAGAATTTCATAAACAAAATAAAATATAATAGTAATTCGGTAGCCAAACCTGTTATCATTATCAGCCCCGCATTATTTGAGAGGGACAAGTGTTGACAACTTGAGAAGTTTTCTCTGAACTAAAGCCTAATTGATCCCAGTTAAAGGGAAAGCCAACCTTTGTAATTTTTTTCATTTCTATGAAAGCAGAAAACTAAGAGAAACACAAATCGGAACAATAACTTATGAATATTTGAAATATAAAATTACATCTGTTCGAATCTGAAATTGGCACAAGTTGGTCAGTGAATATTGCACATAGTCACATACAACCTTTCCAAATTTTCATGTACAAACATTTTTAATTTTCTTTCATTCTCTTAAGTTAATTACCTTCTCCATTGGGGCAGTTACTTAAAATATATTGAGGGTAGCATATCATTATAGGTCCTCTAAAAAGAAAAGACTCTTCTGGGTTATTCATTTAAGCAAAACACATTTGAGTAATTATGTGTGTTGCAAAAAATAGGAGAGTTGTCCAGCTTGGATTTTTTTTTATGCGAATGGAGTTGGCGTAGCAGTGGATATTCCAAATGACTATTACGGGAGCATTGCTACTGCTAGATTTTGAGTTTTCCCTTTCAGAAAGGCATATTTAATGGCCGAATTGCCCAATTCTGTCTCCCTCCTTATCATGCATGTGGTATACTTGTTAGGACTCTGAATCAAGAGCTATCCAGCACGTCAAACCACAAAATGAGGGAGAGGGATTTCAAAGGGTGAATAAAAGAAAATACATACCTATGCATGTAATATTATCATTTGCAAGAAGAAACCCTGAAAAACAGCTGCAGTTATATCCAGGACTGTCATTCGTGCAGCTCTGCTGACAGTCATGATTTCCCAATTCACATTCATTGATATCTGTGATAAAATAGAATGGCAACAACAAGAACAATAAGTATAACAATGACAAGAAATAAAAACAGTAATAATAATGTTAATGATAATAATGTCTTGTTTAACCAAGGGTAGCCTAATCAATATACATACACTGACTGTTCTCCTTAAGGGACCTGCAATCATATTATACACCCCGGTTTTAGCCAAGCTAACATGATAAGGTGCACAAGCACTCATTACATTTCTTTCTACCAATAATAACATTAAGAACAATAATAATGATAACAGTAATACTGTAGTAATATAAATATCATTTATAATATCATTATACAAATTATATTATTTGTCTCTGTATGTTTTTGTTTTGTTATCTCTGCCTGGAAATAAAATAAAACAGTACTGCTCTGACTTGAATGGTAATGTGTATGCAATTTGTGTATAGCTACAGTATAGGAAATCAATCCTTAACAACCTGCATAGCATTCTATGGGTTAGCGACTAAGAAGTTTGAAGAAAACAAAGGATAACCTAAAACACCTCTTACGGAAAGCAAGCCCCACTTAGGTTTCGTGCGGTCCTTGTTCTATGATAATGCATGCATCAAGTAGTCTATATACTCAACAAGTTGTGTTTGTGTGTAATGAGAATGTATTTAAATTTCAGTATCTCCTTTCAGGAGTAATATTTACAACAGGGTACCCCTTTCGTCAAAATCAAAACATGCCTTGGTGATTGGTACAGCGATGTATGAATACCACACAAAGCCGCTAACATCCATTATCACTTTTTATAACTTTCCATGACTTTTCATAATTAATATTTTTTCCATGACTTTCTAGGCTTTTCCATTATTTTCTATTTTATATTATAAAAATATAATTGAAATTTGTGATATTTACACATATGTCTTTAACTACCTTGACATGTGAATCCATCTCCTTCAAATCCTTCGTTACACGAGCAGAAGAATGATCCATTTGTATTCTCACACTGTGCGTCCTTATCACAAGGAGTATTGTCACATTCATTCTCATCTGGACAAGATAGATAGTGCATTAAAGTGAAAACTGTTTAGTCTTTGGGATAGTGACGCCAAAGGCCGATCCACAGACGTTAAAAAATCATATCTGATTGATAAACGTCTGTAAAAACCCAATTACACACCTGTATATGAAACCGCTCAAGGGAGACGAGAAAAGAGGTCTTCATAGTCAGGTGGTCTTTTTTTACAAGTTCCTGTAGAACAGTGAAACCCGAATATAAAGACCGCTCAACGGAGACAAGAAAGTGGTCTTACAGTGAGAAGTAGTCTTTTAACAAAGTTAAAGTTTTCACAAATAGTCATACATTAAGCTGTCGCATCGTAAGTTATGTCGTAAGTCAAACCTACTTTGCAGTCATAAGACAGTAAGGTGGAATTCAATAGCTAATTTTGGTACAAAATTTGTAGTCATGTACCAAGTATTAACCAAAATATATCTTTTCCATTGAATTTGTACAGGCAGCAAATATTTGTGATTGAAATTCCCATTTTTTCTGTTTCAGACACTACCATTTATAAAACGGTAATAATAAAGTATGTTAGCCTAGATTTAATACCAAGATTGTAGACATATGTCAAGTTTTGAACAAAATATGCAAGAAATTTCACTGTTGAATTTATTTGGGCAGTGCCGCTTCCGTCACCACCCCTGGTGTTTCAAATGCATAATGCTCTAACTCCAATCGTGATTGAAACTTAATTTGCTAGCAAATTGCATTGTAACTCAACTAAAAAAATGATATCAAATTTAATATTTGGATCAGCTACCGGTATATGGTTTTGAATAAGATTTACTTCAGCATGAAACTAATTTTGAGAATTATCGACGTAAGAAAGACAGTTTTCTCTTCACCTTCACATTCTCCCTGTAGATTTTTAATGTAGCCGTTGGCACACTGACACTCAAATGATCCGTTTGTGTTGACACACAGAGCTGACATAGTACAGTTATCATCTTCGGAGGCACACTCGTTGATGTCTAGATAGAAATATCAAAGCATGTGTTGATTTATTTTGTGAGCAAAAATCTATATAAAATGGGGGAAAAGCATCTTTCCTTCTGGATCAGAAGATATATTGCAAAATAATGTCACTAAATACAGAGAAAGGCCAGTTCTGGTCATGCGATTGCATTGTGAAAGAAACGTTGTGGAATCGATCAGAAAAGGTTGATCATCGAGCATATAAGTATTGGTATGTACTGCAAGGTTCTGGAATCATCAAAATGATAAGAAATTTGGCCCAGTCTTGGTAAAGTTACAAGCACTGTACACAGAAAGATGTATATGGGACTACGCGACCACGTGCGCGATATCTATTTGGTCCCAATGGATATAATAATTTACCAAATATATCAATAAGTAGGCGATTTCCGGACTTTCCCGGCAAAACTTGTATCATCACGTGTTAGTCAAAACATATTCTTTCACATGATTGGTAATGAGAGCTTCCATTTCATTTTTTTGAGAGAGGGGCGTTTCCAAAACTGGTCTTTACCTTTAAATGAGGTATATTGTAAGCAGAGATTTCATTTCTACAGACTCAATCCCATAGGAGGCGCGATAGCTCAGTTGGTAGAGCAGTGGTCTCGTAATCCGGTGACCAGGGTTCGAAACCAAGTCGATGCGCTAGTGCCCTTTGGTAAGGCATTAATCCTCACTACCAGATCCCTCGGAGAGGACCTAAAGCCGTCGTCCGTCTGGTTGCTTACTTACAAGCATTTATGCTTTCTTAGCAGTCAGGTAAAATAACCAACCATCACAATATGCTGCGTAAACTGCTACATATTCGTGTACATATGGAAGCCTACTAAACTTCGCATTTTTTGTTTCCTCATGTAATAAACACACAGAAAAGTGGATTACACGTAGGACCATTGTTGCATTGCTCACCTAGCTCGCCCACCTGTGACCAAATAGTCCTGCCATTTTCACAATGTAATCAAATTTGAATTGTACAATTCACTGTTACGAATAAATGTATTTTAATAGTCAGAATACAGATTGCAGCTGCCAGTTCCCTCCCAGTGCATGTGACAGCCAGTATCTCACTGCTCAGCAGATGGTCCGTGGTCTGCTGGCCTCTGCCAGTTCCCTACCAGTGCATGTGACAGCCAGCATGTCACAGCTCAGTAGATGATCCGTGGTTTGTTGGCCTCGATCTCCCAGGCCCCTCCCAGTGAATGTGACAGCCAGCATGTCACGGCTCAGTAGATGGTCAGTGGTATGTTGGGCTATGTCATGTCACAGCTCAGTAGATGCATGGCCTGAGAGCCCAGACCGCACTCATACAGGGTGTTCAGATTGTGGACTCGGCATAGGCAAGGCACAAAATGTTCTCGACACACAATTATGCTTACAAATTAAAATGTTCTCGGCACGCATTCATTCAGTTTAGAGACTCGATCGGCACACAGTCCAGTTTATGCAGTACCGACTTAATTCATGTACAAGCTGCACAACCTGTGGAAGTCATCTGAATGATTCACAAGCTTTCGGCAGGTTTGTATTCGATCTGAATCGAATCGTTACTGCTTTTTGTTCATTTTTTGCAAACTAACAAGAAAATACAAATTAATTATAATCTGCATGAAATAAATATTTATGTTGTTAATTTGTAATATTTCAAATCAGTAATTGATGTATGTATAGTGAAAAAAACACGATTTATGATTGCTGGAGACTCTATAATAAACAATATGGTCATGTAAGCCCTGCTCATTTAGAACATTTCGTGCTCGGCACACTTTCAGACTGTGTTCCAGAGTCTCACAGACGTTGATTGATAATATATTGTGTGTCAAAATCATGGTTCAACCATATTCTTGCTATATGATTTTGTGCCCTGCACATTTTCATTCACCACGTACACGTTCACATGACGAAAATCAGTGTGCGCCAAGAACATTTTGTGTATAGAAATGCGCTGAGAACATAATGCATGCACCTAGACAGTCCGTTGAGTAGTAGATAGGGCAAACCATACCTATATTAGCAACAACTAATGTATGCAATTTGCATTCTGGTTTTTGAAATACAATTATTCATATCAGGTGAATGAAATACCTTGTAACAAGACACTTACCATAATGCATTAGCTTGATTACATTACAAAAATTGTATATCTCACAAAATAAAACATCCCTAACCCAAAGTTTCCCAAATTTGGTTGCAATTTAAGAACAATATATGCATAGTTACCGGTCATGTAAGGAGATTTTTTGCGGGTGAAAATTGTTCATGTTTTGGCAAAATTTCAAAAACAATCAAAGTATTCATTCAGATTTGAAGTGGTAAACTGCTGTAGGTTTTTAAGATGATGTACATGTAAACTATTATACTCTTAACTTTTCTGCATCTAATAACACAAAGCTCAGTGAATGCGCCTAGAACCTTTGTTGAACGCAGTTGCCATTCACTTACATGTAAAAAGACTGTGGCGGATTAGCAAGTCATATCCGAATGAGAAGTAAGAGTTAAATATTATACCGTGTATACCTTTGTGACTTACCAAAGCATTCGATTCCATTTCCAACATATCCTTCATTACAGGTGCAGAGGTAGCTCCCAGGATTATTCTCACATGTCGCATCACCACTGCAATCATCGGTATTAGTGGAGCACTCATCGATATCCTTACAGTAAGTACCGTTGCCGAACCAGCCTCCATTACACGCACATGAGAAACTACCCCGTGAATTATTACAAGTTGCTTGTGAGGCGCAGTCATTCAGAGATTCGTCCAGACATTCATTCATATCTTGAATATAGAAATGAAATAGAAAATGACAAGTCAGGGTAGTAAATAAACACGATCAATACATGACATTCATTAACCCAAAACAAAATAATAACGTGCATGTGTGACTATAAAGACTTATGCATAGGACGTCCAGGGATGGCTCAACATATATAACTTAAAGTGTACCTATCACCAAAACATGTTGTGCTCTTAATGTAATGGGTTCCATGTCACTTTTCTGCATTCAAAATGTGAATTGGAAATATTTAATTTCCACAAAGAGATATGGAAGTTTCAATACACTCTTTAAGAACTACTGTAAGAATGGCTTGTTGAGTTACTAGTCGATGCATGCTTTGTGCACTCGCTTAGAAATGGGCATGCACATGCAGAACCAGAGTCAGACTAGGATTCTGTGTTTTATGTGAGGGAACAATTTAAACTACAGAGCAAATATAACAACAATTATGTATAGACATCGTTTCCTAATCAAACAAATTATTTCTCACATAGCAACGAAAATCAGAATCAATTTAAATCTGTTCAACTATTACAATCGCACATTTACAACAAAATTATGCCAGATTATCCAACCGCCGTTCCTCTATTATTCCTCTTTCCTACCAATGCTGGACTCTCCATCAACCGTTCCTGTACTCTTGCTCTTTCCTACTAATGCCAGATTATCAAACCACCATTAATGTACTATTTCTCTTCCCTGCCAAGGCCCGATTATCCAACCACTGTTCCTCTCTTTGTCCTCCTTCCTACCAATGCCAGTTTCTCCAACTACCGTTTCTCCACTCTTCCTCTTTCCTACAAATGCCAGATTATTCAACCACCATTCTTCTACTATTTCTCTTTCCTGCCAAGGCCCGATTATCCAACCGCTGTTCCTCTACTCTTCCCCTTTCCTACCAATGCCAGTTTCTCCAACCACCGTTCCTCCACTCTTCCTCTTTCCTACAAATGCCAGATTATCCAACCACCATTCTTCTACTATTTCTCTTTCCTGCCAAGGCCCGATTATCCAACCACGGTTCCTCTACTCTTCCTCATTCCTACCAATGCCAGATCGTACAGTTTGCAGTGTGCGTTAGACAGTCTATTCATACATATTGCATATACCTGACCGCAGTGTTTGACCGCAAGTGTTTCGTTTAAGCAAGCTCACCTGCAAAAGAGGGCAACCTTGTCAAAGAATGCAAGGAGGTAATAGCTTTGTGTGTGAGTCGCGACCAAACAAGACTGAGCATGGTCAATATATATCCACCCGCGTCCTTCCCCCAAACAAACAAAAAAATGTGTAAGTTTATCATGGGCGGTAATCTACCTGTACAAGTTGTTCCATCTCCTACGTAACCCTCATTACACGTGCATATGAAAGAGCCTTGATTGTTTCCACACGTTGCTTCCGCATCACATGGGTTTCCCACCGTGCATTCATCAATATCTGGGAATAAAGACAATCATAAGCTTATCATCATCATCACAATAACAATATACGTTTTACAAAATAGCGTGTTTGTTAGAAAGCATCTTATTAGCTGAAAAGCCATCACATGGCAATTTGTTATACGTGACCAAACATGCAATATCTTTGTGCATGATAAAGTGTACGTCATACCGCATTTATCTATTAAAGTATGCACATACCAATTGTTTTTTGTATTGCTTTAGCCACATGGATCTGACATGGAAAGGTCAAAGGTTTCAAGAAAAAAACCAAGGTATGAGATCTCGAATACCCTTATACTTGTATACAACATATATTGAATCCATATCGTTCTATATAATATATATATATATATATATATATATATATTAAAAGTCTTCCCTAGTCCAATTATATTTCAACGTCAGCATGCATAACATCACTCAGGAATTTCAGAATTTGTCTTTTCATACATTTTGTTTATACTGAACATATACTAGCTCTTCTGCCTTCTAGTGAACGTGAACAGAACCATTGGTGTGCTTTTAAAAATCATTATTATTATTATCATTATTATTATTATCATTGTTATGATTATAACCAAAATTATCATTATCATTGTAATTACTATTGTTATGATTATTATTATCATTACTTTATTTTTTTAACTATCATATCATCATAATTATTATCATTATTATTGACATTACTGACCTTCACAATTGACGTTATCATTTGTAATTGGAGAATATCCGATTTCGCAATAACATTGATAGGAACCGATGGTATTATTACAAAGACTGTTGTTTTGGCAGCCGTATGAACCCAATGTGCATTCGTCGATATCTGAAAAAAATAAAGATGTCAATTTCCGATACAACTCATATGAACCTCTGATGTGACTGAAGCCTCTTTAAGATGTGAAGCGGTCAAGCGCAGCGTTAAAACAAAAATAGCATCCAATTCTTCATCTTAGTTGAATACTTACTGTTAAACTTTTGTAGAAATGTTGATCTTCAAAATTAGGATTAAATGAATACATGTAATAATATTGAAAGGAATGATTCCATAAATGTACATATACAGTTAACAACTAAATTGTTCATACCCATACAAAGTTTTGCAATTTTCTAAGTATCTGAAAAATTGATTTGTCACGATTCATATATATTTTCTTGAGAATGTGACATATCAAGCTTACATCGACAAGTATTCAACAATGGCCCTAGTTCAACCAGTCCACCTTTCATTCTTGAGTTACGAAAAAAAATTTTAAAAAACACCTAATTTACAAGGGGTATGTATAATATATTTGTTACTGTACATGTACTATCACAAATATGATGTGGTGGTTGATTGCGTTGCCATTAGGCTTTACATGAAGGGTATTATCAAATCCTTTAAGATATCAAGGTTCAGTGAATTGCATTATGAAACTGTGGACATAAATTGACATAAACATAATAATAGTCACATTTGTAAAGCGCTTAATAAAATGCGTCTAAGGTAAGCGCTTTACAGGGTAATTATTATTTCCATGGTCATTAGATTCACTGGATTATTATTGTTATTATTATTTTCATTAATGTTATTATTTGTACTGATATCGTTATTATTATTACTATTATCATTATCATTGTTTTTATTATCATTATTGTTATCACCATTATTATTATAATTGATATCATTATTTGTATTACTATTATAATAGTATTATAATCATTCATTTTTTGTTGGGGTAATACTATTATTATTATGATTGTAATGAATAATTAATGTCATTACTATTTAAACAAAATATTATTTGTATCATGTATTTTTATGATCATTATTGTGATCATTATCATTATTATTATTATAACCATTATAATCGAAAGATACGTACCATTACACCTTCTTTGGTCCATATCAAGTGTAAAGCCATCATTACATGAGCAATCATATCCATCAAGTCTGTTATCACAGTTCTGATCACATTCATTAAGTGTGTCATTTGCACACTCGTCAACATCTAGACAAAATCAGCATAATACAATGTCATCTAATAACACACGCAAAACTGTTTGCACAAAGGTTAATATCTACGAGAATTCAGCATGAATACAATATGTCATCTTATAGCACACTCCAAACTGTCCGTTCCATGAAACTTTTGGGGCTAAACTTTCCATTACTGGAAAATAAAGTTGAGTTCCTGTCATGTACATTATGCAAGAAACTGTTTAGAAGCAATAGCTAAAAGTCAATGAAGTAGCACATAATAAATGTTGCATGCTGTGATGTTTTGGAATCATCGAAACATCACGAAATGTACTCTAATTGCTGGAAACTACACAGAAAGGATTATATGGGATTATATACATGAATTTGACAAATGTACATGTCGTACTATGACATTCAGTAGTCGGATGATACAGTTTAATGATATACATATAGTATAAAAATATATCGTCATGATATACAGTACTATAATGATATAGTTATTATGATGTAGTAAAAAATCAGTGTACGATTGTATCACTGTAGATGACTTTAAGAGAAAACTGAAAAAACATTTATTACCAGTGTTTTCCCCTGATTGTTTTTATTTTTTATTTGAAGCACCTTCAGACTATTTTGGTCATTATTCTGTTTATTGGCAGAGCCTTGAGCACCATCTCGGTGGAAGTGTTGCTCAATATAAATGACTGTATTTCAATTATTATTATTATTAATACTATTATTATTATCATCACACTTATTATTATTTTTAATATGATTATTATTATCTTCATTTTTATCATTATGATTATTATTTTTTTGTATTTATTAATAGTAAAGAAAGGCATACCAAAGCAAGTTAATCCATCTCCTGTAAGAGACGGTGGGCATGGTCCACACATCGGCATAACTGAAGGTGGCGGCAAGTCAGAGCAGAAAACACCTTCGTAACAAGGAGAACCTTGACATGAGTCAAAATCTACATCACAGTGATCACCTGACCAGCCATCCACGCATGTACATCTGACAACCTGTAACACAGTCATTCAATTCAATCCATTCAAGTTTTATTAACATAGATATAAATATTTGAACTATGAAACGTAATTGTAGTCCAAAGACTAAATACAGTCAGAAAAGAAAGAAAGTGGACACTCTATATGGTTCAAATTTTCACAAAAGCCGTCGATAAAATATAATTAAATATTTATCGAATTACAAAAAAAAATAATACCAACCATTTCACCGTTACATAGTCTGATTAAGAATATTGCAAAATTCGAGCAAGTTCCTATTCAAATGTTAATGAACATGTGGATATGTAAGCCACTCTTGTTCAACAATGAAAACAACGAATGAGAAACAATGGGGACGAATGAGCTCTGGATGTTAAATGCAGTCTCATGACTGCATGGTTTTGGCGAGCACGATCAAGATGCCCTTCATGTCCACCCAAGATCGTGGATGATGAAAATGTGAATGAACAGATACACCATTTTTTACATTTTCATTCAGCGACTCATTTATTGCTAATTATGTTTGATCACTCATGCACGAATGGCATTATTCCAAATGTTTATCATCTAAAGAGAATAAATTTATGTTTATTGTAATTTATGAAAGGTAGGTTTATATTAAATACTTATTTTAGAATCATTAACTATCAATAGTGTCCACTTTCTTGCTTTTACTGAGTGCAATATCATATTTACAATATAAAATGGATAACATAAATAAACATAAACAGTACATATCGAAGCCATGAATAAAAATTAGATGAACTTTATAAACGAAACAGATTATAAAACATGCAATGGCTCGGTAATTAGTAAAGAAACGTATTGTACAAATTAAACAAAAGCAATAATATCAAATATAAAAATGTCATGTATGAATAGAAGTGCCAAAAACATTCTGACAGTACTTCTAACTATTTACCCGATTTACAACACCATAGTCAGTATTTCGGTAAAACACAGTCACAAAGAATTCTGGAAATAAACCCAAGGTAATTTCGCCTTTTGTGTCACCTTTTGATAAATGTGCAAACATTGCAATGGATTGTTACATAATCCGAACATGATTTCTAAATAGAGCAGTAAGGTGATTATCTTAAAGTATCTGTGATTGTGTTGTGCATGGAGATATGGAATTCTTCAGTAATTTATTTTTGTGGAATGAAAGTGTTGCTGTAACAAAAAGGGCATAGTGATTATGCAAATTACTTGCTTGAGAAAACAATGACGTAGTTGTTAAAATCATACAGATAAAACATTGATATCTTACAAAGACACCAATATAAATCACAAGCTTCGTTTTTTTTTTAAATACGTAAATTTGTTTGATTTCTAAAATTATTTCAAAATGCAAAAAAATACAATATTTCAAGATTTAAGTTTGCTGCTACTTAAATTGAATGATTGTTGATATGCTTTTGTAAATATTTTTGTAGTAATTTCATATTTCTACTCACGGAAAAACCGTCGTTGTTGAGATTCTGATTTGCTGCTAAGATTTCAAAGTCGCACACTCCATCGTTGGAACACTGACAAACTCTGACCTTGTAAGTTTGTAACGTGCTCGCTCCAGAATCGTCGCTTGCTACGATCTCAATCATAGAAACATCTAAGCTTGGAGGAGTCCATGTGAACAATCCACTATCTGCAACAGTCAAAGAATATGATAATAATAATAATAATAATGATGATAATAATAATAATAATAATATTAATACTAATAATAATATATGTAATAACAACAATAACAATATTACCGCCTCTACTACTAATAATAATAAAAATAACAATAATAATAATAATAATAATAATAATAATAATGATGATAATAATAATAATAATAATAATAATAATATTAATACTAATAATAATATATGTAATAACAACAATAACAATATTACCGCCTCTACTACTACTAATAATAAAAATAACAATAATAATAATAATAATAATAATAATAATGATGATAATAATAATAATAATAATATTAATACTAATAATAATATATGTAATAACAACAATAACAATATTACCGCCTCTACTACTACTAATAATAAAAAAAACAATAATAATAATAATAATAATAATAATGATGATAATAATAATAATAATAATATTAATACTAATAATAATATATGTAATAACAACAATAACAATATTACCGCCTCTACTACTAATAATAAAAAAACAATAATAATAATAATAATAATAATAATAATGATGATAATAATAATAATAATAATAATAATATTAATACTAATAATAATATATGTAATAACAACAATAACAATATTACCGCCTCTACTACTACTAATAATAAAAATAACAATAATAATAATAATAATAATAATGATGATAATAATAATAATAATAATATTAATACTAATAATAATATATGTAATAACAACAATAACAATATTACCGCCTCTACTACTAATAATAAAAAAAACAATAATAATAATAATAATAATAATAATGATGATAATAATGATAATAATAATATTAATACTAATAATAATATATGTAATAACAACAATAACAATATTACCGCCTCTACTACTACTAATAATTAAAAAAACAATAATAATAATAATAATAATAATAATAATAATGATGATAATAAATAACAAATGAATCGACCTACATGTACAAGTATCCTGGTATGATAGAGAATGATATCATCAACCACAACGCTTTGAAGGAGAATAAAAATTCAAAGTATAAACAAAAGCTGATACTAATCCTGAAGTCTGAACTCAATGCCAAGAACAAGATTGAGGCAAAACTCACTTGTTGCACCTGGGTTAAGCTACAGGTTTGATATTGTAAACAGGAGGTTAGTGGAAATATATGAGTTGTATGTACTCATTAGAAAACAATGGATGATGCACAGAATACATCATTCTAAGGCTGCAGCTGAAAGACTATCTCTCCCACATGAACTTGGAGGAAGGAGACTGCAACAGATTGAGATGGTGTGGAATATGGAGGCAGTACATCTATCCCACACCTATCTAACCCTCCTGATAAACTGACAAGTATGTATTATGACCATGACAAAAATCTTCTCCTCCAGTCAACAAGCCTTGTGGATTCGGGAGGAAAAAAACACATCAGATTACCTTATCGTATGGAGGAAAAAGAAAGCAAAATTGAAATGATCTTTGGAAAAAAACAACAACAAGAAAAAGTACAGGCGAAACACCTGCATCCTTGGATCATGAGAAACAATCCCATTGGCAGCTTGTGGACAAAAAGGATACCAATAAACGGTTGAAGTATGCTCGTCTCAAAGGTGAAACAGATGGCTTTATATTTGCAAAACAAGATCAGAACTCGGCCTATGGGAAATATGTGCTCTGATCAGATATTAATGTAACGTGCAGGATATGTGGTAAAGAACCTGAAACGCTAATGCATTTTGTTTCAGGATGCCGCGCGTTGGTATTGCTAAACACATCCTTTGGCATATACTACAAGATCTTGAAAATGTAAATTGCGAACATTAATGGGATCCCCAGCTGCAAACAATGACCTAGGCCAATGAAAAAATATACGGGAACTGTGATATTATGACAGACTAAACCGTCAACTGCAACAGGACAGACATCGTCATTAAAGACGATAGTAAAGTGTCCATCCCTCAAGATTTCAACATTGAAGTCAAGGAATAACAAAAATGACTTAAATACCCAGATATGAGGATAGAGATAGAGAATGTGGAACGTCAATGCAGAGGTGATTCCAATTATCATCGAACACGCAGGCATTGTGAAGAAGGGAATTGAACGTCTCATCACAAAGATCTCCCGTAATCTACACGTCTACGACTTGCAGAATCAAGCTTTACCGGTCACAATGAGACTCATTAGGAAAACACTTGGACATCAGAGTATTATGAAGTTGCAGTTGATAGCACTTAGTGCTTTTTGTTAAAGCAAAGTCTTTCAAGAAAAGATACGGACTTGATCCTGTTTTGCGTAATACCAATGATAATAACTAGAAAAGTAATTCGTCATCAGGACGAATTAGGTGGTCTGTTATGTAATCTGAATAACTGATCTTGTAGAAAATTGTCTTAGCTACAACATATACAAATTTGGAAGAAAATCGATCCATATTTACAGAGATACAATCAATTTTCAATAAATATGCTGACGTCATAATATGCAAATTCGTATTTTGAGTTCCAAGGCCAAAGGGCAAAGGGCAGAGCTATAGAAAATTAAGGAACATTACAAGACATAATAGAAGGAGAACGAGAACCAGAGGCGGGAGAGGTAGAGGGTGAGAGAGAAGAAAAAGAGAAGGGCAGAGGGAGACAGAGCAAGAGAATAAGAGGGAGGCAAGGCAAGAGGTCGAGGTAGACCGAGGGAGGCAGAGAGATAGGGAGAGGGTTAAAAAAGTAGAGAGATATATATATGCAGAGACAGAGCAAGAGAAGGAGAGGGGCAAAATAAGAGAGGAGAAGGGAAACAGAGCAAGAGAGAGGAAAAAAAAGAGAGAGATGCAATGGAGAACGATGCATTCAATATATCCAGCATTAATAGAATTTAATATAGAGAAAGAGAGAAGTATAGACAAGTAAACAATTCTGTCCGGTGGGAGAGACGTAAACATGCATACACCTGGGCTGAATAACTGGAAAAGTATAAACGTCTGGAAAGGAGACTAGCATCATAGATATGGGACGATTTGATATTGTTTTAGACTTAGGAGATTAACCCTATAGTTTTAATCAACGACAAGGAATCCGATTCCCATAGTGTTGTACACAAACTATTGACATTCCTTTCCAAAAGTAATAACACGCAAAATTAGACATTTTATTACGTTGTTTGTAATTGTATATGTTCTGACATGTCGCCTTTTATTGAAATTTTCACTATGATGACGTCATCAAAACGAAAAGTGAGGGGGACTTATCTCGTAGAGAATTGTCTTAGCTACAACATATCAAAATTTGGGAGAAAAAAGAGCACAAATAAACTAGATAGTGCTCAAAGATTAATGTTATGTAGATTTGATAATGTGAACGAAATTCACTTACATAGACATAACACGCACATTAAGAAAATTCTGACATGTCGCCTTTAATTGAAATTTTCACTATGATGACGTCATCAAAACGAAAAGTGAGGGCAACTTATCTTGTAGAGAATTGTCTTAGCTACAACATATCAAAATTTGGGATAAAAAAGAGCACAAATAAGCTAGATAGTGCTCAAAGATTAATGTTATGTAGATTCATATGATGTGAACGAAATTCACTTCCATAGACATAACACGCACATTAAGAAAATTCTGACATGTCGCCTTTAATTGAAATTTTCACTATGATGACGTCATCAAAACGATAACGTGAGGGGGACATATCTTGTAGAGAATTGTCTTAGCTACAACATATCAAAATTTGGGAGAAAAAAGAGCACAAATAAGCTAGAAAGTGCTCAAAGATTAATGTTATGTAGATTCATATGATGTGAACGAAATTCGACTTCCGTAGACATAACACGCACATTAAGAAAATTCTGACATGTAACCTTTAATTGAAATTTTCTCTATGATGACGTCATCAAAACGAAAAGTAAGGAAACTTATCTTGTAGAGAATTGTCGTAGCTACAACATATCAAAATTTGGGAGAAAAAAGAGCACAAATAAGCTAAATAGTGCTCAAAGAATAATGTTATGTAGATTCATGATGTGAACGAAATTCGACTAACGTAGACATAACACGCACATTAAGAACATTCTGACATGTCGCCTTTAATTGAAATTTTCACTATGATGACGTCATCAAAACGATAACGTGAGGGGAACTTATCTTGTAGAGAATTGTCTAAGCTACAACATATCAAAATTTGGGAGAAAAAAGAGCACAAATATGCTAGATAGTGCTCAAAGATTATTGTTATGTAGATTCATGATGTGAACGAAATTCGACTTCCGTAGACATAACACGCACATTAAGAAAATTCTGACATGTCACCTTTAATTAAAATTTTCACTATGATGACGTCATCAAAACGAAAAGTGAGGATGACTTATCTTGTAGAGAATTGTCTTAGCTACAACATATCAAAATTTGGGAGAAAAAAGAGCACAAATAAGCTAGATAGTGCTCAAAGATTAATGTTATGTAGATTCATGATGTGAACGAAATTCGACTTACGTAGACATAACACGCACATTAAGAAAATTCTGACATGTCGCCTTTAATTGAAATTTTCACTATGATGACGTCATCAAAACGAAAAGTTAGGATAATTTATCTTGTAGAGAATTGTCTTAGCTACAACATATCTAAATTTGGAAGAAAAACGATTAATATTTACAGAGATACAATCAATTTTCCATAAATATGCTGACGTCATAATATGCAAATTCGTATTTTGGGTTCCAAGGCCTTTATGATGACGTCACGATATTTGTACTGGCAAAATGAGACATGAAATCATATCTCCTATTCATGCTCTATCCAAATATGAAAAAAATTGAGGGGTATTCAGGCATTCTGACGAGCTATGGCGGATTTTATATAGACATGTTTTTACCACTTTTTACATTATGTTGCCCACTGACGCGCGCACGAATTTTACAGTTTGACGCACGCGTGTGGCATTATAGAAGGTAAAGAATGACTGGAAATAGTTGGAAATTGTCAAAAATAGTGTCACAAATACAAACCATGCGAAAAAACGGCGTTTTTACGTATTGTACGCGCTGTGCGCGCGCATAACGCGCGCGCAGACGCGCACGGACGGAAATTTTTGAAATGCTTAAAATGACCTGATTCGTACTTTTCTTTAATAGTTAAGTGATTTTGAGCATTTTAAAATTTTGACGTGCGCTTACGCGCGCGTCATGACGTTCATGTGACATTTGATGACATGACCTGTTGACCCTTCACCTGAAGTATATGTGATATGAATATGAATGACCTTTGATGACGCATCATGAAGATATGATTGATAATGTGATTTCACAAAATGGCGCCTCGATGACGTCACGATGACCTGATGACCTTGAGAATAATGCTGGCATTTGACCTTGATAAGCCTGATGACTGACAAAAATTTGATTAAAATTGATGGAGCCGAATTTGAGCAATCACACTCACAAGAAAGTGGTGGAAAAATAAAAATAAACAATTGCGTTACCGATATACAAAAACATTTCCCATAGCGATTACACGTGAACGGAAAATGGAATTCTCAAATCCCACTTTGCAAGTGAAATATGAGCATGATCCCGGCATCTGATCGAAAAATAAAGGGCACATTTGTGATAGCTTATTGTCTCAGCTACAACATACTCGAAGCTCAGCGAAAACAAGACTAAAACGACGGAGATATTGCTCGCGAAAGACGGGAATGTAGAATCCAGTTTTGACAAAAAGTCATGTCCCATAGAGAATACACGCAAAATGTGAAAATTGACATGCCTCCTTTAATCGCAAAATACGCCATGATGCCTTTGTCAAAATGAAAATCGTGGTGACTGCATTTGTAGAGAATTGTCTCAGCTAGAACATATCAAAATTTGGAAGAAAATCAATCAATATTTACAGAGATACAATCAATTTTCCAAAAATATGCTGACGTCATAATATGCAAATTGAAATTTTGAGTTCGGAGGCCATTATGATGACGTCATGAGTTAATTGAGGGTCAAATGAGACATGAAATCATATCTCCGACTCATAATCTATCCAAATATGAAAAAAATTGGGGTATCCATCCATTCTGAAGAGTTACAATGAGTTTTGTATAGGCATGTTTTTGCCTATGTATTGTGGATAGAGATATCGAACCGCGGGTGCTGTTATACTTTGACGGACGCTCATTGCGTTATTACTGGTCAGAAAAAGTTAAACAAGGTATCAAAATGCTTGGAAAATGTGCCAAATATGATGACAGAAAATTTGGT
Organism: Mesocentrotus franciscanus; assembly: GCA_037976565.1. NCBI lineage: Eukaryota > Metazoa > Echinodermata > Echinoidea > Camarodonta > Strongylocentrotidae > Mesocentrotus > Mesocentrotus franciscanus. The sequence goes on along the minus strand of CP137684.1, from coordinate 24,365,184 downwards.
GATTCGATGTTGCAAAATGCCAATACGCGCGAAAACGCGCGTAAAGTGCGCGCGCAAATTTTGAAAATGCTTAAAATGGCCTGAAACGTGTGCAAACAAAATTTGGGACGAATGGAGCATTTTGAAATTTTGATGCGCGTTTACGCGCGTCGAGGTGCGCGCGGAATTTGTTGACATTTTTAGTTGACCTTGACCTAAAATTGATGTATACCAAATATGGTTGATTTTTGAAGACTCGTTATCGAGATATGATAATGACGTGATTTTTACAAAATGGCGCCTGGATGACGTCATGATGACCCCATGACCTTGAGAAGGTTATTTCCACTTGATATTATAGGGCCTGATGACTGACAGAAATTCGAAGGAAATTGACCATGTCGATTTTGAGTAAACGTTTACACAAAAAGTGTACGGATGAAATAAAAATAAACTAGAAAAGTAATTCGTCATCAGGACGAATTAGGTGATCTGTCTTCAATTCTTATGATCATGCTAATCTTCAATTCAATGATCCAATTTAATGATGTTAATGTAAAATGATGTATTAAGATATGAACTGATGAATGAAGTACTGATGAACTGATATATTGAACTGATGTGAAATGAACTGAATTGATGAGCTAAACTGATGAACTGATGAATGAACTGATAGATTGAACTGTGACCTGAACTGAAGTGATAACTTAACTGATGAACAAAATATTGAGAAATGATTATGATCAAAATCATGATCATAATGAAATTTAATGAAAATATAGATATAGAGAAGGAGAGAGGGAGACGAGTTATTGACATGTAAAAATACATGAGCTGGACCGAGGAAAGAAAGAGGAATCAGAATGCATACACTTTGAAGTAGAGAGGATAGTATAAGGAAACATGGTAGGGGTGAAATAAGAATACAAAGGGCAAAATGAAGAGCTAGTGGAAATTAAAGAAAATTACAATAGATATCGGAGGGAGAACGAGAACCAGAGGCCGGGAAAGGGAGAGGGTGAGAGAGTATACAATGAGAGGCAGAGACAGAGGGAGCTAGGCAGAGCAAGAGAGGGAGACTGAGATAGGGAGAGTGAAAGAGTAGAGAGAGAGATGCAATGAGAGAGCAAGAGAAGGATAGAGGGCAGATCAAGAGAGGGGAAGGGAAACAGAGCAAGAGAGAGAGGAGAGACTGAGCAAGAGAAAGAGATGCAATGGAGAACGATGCTTTTAATATTTCCAGCATAAATAGAATTGAATATTTACTATATTATAGAGAAAGAGAGAAGTTATAGACATGTAAACAATTCTATGTCCGCGGAGAGACGTAAAGATTGCATATACCTAGGCTGAATTACTGGAAAGTATAAACGTCTGGGAAGGAGACTAAACATCATGAAAATGGGATGATTTGATATATTCCAACAGACTTGGGAGATTAACCCTATAGGTTTAATACACGACAAGGAATCAGATTTCCCATAGGGTTGTACTCAAACGATTGACATTCTTCCCCATAGATATAACACGCAAAATTAGGCATTTTATTACAATGTTTGTGATTGTATATGATAATATGTTATAATAGTCGAAGAAGATCATAAAATCAAATTTAAAACGACGGCAAAAAAAAAAAAAAATGACCCACCAGGAATCGAACTTGGGTCGCCGGAATGGGAGGCAAGTGCTATGACCACTATACCAAAATAATCCACATAGACATTACACGTGAACGAAAATGGAATTCTCAAATCCCACTTTGCAAGTGAAATATGAGCTTGATCCCGGCATCTGATCGAAAAATAAAGGGCACACTTGTGATAGCTTATAGTCTCAGCTACAACATACTCAAAGCTCAGCAAAACAAAACTAAAACGACGGAGATATTGCTCGCGAAAGACGGGAATGTAGAATCCAGTTTAGGAAAAAGTCATGTCCCATAGAGAATACACGCAAAATGTGAAAAATTGACATGCCTCCTTTAATCCCAAAATACGTCATGATGCCTTTGTCAAAATGAAAATCGTGGTGACTGCATTTGTAGAGAATTGTCTCAGCTAGAACATATCAAAATTTGGAAGAAAATCGATCAATATTTACAGAGATACAATCAATTTTCCAAAAATATGCTGACGTCATAATATGCAAATTGAAATTTTGAGTTCGGAGGCCGATATGATGACGTCATGAGTTGATTGAGGGTCAAATGAGACATGAAATCATATCTCCGACTCATAATCTATCCAAATATGAAAAAAATTGGGGTATCCATCCATTCTGAAGAGTTACAATGAGTTTTGTATAGGCATGTTTTTGCCTATGTATTGTGGATAGAGATATATGGTCCGCGGGTGCTGTTATACTTTGACGGACGCTCATTGCGTTATTACTGGTCAAAAAAAAGTGAACAAGGTATCAAAATGCTTGGAAAAAATATGCCAAATATGATGGCAGAGAAAATTTGGCGATTCTATGTTGCAAAATGCCAAACGCGCGAAAACGCGCGCATAAGTGCGCGCGCGCAAATTTTGAAAATGCTTAAAATGGCCTGAAACGTGTGCAAACAAAATTTGGGACGAATTGGAGCATTTTGAAATTTTGATGCGCGTACGCGTCGAGGTGCGCACGCGGATTTTGTCGACGTTTTTGTTGACCTTGACCTAAAATTGATGTATACCAAATATGGTTGATTTTTGATTACTCGTTATCGAGATAAGATAATGACCTGATGTTTACAAAATGGCGCCTGGATGACGTCACGATGACCCCATGACCTTGAGAAAGTTACTAGAACTTGATATTATAGGGCCTGATGACTGACAGAAATTTGAAGGAAATTGACCATGTCGATTTCGAGTAAACGTTTACACAAAAAAGTGTACGGATGAAATAAAAATAAATAAATAAATAAATAAATAAATAAATAATAATAAAGAAAGAAAATTCTGACGAAATCAATAGGTGATCTGTCAATGACAGATCACCTAACTAGAAATGTAATTCGTCATGAGGACGAATTAGGTGGTCTGTTATGTAATCTGAATAACTGATCTTGTAGAAATTTGTCTTAGCTACAACATATCAAAATTTGGAAGAAAAAAGAGCTTAAATAAGCTAGATAGTGCTCAAAGATTAATGTTATGTAGATTCATGATGTGAACGAAATTCGACTCAGAGACATAACACGACGTTAAGAAAATTCTGACATGTCGCTTTAATTGAAATTTTCACTTTGATGACGTCATCAAACGAAAAGTGAGGTAACTTATCTTGTAGGGAATTGTCTTAGCTACAACATATCTAAATTTGGAAGAAAACAATTAATATTTACAGAGATACAATCAATTTTCCATAAATATGCGGACGTCATAATATGCAAATTCGTATTTTGAGTTCCAAGGCCTTTATGATGACGTCACGATATATGTACTGGCAAAATGAGACATGAAATCATATCTCCAATACGTGCCTTCACGGTTGTTTCAACGCAAAGCATGCCGGGACAGATTTTAAGTACGGCAGTAGATTTCACCTTCGCCGCGATCAGCTGTTCCATTGCCAACAACGGATTTTTATCCCGTCAATCAACATCATACTCTTGTACAGGATGCGTTATTCTGCAGTGATTTTCTTTCATTCCAGTATCATTTGTACAGTAAGAAACCAAAGTTTGTGATTGTGTATTGTTATGACGATCCTTCAAAAAATAAAGCTGATAATAAGTAAAGTGGGCTATAGAGAGTGGGTTCCTTGGTATGAATATGTAGTCCCATATGTTCAAATGTGTGTGTGAAGTTTGGGTCGGTGGTTTGCCTTTTTAAGCTGCTAAACATTCGTGTTTTAGGTTGAAGGATCGCCATAAAAATACATAATCACAGACTTTGTTTATTACCGCACAAATGATACTGGAATGAAAGAAAATCACTGCAGAATAACGGATCCTGTACAAGATTATGATGTCATGTTGATTCGACAGGATAACATTCCCGTTGTTGGCAATGGAACAGCTGATCGCGGGCGAAGGTGAAATCTACTGTCGCACTTAAAATCTGTCCCGCATGCTTATGCTGAAACAACCGTGAAGGCACGTATTCATTCTCTATCCAAATATGAAAAAAATGGAGAGGAATTCAGGCATTCTGACGAGCTATGGCGGATTTTATATAGACATGTTTTTACCACTTTTTACATTATATTGCCCATTGACGCGCGCACGAATTTTAAAGTTTGACGCACGCGTGTGGCATTATAGAAGGTCGAGAATGACTGGAAATAGTTGGAAATTGTCAAAAAATAGTGTCAGAAATACAAACCATGCAAAAAACGGCGTGTTTACGATGTGAACGTGCTGCGCGCGCGCTAATGCGCGCGCGGACGCGCACGGACGGAAATTTTGAAATGCTTAAAATGACCTGATTCGTACTCGTTTAATAGTTAAGTGATTTTGAGCATTTTAAAATATTGACGCGTGCGTACGCGCGCGTCATGACCTTTTGTGACCTTTGATGACATGACTTGTTGACCCTTGACCTAATATATATGTGATATGAATATAAATAACCTTTGATGACGCATCATGAAGATATGATTGATAATGTGATTTCACAAAATGGCGCCTGGATGACGTCACGATGACCTGATGACCTTGAAAAAATGGTGGCACTTGAATTTGATAAGCCTGATGACTGACAAAAATTTGATGAAAATTGATGGAGCCGAATTCGAGCAATCACGCTCACAATAAAGTGGTGGGAAAATAAAATGAACAAGTGCGTTACCGATATACAAAAACATTTCCCAAAACATTTCCCATAGCGATTACACGTGAACGGAAAATGGAATTCTCAAATCCCACTTTGCAAGTGAAATATGAGCATGATCCCGGCATCTGATCGAAAAATAAATGGCACACTTGTGATAGCTTATTGTCTCAGCTACAACATACTCAAAGCTCAGCGAAAACAAAACTAAAACAACGGAGATATTGCTCGCGAAAGACGGAATGTAGAATCCAGTTTTGAGAAAAGTCATGTCCCATAGAGAATACACGCAAAATGTGAAAAATTGACATGCCTCCTTTAATCGCAAAATACGCCATGATGCCTTTGTCAAAATGAAAAATCGTGGTGACTGCATTTGTAGAGAATTGTCTCAGCTAGAACATATCAAAATTTGGAAGAAAATCGATCAATATTTACAGAGATACAATCAATTTTCCAAAATATGCTGACGTCATAATATGCAAATTGAAATTTTGAGTTCGGAGGCCATTATGATGACGTCATGAGTTAATTGAGGGTCAAATGAGACATGAAATCATATCTCCGACTCATATTCTATCCAAATATGAAAAAAATTGGGAGTTCCTATCCATTCTGAAGAGTTACAATGAATTTTGTATAGGCATGTTTTTGCCCATGTATTGTGGATACAGATAACGCAGTCCGCGCGTGCTGTCAACTTTGACGGACGCTCATTGCGTTATTACTGGTCAGAAAAAGTGAACAAGGTATCAAAATGCTTGGAAAAATATGCCAAATATGATGACAGAGAAAATTCGGCGATTGTATGTTGCAAAATGCCAGTACGCGCGAAACGCGCGCGCATGTGCGCGTGCGCGTTTTTTTGCAAAATGCTTAAAATGGCCTGAAACGTACTCTCATTTGAATAAAAAGTGATTTTGAATAGTTTGAAATTTTGCGCGCGCGCTCACGCGCGGACGTACGCATGTGCGCGCGTTTTTGACCTGAAATTGACCGGACGGATATTGACCTTAATCATGATAAATATGAATGAGAAATGACTTTCCGTTATGAAGATATGATCATGAGTTGAAAGTACAAAAAAAACACAAAATGGCGCCTGGATGACGTCATGAAGACCTGATGACCTTGAAAATGTTCCTGTCACGTCTCATGACAATGACCCATGACTGTGCCAAAATTGAAAGAAATTGACTGTACCGATCTTGAGTTATCGTCTACACAAAAAGGGGAGAAATAAATAAAAATAAATAAATAAATAAATAAACTAGAAATGTAATTCGTCATGAGGACGAATTAGGTGGTCTGTTATGTAATCTGAATAACTGATCTTGTAGAAAATTGTCTTAGCTACAACATATCAAAATTTGGAAGAAAATCGATCCATATTTACAGAGATACAATCAATTTTCCATAAATATGCTGACGTCATAATATGCAAATTCGTATTTTGAGTTCCAAGGCCAAAGGGCAAAGGGCAGAGCTATAGAAAATTAAGGAACATTACAAGACATAATAGAAGGAGAACGAGAACCAGAGGCGGAGAGGTAGAGGGTGAGAGAAGAAAAGAGAAGGGCAGAGGCAGAGGGAGACAGAGCAAGAGAATAAGAGGGAGGCAAGGCAAGAGGTCGAGGTAGAGGGAGGCAGAGAGAGAGGGAGAGGGTAAAAGAGTAGAGAGAGATATATATATGCAGAGACAGAGCAAGAGAAGGAGAGGGGCAAAATAAGAGAGGAGAAGGGAAACAGAGCAAGAGAGAGGAGAAAGAGAGAGATGCAATGGAGAACGATGCATTCAATATATCCAGCATAAATAGAATTTAATATAGAGAAAGAGAGAAGTATAGACAAGTAAACAATTCTATGTCCACGGGAGAGACGTAAACATGCATATACCTTGGGCTGAATAACTGAAAAAAGTAAAAACGTCTGGGAAGGAGACTAGCAAGGTGATTTGATATTGTAGCAGAGTTGGGAGATAAACCCTATATTAGGTTTAATACCAGATTTCCCATAGGGTTGTACTCAAACGATTGACATTCTTCTCCCATAGATATAACACGCAAAATTAGGCATTTTATTACATTGTTTGTGATTGTATATGATAATATGTTATAATAGTCGAAGAAGATCATAAAATCAAATTCTAAAACGACGGCAAAAAAAAAAAAAAAAATGACCCACCAGGAATCGAACTTGGGTCGCCGGAATGGGAGGCAAGTGCTATGACCACTATACCAAAATAATCCACATAGACATTACACGTGAACGGAAAATGGAATTCTCAAATCTCACTTTGCAAGTGAAATATGAGCATGATCCCGGCATCTGATCGAAAAATAAAGGGCACACTTGTGATAGCTTATTGTCTCAGCTACAACATACTCAAAGCTCAGCAAAACAAAACTAAAACGACGGAGATATTGCTCGCGAAAGACGGAATGTAGAATCCAGTTTTGAGAAAAAGTCATGTCCCATAGAGAATACACGCAAAATGTGAAAAATTGACATGCCTCCTTTAATCGCAAAAATACGCCATGATGCCTTTGTCAAAATGAAAATCGTGATGACTGCATTTGTAGAGAATTGTCTCAGCTAGAACATATCAAAATTTGGAAGAAAATCGATCAATATTTACAGAGATACAATCAATTTTCCAAAAATATGCTGACGTCATAATATGCAAATTGAAATTTTGAGTTCGGAGGCCATTATGATGACGTCATGAGTTAATTGAGGGTCAAATGAGACATGAAATCATATCTCCGACTCATAATCTATCCAAATATGAAAAAAATTGGGAGTTCCCATCCATTCTGAAGAGTTACAATGAATTTTGTATAGGCATGTTTTTGCCCATATATGCTATGTATTACAAGAGATCGCGCACGGACATGTTTCTTGAACGGACGCTCATTCCGTTATTAATGGTCATAAAAGGATAAACATGGTATCAAATTGTTCAGAAAAAATGAGGAATATCATGCAAAAAAAAATATGAGGAATTCTGTTGCGTTCGGCCCGAACGAAAACGCGCGCGCATTCGTGTGCGCGTTTTTTTGCGAAATGCTTAAAATGGCCTGAAACGTATCCAAAACGAATTTGAGACGATTTGAGCATTTTGAAATTTTGCGCGCGCGCTGACGCGCGGACGTACGCATGCGCGCGCGTTTTTTGACCTGAAATTGACCGGACGGATATTGACCTTGATCATGATAAATATGAATGAAAATGACTTTCCGTTATGAAGATATGATCATGAGTTGAAAGTACCAAAAAACACAAAATGGCGCCTGGATGACGTCATGAAGACTTGATGACCTTGAAAATGTTACTGTCACGTCTCATGACTATGACCTATGACTGTATCAAAATTGAAAGAAATTGACCGAACCGATCTTGAGTTATCCTCTACACAAAAAAGGGCGGAAATAAAAACTAGAAAAGTAATTCGTCATCAGGACGAATTAGGTGATCTGTCTTCAATTCTTATGATCATGCTAATCTTCAATTCAATGATCCAATTTAATGATGTTAATGTAAAATGATGTATTAAGATATGAACTGATGAATGAAGTACTGATGAACTGATAGATTGAACTGATGTGAAATGAACTGAATTGATGAGCTAAACTGATGAACTGATGAATGAACTGATAGATTGAACTGTGACCTGAACTGAAGTGATAACTTAACTGATGAACAAAATATTGAGAAATGATTATGATCAAAATCATGATCATAATGAAATTTAATGAAAATATAGATATAGAGAAGGAGAGAGGGAGACGAGTTATTGACATGTAAAAATACATGAGCTGGACCGAGGGAAGAAAGAGGAATCAGAATGCATACACTTTGAAGGAGAGAGGACATGGTAGGGGTGAAATAAGAATACAAAGGGCAAAATGAAGAGCTAGAGGAAATTAAAGAAAATTACAATAGATATCGGAGGGAGAACGAGAACCAGAGGCCGGGAAAGGAGAGGGTGAGAGAGTATACAATGAGAGGCAGAGACAGAGGGAGCTAGGCAGAGCAAGAGAGGGAGACAGAGATAGGGAGAGAGTGAAAGAGTAGAGAGAGAGATGCAATGAGAGAGCAAGAGAAGGATAGAGGGCAGATCAAGAGAGGGGAAGGGAAACAGAGCAAGAGAGAGCAAGAGAAAGAGATGCAATGGAGAACGATGCTTTTAATATTTCCAGCATAAATAGAATTGAATATTTACTATATTATAGAGAAAGAGAGAAGTTATAGACATGTAAACAATTCTATGTCCGCGGGAGAGACGTAAAGATTGCATATACCTAGGCTGAATTACTGGAAAGTATAAACGTCTGGGAAGGAGACTAAACATCATGAAAATGGGATGATTTGATATATTCCAACAGACTTGGGAGATTAACCCTATAGGTTTAATACACGACAAGGAATCAGATTTCCCATAGGGTTGTACTCAAACGATTGACATTCTTCCCATAGATATAACACGCAAAATTAGGCATTTTATTACATTGTTTGTGATTGTATATGATAATATGTTATAATAGTCGAAGAAGATCATAAAATCAAATTTAAAACGACGGCAAAAAAAAAAAAAAAAATGACCCACCAGGAATCGAACTTGGGTCGCCGGAATGGGAGGCAAGTGCTATGACCACTATACCAAAATAATCCACATAGACATTACACGTGAACGGAAAATGGAATTCTCAAATCCCACTTTGCAAGTGAAATATGAGCATGATCCCGGCATCTGATCGAAAAATAAAGGGCACACTTGTGATAGCTTATTGTCTCAGCTACAACATACTCAAAGCTCAGCAAAACAAAACTAAAACGACGGAGATATTGCTCGCGAAAGACGGAATGTAGAATCCAGTTTAGGAAAAAGTCATGTCCCATAGAGAATACACGCAAAATGTGAAAAATTGACATGCCTCCTTTAATCCAAAAATACGCCATGATGCCTTTGTCAAAATGAAAAATCGTGGTGACTGCATTTGTAGAGAATTGTCTCAGCTAGAACATATCAAAATTTGGAAGAAAATCGATCAATATTTACAGAGATACAATCAATTTTCCAAAAATATGCTGACGTCATAATATGCAAATTGAAATTTTGAGTTCGGAGGCCGATATGATGACGTCATGAGTTGATTGAGGGTCAAATGAGACATGAAATCATATCTCCGACTCATAATCTATCCAAATATGAAAAAAATTGGGGGTATCCATCCATTCTGAAGAGTTACAATGAGTTTTGTATAGGCATGTTTTTGCCTATGTATTGTGGATAGATATGCGGTCCGCGGGTGCTGTTATACTTTGACGGACGCTCATTGCGTTATTACTGGTCAGAAAAAGTGAACAAGGTATCAAAATGCTTGGAAAAATATGCCAAATATGATGACAGAGAAAATTTGGCGATTCTATGTTGCAAAATGCCAAAACGCGCGAAAACGCGCGCGCATAGTGCGCGCGCGCAAATTTTGAAAATGCTTAAAATGGCCTGAAACGTGTGCAAACAAAATTTGGGACGAATTGGAGCATTTTGAAATTTTGATGCGCGCGTACGCGCGTCGAGGTGCGCACGCGGATTTTGTCGACATTTTTGTTGACCTTTGACCTAAAATTGATGTATACCAAATATGGTTGATTTTTGATGACTCGTTATCGAGATAAGATAATGACCTGATGTTTACAAAATGGCGCCTGGATGACGTCACGATGACCCCATGACCTTGAGAAAGTTACTAGAACTTGATATTATAGGGCCTGATGACTGACAGAAATTGAAGGAAATTGACCATGTCGATTTCGAGTAAACGTTTACACAAAAAGTGTACGGATGAAATAAAAATAAATAAATAACTAGAAAAGTAATTCGTCATCAGGACGAATTAGGTGATCTGTCTTCAATTCTTATGATCATGCTAATCTTCAATTCAATGATCCAATTTAATGATGTTAATGTAAAATGATGTATTAAGATATGAACTGATGAATGAAGTACTGATGAACTGATATATTGAACTGATGTGAAATGAACTGAATTGATGAGCTAAACTGATGAACTGATGAATGAACTGATAGATTGAACTGTGACCTGAACTGAAGTGATAACTTAACTGATGAACAAAATATTGAGAAATGATTATGATCAAAATCATGATCATAATGAAATTTAATGAAAATATAGATATAGAGAAGGAGAGAGGGAGACGAGTTATTGACATGTAAAAATACATGAGCTGGACCGAGGAAAGAAAGAGGAATCAGAATGCATACACTTTGAAGTAGAGAGGATAGTATAAGGAAACATGGTAGGGGTGAAATAAGAATACAAAGGGCAAAATGAAGAGCTAGTGGAAATTAAAGAAAATTACAATAGATATCGGAGGGAGAACGAGAACCAGAGGCGGGAAAGGGAGAGGGTGAGAGAGTATACAATGAGAGGCAGAGACAGAGGGAGCTAGGCAGAGCAAGAGAGGGAGACAGAGATAGGGAGAGAGTGAAAGAGTAGAGAGAGAGATGCAATGAGAGAGCAAGAGAAGGATAGAGGGCAGATCAAGAGAGGGAAGGGAAACAGAGCCAGAGAGAGAGGAGAGACAGAGCAAGAGAAAGAGATGCAATGGAGAACGATGCTTTTAATATTTCCAGCATAAATAGAATTGAATATTTACTATATTATAGAGAAAGAGAGAAGTTATAGACATGTAAACAATTCTATGTCCGCGGGAGAGACGTAAAGATTGCATATACCTGGGCTGAATTACTGGAAAGTATAAACGTCTGGGAAGGAGACTAAACATCATGAAAATGGGATGATTTGATATATTCCAACAGACTTGGGAGATTAACCCTATAGGTTTAATACACGACAAGGAATCAGATTTCCCATAGGGTTGTACTCAAACGATTGACATTCTTCTCCCATAGATATAACACGCAAAATTAGGCATTTTATTACATTGTTTGTGATTGTATATGATAATATGTTATAATAGTCGAAGAAGATCATAAAATCAAATTTAAAACGACGGCAAAAAAAAAAAAAAAAATGACCCACCAGGAATCGAACTTGGGTCGCCGGAATGGGAGGCAAGTGCTATGACCACTATACCAAAATAATCCACATAGACATTACACGTGAACGGAAAATGGAATTCTCAAATCCCACTTTGCAAGTGAAATATGAGCATGATCCCGGCATCTGATCGAAAAATAAAGGGCACACTTGTGATAGCTTATTGTCTCAGCTACAACATACTCAAAGCTCAGCAAAAACAAAACTAAAACGACGGAGATATTGCTCGCGAAAGACGGGAATGTAGAATCCAGTTTTGAAAAAGTCATGTCCCATAGAGAATACACGCAAAATGTGAAAAATTGACATGCCTCCTTTAATCGCAAAAATACGCCATGATGCCTTTGTCAAAATGAAAAATCGTGGTGACTGCATTTGTAGAGAATTGTCTCAGCTAGAACATATCAAAATTTGGAAGAAAATCGATCAATATTTACAGAGATACAATCAATTTTCCAAAAATATGCTGACGTCATAATATGCAAATTGAAATTTTGAGTTCGGAGGCCATTATGATGACGTCATGAGTTAATTGAGGGTCAAATGAGACATGAAATCATATCTCCGACTCATAATCTATCCAAATATGAAAAAAATTGGGGTATCCATCCATTCTGAAGAGTTACAATGAGTTTTGTATAGGCATGTTTTTGCCTATGTATTGTGGATAGAGATAGCGGCCGCGGGTGCTGTTATACTTTGACGGACGCTCATTGCGTTATTACTGGTCAGAAAAAGTGAACAAGGTATCAAAATGCTTGGAAAAATGTGCCAAATATGATGCAGAAAAATTTGGTGATTTGATGTTGCAAATGCCAAAACGCGCGAAAACGCGCGCGCATAAGTGCGCGCGCAAATTTTGAAAATGCTTAAAATGGCCTGAAACGTGCAAACAAAATTTGGGACGAATTGGAGCATTTTGAAATTTTGATGCGCGTACGCGCGCGTCGAGGTGCGCACGCGGATTTTGTCGACATTTTTTGTTGAACTTTGACCTAAAATTGATGTATACCAAATATGGTTGATTTTTGATGACTCGTTATCGAGATAAGATAATGACCTGATGTTTACAAAATGGCGCCTGGATGACGTCACGATGACTCCATGACCTTGAAAAAGTTACTTGAACTTGATATTATAGGGCCTGATGACTGACAGAAATTTGAAGGAAATTGACCATGTCGATTTCGAGTAAACGTTACACAAAAAAGTGTACGGATGAAATAAAAATAAATAAATAATAAATAAATAATAATAATAAAGAAAGAAAATTCTGACAAAATCAATAGGTGATCTGTCAATGACAGATCACCTAATAAATAATAATAAAGAAAGAAAATTCTGACGAAATCAATAGGTGATCTGTCAATGACAGATCACCTAACTAGAAATGTAATTCGTCATGAGGACGAATTAGGTGGTCTGTTATGTAATCTGAATAACTGATCTTGTAGAAAATTGTCTTAGCTACAACATATCAAAATTTGGAAGAAAATCGATCCATATTTACAGAGATACAATCAATTTTCCATAAATATGCTGACGTCATAATATGCAAATTCGTATTTTGAGTTCCAAGGCCAAAGGGCAAAGGGCAGAGCTATAGAAAATTAAGGAACATTACAAGACATAATAGAAGGAGAACGAGAACCAGAGGCGGGAGAGGTAGAGGGTGAGAGAGAAGAAAAAGAGAAGGGCAGAGGCAGAGGGAGACAGAGCAAGAGAATAAGAGGGAGGCAAGGCAAGAGGTCGAGGTAGAGGGAGGCAGAGAGAGAGGGAGAGGGTAAAAGAGTAGAGAGAGATATATATGCAGAGACAGAGCAAGAGAAGGAGAGGGGCAAAATAAGAGAGGAGAAGGGAAACAGAGCAAGAGAGAGGAGAAAGAGAGAGATGCAATGGAGAACGATGCATTCAATATATCCAGCATAAATAGAATTTAATATAGAGAAAGAGAGAAGTATAGACAAGTAAACAATTCTATGTCCACGGGAGAGACGTAAACATGCATATACCTTGGGCTGAATAACTGGAAAAGTAAAAACGTCTGGGAAGGAGACTAGCAAGGTGATTTGATATTGTAGCAGAGTTGGGAGATAAACCCTATATTAGGTTTAATACCAGATTTCCCATAGGGTTGTACTCAAACGATTGACATTCTTCTCCCATAGATATAACACGCAAAATTAGGCATTTTATTACATTGTTTGTGATTGTATATGATAATATGTTATAATAGTCGAAGAAGATCATAAAATCAAATTTAAAACGACGGCAAAAAAAAAAAAAAAAATGACCCACCAGGAATCGAACTTGGGTCGCCGGAATGGGAGGCAAGTGCTATGACCACTATACCAAAATAATCCACATAGACATTACACGTGAACGGAAAATGGAATTCTCAAATCCCACTTTGCAAGTGAAATATGAGCATGATCCCGGCATCTGATCGAAAAATAAAGGGCACACTTGTGATAGCTTATTGTCTCAGCTACAACATACTCAAAGCTCAGCAAAAACAAAACTAAAACGACGGAGATATTGCTCGCGAAAGACGGGAATGTAGAATCCAGTTTTGAGAATAGTCATGTCCCATAGAGAATACACGCAAAATGTGAAAAATTGACATGCCTCCTTTAATTGCAAAAATACGCCATGATGCCTTTGTCAAAATGAAAATCGTGGTGACTGCATTTGTAGAGAATTGTCTCAGCTAGAACATATCAAAATTTGGAAGAAAATCGATCAATATTTACAGAGATACAATCAATTTTCCAAAAATATGCTGACGTCATAATATGCAAATTGAAATTTTGAGTTCGGAGGCCATTATGATGACGTCATGAGTTAATTGAGGGTCAAATGAGACATGAAATCATATCTCCGACTCATAATCTATCCAAATATGAAAAAAATTGGGAGTTCCCATCCATTCTGAAGAGTTACAATGAATTTTGTATAGGCATGTTTTTGCCCATATATGCTATGTATTACAAGAGATCGCGCGCACGGACATGTTTCTTGAACGGACGCTCATTCCGTTATTAATGGTCATAAAAGATAAACATGGTATCAAATTGTTCAAAAAATGAGGAATATCATGACAAAAAAATAGGCGATTTATGTTGCGTTCGGCCGTCACGAACGAAAACGCGCGCGCATTCGTGTGTGCGCGTTTTTTGCGAAATGCTTAAAATGGCCTGAAACGTATCCAAAATGAATTTGAGACGATTTGGAGCATTTTGAAATTTTGCGCGCGCTGACGCGCGGACGTACGCATGCGCGCGCGTTTTTGACCTGAAATTGACCGGACGGATATTGACCTTGATCATGATAAATATGAATGAGAAATGACTTTCCGTTATGAAGATATGATCATGAGTTGAAAGTACCAAAAAAAACACAAAATGGCGCCTGGATGACGTCATGAAGACTTGATGACCTTGAAAATGTTACTGTCACGTCTCATGACTATGACCTATGACTGTATCAAAATTGAAAGAAATTGACAGAACCGATCTTGAGTTATCCTCTACACAAAAAAGGGCGGAAATAAATAAAAACTAGAAATGTAATTCGTCATGAGGACGAATTAGGTGGTCTGTTATGTAATCTGAATAACTGATCTTGTAGAAAATTGTCTTAGCTACAACATATCAAAATTTGGAAGAAAATCGATCCATATTTACAGAGATACAATCAATTTTCCATAAATATGCTGACGTCATAATATGCAAATTCGTATTTTGAGTTCCAAGGCCAAAGGGCAAAGGGCAGAGCTATAGAAAATTAAGGAACATTACAAGACATAATAGAAGGAGAACGAGAACCAGAGGCGGGAGAGGTAGAGGGTGAGAGAGAAGAAAAGAGAAGGGCAGAGGCAGAGGGAGACAGAGCAAGAGAATAAGAGGGAGGCAAGGCAAGAGGTCGAGGTAGAGGGAGGCAGAGAGAGAGGGAGAGGGTAAAAGAGTAGAGAGAGATATATATGCAGAGACAGAGCAAGAGAAGGAGAGGGGCAAAATAAGAGAGGAGAAGGAAACAGAGCAAGAGAGAGGAGAAAGAGAGAGATGCAATGGAGAACGATGCATTCAATATATCCAGCATAAATAGAATTTAATATAGAGAAAGAGAGAAGTATAGACAAGTAAACAATTCTATGTCCACGGGAGAGACGTAAACATGCATATACCTTGGGCTGAATAACTGGAAAAGTAAAAACGTCTGGGAAGGAGACTAGCAAGGTGATTTGATATTGTAGCAGAGTTGGGAGATAAACCCTATATTAGGTTTAATACCAGATTTCCCATAGGGTTGTACTCAAACGATTGACATTCTTCTCCCATAGATATAACACGCAAAATTAGGCATTTTATTACATTGTTTGTGATTGTATATGATAATATGTTATAATAGTCGAAGAAGATCATAAAATCAAATTTAAAACGACGGCAAAAAAAAAAAAAAAATGACCCACCAGGAATCGAACTTGGGTCGCCGGAATGGGAGGCAAGTGCTATGACCACTATACCAAAATAATCCACATAGACATTACACGTGAACGGAAAATGGAATTCTCAAATCCCACTTTGCAAGTGAAATATGAGCATGATCCCGGCATCTGATCGAAAAATAAAGGGCACACTTGTGATAGCTTATTGTCTCAGCTACAACATACTCAAAGCTCAGCAAAAACAAAACTAAAACGACGGAGATATTGCTCGCGAAAGACGGGAATGTAGAATCCAGTTTTGAGAAAAGTCATGTCCCATAGAGAATACACGCAAAATGTGAAAAATTGACATGCCTCCTTTAATCGCAAAAATACGCCATGATGCCTTTGTCAAAATGAAAAATCGTGATGACTGCATTTGTAGAGAATTGTCTCAGCTAGAACATATCAAAATTTGGAAGAAAATCGATCAATATTTACAGAGATACAATCAATTTTCCAAAAATATGCTGACGTCATAATATGCAAATTGAAATTTTGAGTTCGGAGGCCATTATGATGACGTCATGAGTTAATTGAGGGTCAAATGAGACATGAAATCATATCTCCGACTCATAATCTATCCAAATATGAAAAAAAATGGGAGTTCCTATCTATTCTGAAGAGTTACAATGAATTTTGTATAGGCATGTTTTTGCCCATATATGCTATGTATTACAAGAGATCGCGCGCACGGACATGTTTCTTGAACGGACGCTCATTCCGTTATTAATGGTCATAAAAGATAAACATGGTATCAAATTGTTCAGAAAAAATGAGGAATATCATGCCAAAAAAATAGGCGATTTATGTTGCGTTCGGCCGTCACGAACGAAAACGCGCGCGCATTCGTGTGCGCGTTTTTGCGAAATGCTTAAAATGGCCTGAAACGTATCAAAATGAATTTGAGACGATTTGAGCATTTTGAAATTTTGCGCGCGCTAACGCGCGGACGTACGCATGCGCGCGCGTTTTTGACCTGAAATTGACCGGACGGATATTGACCTTGATCATGATAAATATGAATGAGAAATGACTTTCCGTTATGAAGATATGATCATGAGTTGAAAGTACCAAAAAAACACAAAATGGCGCCTGGATGACGTCATGAAGACTTGATGACCTTGAAAATGTTACTGTCACGTCTTATGACTATGACCTATGACTTTGGCAAAATTGAAAGAAATTGACAGAACCGATCTTGAGTTATCCTCTACACAAAAAAGGGGCGGAAATAAATAAAAATAAATAAATAAATAAATAAATAAAGAAGAAAGAAAATTCTGACGAAAACAATAGGTGATCTGTCGATACCGACAGACCACCTAATAAATAAATAAATAAATAAATAAAGAAGAAAGAAAATTCTGACGAAAACAATAGGTGATCTGTCGATACCGACAGACCACCTAATAAATAAATAAATAAATAAATAAAGAAGAAAGAAAATTCTGACGAAAACAATAGGTGATCTGTCGATACCGACAGACCACCTAATAAATAAACTAGAAATGTAATTCGTCATGAGGACGAATTAGGTGGTCTGTTATGTAATCTGAATAACTGATCTTGTAGAAAATTGTCTTAGCTACAACATATCAAAATTTGGAAGAAAATCGATCCATATTTACAGAGATACAATCAATTTTCCATAAATATGCTGACGTCATAATATGCAAATTCGTATTTTGAGTTCCAAGGCCAAAGGGCAAAGGGCAGAGCTATAGAAAATTAAGGAACATTACAAGACATAATAGAAGGAGAACGAGAACCAGAGGCGGGAGAGGTAGAGGGTGAGAGAGAAGAAAAAGAGAAGGGCAGAGGCAGAGGGAGACAGAGCAAGAGAATAAGAGGGAGGCAAGGCAAGAGGTCGAGGTAGAGGGAGGCAGAGAGAGGGAGAGGGTAAAAGAGTAGAGAGAGATATATATGCAGAGACAGAGCAAGAGAAGGAGAGGGGCAAAATAAGAGAGGAGAAGGGAAACAGAGCAAGAGAGAGATGCAATGGAGAACGATGCATTCAATATATCCAGCATAAATAGAATTTAATATAGAGAAAGAGAGAAGTATAGACAAGTAAACAATTCTATGTCCACGGGAGAGACGTAAACATGCATATACCTTGGGCTGAATAACTGGAAAAGTAAAAACGTCTGGGAAGGAGACTAGCAAGGTGATTTGATATTGTAGCAGAGTTGGGAGATACACCTATATTAGGTTTAATACCAGATTTCCCATAGGGTTGTACTCAAACGATTGACATTCTTCTCCCATAGATATAACACGCAAAATTAGGCATTTTATTACATTGTTTGTGATTGTATATGATAATATGTTATAATAGTCGAAGAAGATCATAAAATCAAATCTAAAACGACGGCAAAAAAAAAAAAATGACCCACCAGGAATCGAACTTGGGTCGCCGGAATGGGAGGCAAGTGCTATGACCACTATACCAAAATAATCCACATAGACATTACACGTGAACGGAAAATGGAATTCTCAAATCCCACTTTGCAAGTGAAATATGAGCATGATCCCGGCATCTGATCGAAAAATAAAGGGCACACTTGTGATAGCTTATTGTCTCAGCTACAACATACTCAAAGCTCAGCAAAAACAAAACTAAAACGACGGAGATATTGCTCGCGAAAGACGGAATGTAGAATCCAGTTTTGAGAAAAAGTCATGTCCCATAGAGAATACACGCAAAATGTGAAAAATTGACATGCCTCCTTTAATCGCAAAAATACGCCATGATGCCTTTGTCAAAATGAAAAATCGTGGTGACTGCATTTGTAGAGAATTGTCTCAGCTAGAACATATCAAAATTTGGAAGAAAATCGATCAATATTTACAGAGATACAATCAATTTTCCAAAAATATGCTGACGTCATAATATGCAAATTGAAATTTTGAGTTCGGAGGCCATTATGATGACGTCATGAGTTAATTGAGGGTCAAATGAGACATGAAATCATATCTCCGACTCATAATCTATCCAAATATGAAAAAAATTGGGAGTTCCCATCCATTCTGAAGAGTAACAATGAATTTTGTATAGGCATGTTTTTGCCCATATATGCTATGTATTACAAGAGATCGCGCGCACGGACATGTTTCTTGAACGGACGCTCATTCCGTTATTAATGGTCATAAAAGAATAAACATGGTATCAAATTGTTCAGAAAAAAATGAGGAATATCATGCCAAAAAAAGATAGGAATTATGTTGCGTTCGGCCGTCACGAACGAAAACGCGCGCGCATTCGTGTGCGCGTTTTTTGCGAAATGCTTAAAATGGCCTGAAACGTATCCAAAATGAATTTGAGACGATTTAGAGCATTTTGAAATTTTGCGCGCGCTAACGCGCGGACGTACGCATGCGCGCGCGTTTTTGACCTGAAATTGACCGGACGGATATTGACCTTAATCATGATAAATATGAATGAGAAATGACTTTCCGTTATGAAGATATGATCATGAGTTGAAAGTACCAAAAAACACAAAATGGCGCCTGGATGACGTCATGAAGACCTGATGACCTTGAAAATGTTATTGTCACGTCTTATGACAATGACCCATGACTGTGCCAAAATTGAAAGAAATTGACTGTACCGATCTTGAGTTATCGTCTACACAAAAAAGTGTACAGAAATAAATAAAAAGAAATAAAGAATAAACTAGAAAAGTAATTCGTCATCAGGACGAATTAGGTGATCTGTCTTCAATTCTTATGATCATGCTAATCTTCAATTCAATGATCCAATTTAATGATGTTAATGTAAAATGATGTATTAAAATATGAACTGATGAATGAAGTACTGATGAACTGATAGATTGAACTGATGTGAAATGAACTGAATTGATGAGCTAAACTGATGAACTGATGAATGAACTGATAGATTGAACTGTGACCTGAACTGAAGTGATAACTTAACTGATGAACAAAATATTGAGAAATGATTATGATCAAAATCATGATCATAATGAAATTTAATGAAAATATAGATATAGAGAAGGAGAGAGGGAGACGAGTTATTGACATATAAAAATACATGAGCTGGACCGAGGAAAGAAAAAGGAATCAGAATGCATACACTTTGAAGTAGAGAGGATAGTATAAGGAAACATGGTAGGGGTGAAATAAGAATACAAAGGGCAAAATGAAGAGCTAGTGGAAATTAAAGAAAATTACAATAGATATCGGAGGGAGAACGAGAACCAGAGGCAGGGAAAGGGAGAGGGTGAGAGAGTATACAATGAGAGGCAGAGACAGAGGGAGCTAGGCAGAGCAAGAGAGGGAGACTGAGATAGGGAGAGAGTGAAAGAGTAGAGAGAGAGATGCAATGAGAGAGCAAGAGAAGGATAGAGGGCAGATCAAGAGAGGGGAAGGGAAACAGAGCAAGAGAGAGAGGAGAGACAGAGCAAGAGAAAGAGATGCAATGGAGAACGATGCTTTTAATATTTCCAGCATAAATAGAATTGAATATTTACTACACGCAAAAAACTGAGGTGCTAAATGTTGGGTGCTGAGTGAGATTCTACACTTGAAGTGCCAAAATCAGCACTTGACGGGTTAACTTTAACAAGGAAACCGAAACGTGCTGAATATTTGAGTGCAGAAAACGAGTGCTATAACAATATGCAGCACTTAACATCGAGTGCTGACTGCATAACCTGATCTGATTGGTCGGTTAGTATAATAGCTGGGATCCAGATTTGTCCAGACTTGTTCCTCGCGTGCAAGTTTGCTGCACTGGCTCGATGGACCGGCCTGCGGTTCGCTAGGCTAGCTGCGCGGTACGTGCCCGGTCGGGGCCAGGGCCAGGATGCCCAGCCAAGCGGAGCGCGCATGTGCACCACACAACGTTTGTTGCTTCTTATCCTGCATATAGCAGCAGTCAAAGGGGTCAAAGCGAGGTAAGCAATCAAATAAACCAAGTTCAGGTTTAAGTTATAATTAAATTAAAGGCTGCTTTTCTAGTATAGACTCTAGTCAAACTTCGAAAATGGGATATATTTGCTATAAATGTCATTTGATTATTCCAGGGCCTGTTGGAAAGTTGATCAGCCATTTACATATTGCTCATGCGTTGTTTGACATGCCCCATCTACATTTGGTATGTGGTCAAGGTGGATGTCCTTCGTCATTTACCACTTTCAACTCTTACAGGAAACATTTATTAAACCAACATCCACAAGAAGAACCTGAACCTGAAGTTGAACAGGGTATGGAGGGTCTAGTTGATGCTGATTTGGGTGTTGCTGTTGGTGAAGTGCATAATCCTGCAGCAGATGATGCATTTGATGATGATGATAGGATAGGCCTACTACAAGAACAAGATGGAGCAATGCATAATGACAGTACAAGACCAGCTGCATTTTTCATTGGTTCTCTTTTATCAAACACCAACATGACCCATGCTATGACAAACAGAGTGTTATCTGCTGCAACAGCTTTGAATACTGATGTTGTTGACAGTTTAAGGAGCAAAGTTATTCAGACTTTTGAGGCCTTGGGTATTGACCTGGAGTCCCAGGCACCACCTGTGATCCGACATTGATTTAAGGAGATTTTCTTGATGCACATACATGACATATTTGCATCATTTGCACAAGTACAAGTTGAATCCTGTTGATGCTCAAGAATAATTGGTTAAGATTTTCTTGTGTTAATAGCTTCCAAGGGTGGCCTGTTTTCACATAATATGTAAAGTTCATTATACATAATACATGTTGGACTTGCTAGCCAGTTTGTGAGGAAATGAAGTAAGAAATGAATCAGTAAGCATTGGTTAAAACATGTTCTTATAATTAGTTATGTATGGTTAAATTTGTAACAGTGTTTGGAAATGTTTCCAGTTCCATGTAGTGTTCACTCACACATGTACTTTTTGAGGTTTCATGTTCAATTCTTGCTAAGTACCTGCTTTTCATGGAGAATGTGACCTTGGACTAGTTTATTTGTCAAGTGTGTATAGATCTTGATGTAAAGTAAAAGAATGCATATTATATTCAAATTTATGAAAATCATGACGATTTTTTTTTTTTGTCATAGCTAATTTATTATGCAAATGTATGCACAAATCTGGTGCTTCGTTTGTAGAATCACAATGTTTGGTGTAGATATTCTTTAGAATCATTGTTACCACATTCCCTACAACCACGCGGCAAGATTTGAGCGAAATCGCGAAAATTGTCGAGAGGGGGGCTAACCCCCAGTCTTTTTAGGGTTAATCTATAAGCAAACTGCTATAGTTGAAACAAAATGGACCACTTAACCAGTTGTTATACATGTATGTTAATTTTCACACATCGAAATAGAACAGAATTTATGGTTTGGAGTTACAGCTTTAAATAATCTTGATTAATATTTGTGATGAAGCTTGAATGCGTATTTTGAACTCAACTTTGAACAGGCTTGTTTTCCATGCATGTGTTTTAATTCTTGCATGTACATTTTGGAGTGCATCGTATGATCTGCTATTAAAGTGGAACATTAGAAATATATATACATGTACTCTCATTTTGTTTTCATTCTGTCTCACATCACTGTACTCAAAGGGTAAATTTAGCACTTAAAGATTTAATTTTAGCACTTTTTAGGAGCTCGTACACTCAAAAAGGTGCTAAATTTAGCATGAAGATTCAATTTTAGCACTTTTAGGAGCTCGTATAGTGACTGCACTCGAAGTGCTGAGTTAGCACTTGCACAAGGGCTATTCTGCTAGCACCCAAAGAGAGCAAAACTTGGCACTTTAAGTGCACAACAGTCAGCTCCTTTGGGTGCTAGCAAAGTAGCCCGGGTGCAAGTGCTAACTCAGCACTTCGAGTGCAGTCACTATGCGAGCTCCTAAAAAGTGCTAAAATTGAATCTTTAAGTGCTAAATTTAGCACTTTTTTTTTTGAGTGTATATTATAGAGAAAGAGAGAAGTTATAGACATGTAAACAATTCTATGTCCGCGGGAGAGACGTAAAGATTGCATATACCTAGGCTGAATTACTGGAAAGTATAAACGTCTGGGAAGGAGACTAAACATCATGAAAATGGGATGATTTGATGTATTCCAACAGACTTGGGAGATTAACCCTATAGGTTTAATACACGACAAGGAATCAGATTTCCCATAGGGTTGTACTCAAACGATTGACATTCTTCCCCCATAGATATAACACGCAAAATTAGGCATTTTATTACAATGTTTGTGATTGTATATGATAATATGTTATAATAGTCGAAGAAGATCATAAAATCAAATTTAAAACGACGGCAAAAAAAAAAAAATGACCCACCAGGAATCGAACTTGGGTCGCCGGAATGGGAGGCAAGTGCTATGACCACTATACCAAAATAATCCACATAGACATTACACGTGAACGGAAAATGGAATTCTCAAATCCCACTTTGCAAGTGAAATATGAGCATGATCCCGGCATCTGATCGAAAAATAAAGGGCACACTTGTGATAGCTTATTGTCTCAGCTACAACATACTCAAAGCTCAGCAAAACAAAACTAAAACGACGGAGATATTGCTCGCGAAAGACGGGAATGTAGAATCCAGTTTAGGAAAAAGTCATGTCCCATAGAGAATACACGCAAAATGTGAAAAATTGACATGCCTCCTTTAATCGCAAAAATACGCCATGATGCCTTTGTCAAAATGAAAAATCGTGATGACTGCATTTGTAGAAAATTGTCTCAGCTAGAACATATCAAAATTTGGAAGAAAATCGATCAATATTTACAGAGATACAATCAATTTTCCAAAAATATGCTGACGTCATAATATGCAAATTGAAATTTTGAGTTCGGAGGCCATATGATGACGTCATGAGTTGATTGAGGGTCAAATGAGACATGAAATCATATCTCCGACTCATAATCTATCCAAATATGAAAAAAATTGGGGTATCCATCCATTCTGAAGAGTTACAATGAGTTTTGTATAGGCATGTTTTTGCCTATGTATTGTGGATAGAGATAGCGCGGTCCGCGGGTGCTGTTATACTTTGACGGACGCTCATTGCGTTATTACTGGTCAGAAAAAAGAGAACAAGGTATCAAAATGCTTGGAAAAATGTGCCAAATATGATGCAGAAAAATTCGGTGATTTGATGTTGCAAAATGCCAAAACGCGCAAAACGCGCGCGCATAAGTGCGCGCGCAAATTTTGAAAATGCTTAAAATGGCCTGAAACGTGTGCAAACAAAATTTGGGACGAATTGGAGCATTTTGAAATTTTGATGCGCGCGTACGCGCGCGTCGAGGTGCGCACGCGGATTTTGTCGACATTTTTGTTGACCTTTGACCTAAAATTGATGTATACCAAATATGGTTGATTTTTGATGACTCGTTATCGAGATAAGATAATGACCTGATGTTTACAAAATGGCGCCTGGATGACGTCATGATGACTCCATGACCTTGAAAAGTTACTTGAACTTGATATTATAGGGCCTGATGACTGACAGAAATTGAAGGAAATTGACCATGTCGATTTCAAGTAAACGTTTACACAAAAAGTGTACGGATGAAATAAAAATAAACTAGAAATGTAATTCGTCATGAGGACGAATTAGGTGGTCTGTTATGTAATCTGAATAACTGATCTTGTAGAAAATTGTCTTAGCTACAACATATCAAAATTTGGAAGAAAATCGATCCATATTTACAGAGATACAATCAATTTTCCATAAATATGCTGACGTCATAATATGCAAATTCGTATTTTGAGTTCCAAGGCCAAAGGGCAAAGGGCAGAGCTATAGAAAATTAAGGAACATTACAAGACATAATAGAAGGAGAACGAGAACCAGAGGCGGGAGAGGTAGAGGGTGAGAGAGAAGAAAAAGAGAAGGGCAGAGGCAGAGGGAGACAGAGCAAGAGAATAAGAGGGAGGCAAGGCAAGAGGTCGAGGTAGAGGGAGGCAGAGAGAGAGGGAGAGGAGTAGAGAGAGATATATATGCAGAGACAGAGCAAGAGAAGGAGAGGGGCAAAATAAGAGAGGAGAAGGGAAACAGAGCAAGAGAGAGGAGAAAGAGAGAGATGCAATGGAGAACGATGCATTCAATATATCCAGCATAAATAGAATTTAATATAGAGAAAGAGAGAAGTATAGACAAGTAAACAATTCTATGTCCACGGGAGAGACGTAAACATGCATATACCTTGGGCTGAATAACTGGAAAAAGTAAAAACGTCTGGGAAGGAGACTAGCAAGGTGATTTGATATTGTAGCAGAGTTGGGAGATAAACCCTATATTAGGTTTAATACCAGATTTCCCATAGGGTTGTACTCAAACGATTGACATTCTTCTCCCATAGATATAACACGCAAAATTAGGCATTTTATTACATTGTTTGTGATTGTATATGATAATATGTTATAATAGTCGAAGAAGATCATAAAATCAAATTTAAAACGACGGCAAAAAAAAAAAAAAAAATGACCCACCAGGAATCGAACTTGGGTCGCCGGAATGGGAGGCAAGTGCTATGACCACTATACCAAAATAATCCACATAGACATTACACGTGAACGGAAAATGGAATTCTCAAATCCCACTTTGCAAGTGAAATATGAGCATGATCCCGGCATCTGATCGAAAAATAAAGGGCACACTTGTGATAGCTTATTGTCTCAGCTACAACATACTCAAAGCTCAGCAAAAACAAAACTAAAACGACGGAGATATTGCTCGCGAAAGACGGGAATGTAGAATCCAGTTTTGAGAAAAAGTCATGTCCCATAGAGAATACACGCAAAATGTGAAAAATTGACATGCCTCCTTTAATCGCAAAAATACGCCATGATGCCTTTGTCAAAATGAAAAATCGTGATGACTGCATTTGTAGAGAATTGTCTCAGCTAGAACATATCAAAATTTGGAAGAAAATCGATCAATATTTACAGAGATACAATCAATTTTCCAAAATATGCTGACGTCATAATATGCAAATTGAAATTTTGAGTTCGGAGGCCATTATGATGACGTCATGAGTTAATTGAGGGTCAAATGAGACATGAAATCATATCTCCGACTCATAATCTATCCAAATATGAAAAAAATTTGGAGTTCCCATCCATTCTGAAGAGTTACAATGAATTTTGTATAGGCATGTTTTTGCCCATATATTGTGTATAGAATAGCGCGGTCCGCGGGTGCTGTTATACTTTGACGGACGCTCATTGCGTTATTACTGGTCAGAAAAAGGTAAACAAGGTATCAAAATGCTTGGAAAAATATGCCAAATATGATGACAGAAAATTTGGCGATTCTATGTTGCAAAATGCCAAAACGCGCGAAAACGCGCGCGCATGCGCGTGCGCGTTTTTGCAAAATGCTTAAAATGGCCTGAAACGTATCCAAAATGAATTTGAGACGATTTGGAGCATTTTGAAATTTTGCGCGCGCTGACGCGCGGACGTACGCATGCGCGCGTTTTTTGACCTGAAATTGACCGGACGGATATTGACCTTGATCATGATAAATATGAATGAAAATGACTTTCCGTTATGAAGATATGATCATGAGTTGAAAGTACCAAAAAAACACAAAATGGCGCCTGGATGACGTCATGAAGACTTGATGACCTTGAAAATGTTACTGTCACGTCTCATGACTATGACCTATGACTGTGCCAAAATTGAAAGAAATTGACTGAACCGATCTTGAGTTATCCTCTACACAAAAAGGGCGGAAATAAATAAAAATAAATAAATAAAGAAGAAAGAAAATTCTGACGAAAACAATAGGTGATCTGTCGATACCGACAGACCACCTAATAAATAATAATAAATAACTAGAAAAGTAATTCGTCATCAGGACGAATTAGGTGATCTGTCTTCAATTCTTATGATCATGCTAATCTTCAATTCAATGATCCAATTTAATGATGTTAATGTAAAATGATGTATTAAGATATGAACTGATGAATGAAGTACTGATGAACTGATATATTGAACTGATGTGAAATGAACTGAATTGATGAGCTAAACTGATGAACTGATGAATGAACTGATAGATTGAACTGTGACCTGAACTGAAGTGATAACTTAACTGATGAACAAAATATTGAGAAATGATTATGATCAAAATCATGATCATAATGAAATTTAATGAAAATATAGATATAGAGAAGGAGAGAGGGAGACGAGTTATTGACATGTAAAAATACATGAGCTGGACCGAGGAAAGAAAGAGGAATCAGAATGCATACACTTTGAAGTAGAGAGGATAGTATAAGGAAACATGGTAGGGGTGAAATAAGAATACAAAGGGCAAAATGAAGAGCTAGGAAATTAAAGAAAATTACAATAGATATCGGAGGGAGAACGAGAACCAGAGGCCGGGAAAGGGAGAGGGTGAGAGAGTATACAATGAGAGGCAGAGACAGAGGGAGCTAGGCAGAGCAAGAGAGGGAGACAGAGATAGGGAGAGAGTGAAAGAGTAGAGAGAGAGATGCAATGAGAGAGCAAGAGAAGGATAGAGGGCAGATCAAGAGAGGGGAAGGAAACAGAGAGAGAGAGAGAGAGCAAGAGAAAGAGATGCAATGGAGAACGATGCTTTTAATATTTCCAGCATAAATAGAATTGAATATTTACTATATTATAGAGAAAGAGAGAAGTTATAGACATGTAAACAATTCTATGTCCGCGGGAGAGACGTAAAGATTGCATATACCTGGGCTGAATTACTGGAAAGTATAAACGTCTGGGAAGGAGACTAAACATCATGAAAATGGGATGATTTGATATATTCCAACAGACTTGGGAGATTAACCCTATAGGTTTAATACACGACAAGGAATCAGATTTCCCATAGGGTTGTACTCAAACGATTGACATTCTTCTCCCATAGATATAACACGCAAAATTAGGCATTTTATTACATTGTTTGTGATTGTATATGATAATATGTTATAATAGTCGAAGAAGATCATAAAATCAAATTTAAAACGACGGCAAAAAAAAAAAAAAAATGACCCACCAGGAATCGAACTTGGGTCGCCGGAATGGGAGGCAAGTGCTATGACCACTATACCAAAATAATCCACATAGACATTACACGTGAACGGAAAATGGAATTCTCAAATCCCACTTTGCAAGTGAAATATGAGCATGATCCCGGCATCTGATCGAAAAATAAAGGGCACACTTGTGATAGCTTATTGTCTCAGCTACAACATACTCAAAGCTCAGCAAAACAAAACTAAAACGACGGAGATATTGCTCGCGAAAGACGGGAATGTAGAATCCAGTTTTGGAAAAAGTCATGTCCCATAGAGAATACACGCAAAATGTGAAAAATTGACATGCCTCCTTTAATCGCAAAAATACGCCATGATGCCTTTGTCAAAATGAAAAATCGTGGTGACTGCATTTGTAGAGAATTGTCTCAGCTAGAACATATCAAAATTTGGAAGAAAATCGATCAATATTTACAGAGATACAATCAATTTTCCAAAAATATGCTGACGTCATAATATGCAAATTGAAATTTTGAGTTCGGAGGCCATTATGATGACGTCATGAGTTAATTGAGGGTCAAATGAGACATGAAATCATATCTCCGACTCATAATCTATCCAAATATGAAAAAAATTGGGGTATCCATCCATTCTGAAGAGTTACAATGAGTTTTGTATAGGCATGTTTTTGCCTATGTATTGTGGATAGAGATAGCGCGGTCCGCGGGTGCTGTTATACTTTGACGGACGCTCATTGCGTTATTACTGGTCAGAAAAAGTGAACAAGGTATCAAAATGCTTGGAAAAATGTGCCAAATATGATGCAGAAAAATTTGGTGATTTGATGTTGCAAAATGCCAATACGCGCGAAAACGCGCGCATAAGCGCGCGCAAATTTTGAAAATGCTTAAAATGGCCTGAAACGTGTGCAAACAAAATTTGGGACGAATTGGAGCATTTTGAAATTTTGATGCGCGCGTACGCGCGCGTCGAGGTGCGCACGCGGATTTTGTCGACATTTTTGTTGACCTTTGACCTAAAATTGATGTATACCAAATATGGTTGATTTTTGATGACTCGTTATCGAGATAAGATAATGACCTGATGTTTACAAAATGGCGCCTGGATGACGTCACGATGACCCCATGACCTTGAGAAAGTTACTAGAACTTGATATTATAGGGCCTGATGACTGACAGAAATTGAAGGAAATTGACCATGTCGATTTCGAGTAAACGTTTACACAAAAAGTGTACGGATGAAATAAAAATAAACTAGAAAAGTAATTCGTCATCAGGACGAATTAGGTGATCTGTCTTCAATTCTTATGATCATGCTAATCTTCAATTCAATGATCCAATTTAATGATGTTAATGTAAAATGATGTATTAAGATATGAACTGATGAATGAAGTACTGATGAACTGATAGATTGAACTGATGTGAAATGAACTGAATTGATGAGCTAAACTGATGAACTGATGAATGAACTGATAGATTGAACTGTGACCTGAACTGAAGTGATAACTTAACTGATGAACAAAATATTGAGAAAGATTATGATCAAAATCATGATCATAATGAAATTTAATGAAAATATAGATATAGAGAAGGAGAGAGGGAGACGAGTTATTGACATGTAAAAATACATGAGCTGGACCGAGGGAAGAAAGAGGAATCAGAATGCATACACTTTGAAGGAGAGAGGACATGGTAGGGGTGAAATAAGAATACAAAGGGCAAAATGAAGAGCTAGAGGAAATTAAAGAAAATTACAATAGATATCGGAGGGAGAACGAGAACCAGAGGCCGGGAAAGGGAGAGGGTGAGAGAGTATACAATGAGAGGCAGAGACAGAGGGAGCTAGGCAGAGCAAGAGAGGGAGACAGAGATAGGGAGAGAGTGAAAGAGTAGAGAGAGAGATGCAATGAGAGAGCAAGAGAAGGATAGAGGGCAGATCAAGAGAGGGAAGGGAAACAGAGCAAGAGAGAGCAAGAGAAAGAGATGCAATGGAGAACGATGCTTTTAATATTTCCAGCATAAATAGAATTGAATATTTACTATATTATAGAGAAAGAGAGAAGTTATAGACATGTAAACAATTCTATGTCCGCGGGAGAGACGTAAAGATTGCATATACCTGGGCTGAATTACTGGAAAGTATAAACGTCTGGGAAGGAGACTAAACATCATGAAAATGGGATGATTTGATATATTCCAACAGACTTGGGAGATTAACCCTATAGGTTTAATACACGACAAGGAATCAGATTTCCCATAGGGTTGTACTCAAACGATTGACATTCTTCTCCCATAGATATAACACGCAAAATTAGGCATTTTATTACATTGTTTGTGATTGTATATGATAATATGTTATAATAGTCGAAGAAGATCATAAAATCAAATTTAAAACGAAAAAAAAAAAAAAAAAATGACCCACCAGGAATCGAACTTGGGTCGCCGGAATGGGAGGCAAGTGCTATGACCACTATACCAAAATAATCCACATAGACATTACACGTGAACGGAAAATGGAATTCTCAAATCCCACTTTGCAAGTGAAATATGAGCATGATCCCGGCATCTGATCGAAAAATAAAGGGCACACTTGTGATAGCTTATTGTCTCAGCTACAACATACTCGAAGCTCAGCGAAAACAAAGCTAAAACGACGGAGATATTGCTCGCGAAAGACGGGAATGTAGAATCCAGTTTAGGAAAAAGTCATGTCCCATAGAGAATACACGCAAAATGTGAAAAATTGACATGCCTCCTTTAATCGCAAAAATACGCCATGATGCCTTTGTCAAAATGAAAAATCGTGGTGACTGCATTTGTAGAGAATTGTCTCAGCTAGAACATATCAAAATTTGGAAGAAAATCGATCAATATTTACAGAGATACAATCAATTTTCCAAAAATATGCTGACGTCATAATATGCAAATTGAAATTTTGAGTTCGGAGGCCATATGATGACGTCATGAGTTGATTGAGGGTCAAATGAGACATGAAATCATATCTCCGACTCATAATCTATCCAAATATGAAAAAAATTGGGGTATCCATCCATTCTGAAGAGTTACAATGAGTTTTGTATAGGCATGTTTTTGCCTATGTATTGTGGATAGAGATAGCGCGGTCCGCGGGTGCTGTTATACTTTGACGGACGCTCATTGCGTTATTACTGGTCAGAAAAAAGTGAACAAGGTATCAAAATGCTTGAAAAAATGTGCCAAATATGATGACAGGAAAAATTTGGTGATTCGATGTTGCAAAATGCCAATACGCGCGAAAACGCGCGCGCATAAGTGCGCGCGCAAATTTTGAAAATGCTTAAAATGGCCTGAAACGTGTGCAAACAAAATTTGGGACGAATTGGAGCATTTTGAAATTTTGATGCGCGCGTACGCGCGCGTCGAGGTGCGCGCGGATTTTGTCGACATTTTTGTTGACCTTTGACCTAAAATTGATGTATACCAAATATGGTTGATTTTTGATGACTCGTTATCGAGATAAGATAATGACCTGATGTTTACAAAATGGCGCCTGGATGACGTCACGATGACCCCATGACCTTGAGAAAGTTACTAGAACTTGATATTATAGGGCCTGATGACTGACAGAAATTGAAGGAAATTGACCATGTCGATTTCGAGTAAACGTTTACACAAAAAGTGTACGGATGAAATAAAAATAAATAAATAAATAAATAAATAAATAATAATAACTAGAAAAGTAATTCGTCATCAGGACGAATTAGGTGATCTGTCTTCAATTCTTATGATCATGCTAATCTTCAATTCAATGATCCAATTTAATGATGTTAATGTAAAATGATGTATTAAGATATGAACTGATGAATGAAGTACTGATGAACTGATAGATTGAACTGATGTGAAATGAACTGAATTGATGAGCTAAACTGATGAACTGATGAATGAACTGATAGATTGAACTGTGACCTGAACTGAAGTGATAACTTAACTGATGAACAAAATATTGAGAAATGATTATGATCAAAATCATGATCATAATGAAATTTAATGAAAATATAGATATAGAGAAGGAGAGAGGGAGACGAGTTATTGACATGTAAAAATACATGAGCTGGACCGAGGGAAGAAAGAGGAATCAGAATGCATACACTTTGAAGGAGAGAGGACATGGTAGGGGTGAAATAAGAATACAAAGGGCAAAATGAAGAGCTAGAGGAAATTAAAGAAAATTACAATAGATATCGGAGGGAGAACGAGAACCAGAGGCCGGGAAAGGGAGAGGGTGAGAGAGTATACAATGAGAGGCAGAGACAGAGGGAGCTAGGCAGAGCAAGAGAGGGAGACAGAGATAGGGAGAGAGTGAAAGAGTAGAGAGAGATGCAATGAGAGAGCAAGAGAAGGATAGAGGGCAGATCAAGAGAGGGAAGGGAAACAGAGCAACAGAGAGCAAGAGAAAGAGATGCAATGGAGAACGATGCTTTTAATATTTCCAGCATAAATAGAATTGAATATTTACTATATTATAGAGAAAGAGAGAAGTTATAGACATGTAAACAATTCTATGTCCGCGGGAGAGACGTAAAGATTGCATATACCTGGGCTGAATTACTGGAAAGTATAAACGTCTGGGAAGGAGACTAAACATCATGAAAATGGGATGATTTGATATATTCCAACAGACTTGGGAGATTAACCCTATAGGTTTAATACACGACAAGGAATCAGATTTCCCATAGGGTTGTACTCAAACGATTGACATTCTTCTCCCATAGATATAACACGCAAAATTAGGCATTTTATTACATTGTTTGTGATTGTATATGATAATATGTTATAATAGTCGAAGAAGATCATAAAATCAAATTTAAAACGACGGCAAAAAAAAAAAAAAAAATGACCCACCAGGAATCGAACTTGGGTCGCCGGAATGGGAGGCAAGTGCTATGACCACTATACCAAAATAATCCACATAGACATTACACGTGAACGGAAAATGGAATTCTCAAATCCCACTTTGCAAGTGAAATATGAGCATGATCCCGGCATCTGATCGAAAAATAAAGGGCACACTTGTGATAGCTTATTGTCTCAGCTACAACATACTCGAAGCTCAGCGAAAACAAAACTAAAACGACGGAGATATTGCTCGCGAAAGACGGGAATGTAGAATCCAGTTTAGGAAAAAGTCATGTCCCATAGAGAATACACGCAAAATGTGAAAAATTGACATGCCTCCTTTAATCGCAAAAATACGCCATGATGCCTTTGTCAAAATGAAAAATCGTGGTGACTGCATTTGTAGAGAATTGTCTCAGCTAGAACATATCAAAATTTGGAAGAAAATCGATCAATATTTACAGAGATACAATCAATTTTCCAAAAATATGCTGACGTCATAATATGCAAATTGAAATTTTGAGTTCGGAGGCCATTATGATGACGTCATGAGTTAATTGAGGGTCAAATGAGACATGAAATCATATCTCCGACTCATAATCTATCCAAATATGAAAAAAATTGGGGTATCCATCCATTCTGAAGAGTTACAATGAGTTTTGTATAGGCATGTTTTTGCCTATGTATTGTGGATAGAGATAGCGCGGTCCGCGGGTGCTGTTATACTTTGACGGACGCTCATTGCGTTATTACTGGTCAGAAAAAGTGAACAAGGTATCAAAATGCTTGGAAAAATGTGCCAAATATGATGACAGAAAAATTTGGTGATTTGATGTTGCAAAATGCCAATACGCGCGAAAACGCGCGCATATGCGCGCGCGCAAATTTTGAAAATGCTTAAAATGGCCTGAAACGTGTGCAAACAAAATTTGGGACGAATTGGAGCATTTTGAAATTTTGATGCGCGCGTACGCGCGCGTCGAGGTGCACGCGGATTTTGTCGACATTTTTGTTGACCTTTGACCTAAAATTGATGTATACCAAATATGGTTGATTTTTGATGACTCGTTATCGAGATAAGATAATGACCTGATGTTTACAAAATGGCGCCTGGATGACGTCACGATGACCCCATGACCTTGAAAAGTTACTAGAACTTGATATTATAGGGCCTGATGACTGACAGAAATTGAAGGAAATTGACCATGTCGATTTCGAGTAAACGTTTACACAAAAAGTGTACGGATGAAATAAAAATAAATAAATAAATAAATAAATAAATAAATAATAACTAGAAAAGTAATTCGTCATCAGGACGAATTAGGTGATCTGTCTTCAATTCTTATGATCATGCTAATCTTCAATTCAATGATCCAATTTAATGATGTTAATGTAAAATGATGTATTAAGATATGAACTGATGAATGAAGTACTGATGAACTGATAGATTGAACTGATGTGAAATGAACTGAAT
Source organism: Mesocentrotus franciscanus (assembly GCA_037976565.1). Taxonomy (NCBI): domain Eukaryota; kingdom Metazoa; phylum Echinodermata; class Echinoidea; order Camarodonta; family Strongylocentrotidae; genus Mesocentrotus; species Mesocentrotus franciscanus. The sequence continues at coordinate 24,330,530 of CP137684.1, read as the reverse complement.
TGATGAGCTAAACTGATGAACTGATGAATGAACTGATAGATTGAACTGTGACCTGAACTGAAGTGATAACTTAACTGATGAACAAAATATTGAGAAAGATTATGATCAAAATCATGATCATAATGAAATTTAATGAAAATATAGATATAGAGAAGGAGAGAGGGAGACGAGTTATTGACATGTAAAAATACATGAGCTGGACCGAGGGAAGAAAGAGGAATCAGAATGCATACACTTTGAAGGAGAGAGGACATGGTAGGGGTGAAATAAGAATACAAAGGGCAAAATGAAGAGCTAGAGGAAATTAAAGAAAATTACAATAGATATCGGAGGGAGAACGAGAACCAGAGGCCGGGAAAGGGAGAGGGTGAGAGAGTATACAATGAGAGGCAGAGACAGAGGGAGCTAGGCAGAGCAAGAGAGGGAGACAGAGATAGGGAGAGAGTGAAAGAGTAGAGAGAGAGATGCAATGAGAGAGCAAGAGAAGGATAGAGGGCAGATCAAGAGAGGGAAGGGAAACAGAGCAAGAGAGAGCAAGAGAAAGAGATGCAATGGAGAACGATGCTTTTAATATTTCCAGCATAAATAGAATTGAATATTTACTATATTATAGAGAAAGAGAGAAGTTATAGACATGTAAACAATTCTATGTCCGCGGGAGAGACGTAAAGATTGCATATACCTGGGCTGAATTACTGGAAAGTATAAACGTCTGGGAAGGAGACTAAACATCATGAAAATGGGATGATTTGATATATTCCAACAGACTTGGGAGATTAACCCTATAGGTTTAATACACGACAAGGAATCAGATTTCCCATAGGGTTGTACTCAAACGATTGACATTCTTCTCCCATAGATATAACACGCAAAATTAGGCATTTTATTACATTGTTTGTGATTGTATATGATAATATGTTATAATAGTCGAAGAAGATCATAAAATCAAATTTAAAACGACGGCAAAAAAAAAAAAAAAAATGACCCACCAGGAATCGAACTTGGGTCGCCGGAATGGGAGGCAAGTGCTATGACCACTATACCAAAATAATCCACATAGACATTACACGTGAACGGAAAATGGAATTCTCAAATCCCACTTTGCAAGTGAAATATGAGCATGATCCCGGCATCTGATCGAAAAATAAAGGGCACACTTGTGATAGCTTATTGTCTCAGCTACAACATACTCGAAGCTCAGCGAAAACAAAACTAAAACGACGGAGATATTGCTCGCGAAAGACGGAATGTAGAATCCAGTTTAGGAAAAAGTCATGTCCCATAGAGAATACACGCAAAATGTGAAAAATTGACATGCCTCCTTTAATCGCAAAAATACGCCATGATGCCTTTGTCAAAATGAAAAATCGTGGTGACTGCATTTGTAGAAAATTGTCTCAGCTAGAACATATCAAAATTTGGAAGAAAATCGATCAATATTTACAGAGATACAATCAATTTTCCAAAAATATGCTGACGTCATAATATGCAAATTGAAATTTTGAGTTCGGAGGCCATTATGATGACGTCATGAGTTAATTGAGGGTCAAATGAGACATGAAATCATATCTCCGACTCATAATCTATCCAAATATGAAAAAAATTGGGGTATCCATCCATTCTGAAGAGTTACAATGAGTTTTGTATAGGCATGTTTTTGCCTATGTATTGTGGATAGAGATAGCGCGGTCCGCGGGTGCTGTTATACTTTGACGGACGCTCATTGCGTTATTACTGGTCAGAAAAAAGTTAACAAGGTATCAAAATGCTTGGAAAAATGTGCCAAATATGATGACAGAAAAATTTGGTGATTTGATGTTGTAAAATGCCAATACGCGCGAAAACGCGCGCATAAGTGCGCGCGCAAATTTTGAAAATGCTTAAAATGGCCTGAAACGTGTGCAAACAAAATTTGGGACGAATTGGACATTTTGAAATTTTGATGCGCGCGTATGCGCGCGTCGAGGTGCGCACGCGGATTTTGTCGACAATTTTTGTTGACCTTTGACCTAAAATTGATGTATACCAAATATGGTTGATTTTTGATGACTCGTTATCGAGATAAGATAATGACCTGATGTTTACAAAATGGCGCCTGGATGACGTCACGATGACCCCATGACCTTGAAAGTTACTAGAACTTGATATTATAGGGCCTGATGACTGACAGAAATTCGAAGGAAATTGACCATGTCGATTTCGAGTAAACGTTTACACAAAAAAGTGTACGGATGAAATAAAAATAAATAAATAAATAAATAAATAAATAAATAATAATAAAGAAAGAAAATTCTGACGAAATCAATAGGTGATCTGTCAATGACAGATCACCTAATAAAGAAAGAAAATTCTGACGAAATCAATAGGTGATCTGTCAATGACAGATCACCTAATAAATAAATAAATAATAAATAAAGAAAGAAAATTTTGACGAAATCAATAGGTGATCTGTCGTTGACAGATCACCTAATAATAAAGAAAGAAAATTCTGACAAAATCAATAGGTGATCTGTCAATGACAGATCACCTAATAAAGAAGAAAGAAAATTCTGACGAAAACAATAGGTGATCTGTCGATACCGACAGACCACCTAATAAAGAAAGAAAATTCTGACGAAAACAATAGGTGATCTGTCGATACCGACAGACCACCTAATAAATAAATAAATAAATAAATAAATAAAGAAAGAAAGAAAATTCTGACAAAATCAATAGGTGATCTGTCATCGACAGACCACCTAATAATGTTATAGGATGCCTTTATATTAAACGGATCGTGCATTGTGCGTTATGTGCTCCAATATTACACAAGGTTCTAGCTACGTGTAAGCTACTGATTTTTGGTGCTCACAGCATTCAAGGAATCCCTTCCTACCAATTTAGAGACTTCAATGATTTCAATGAAATTACCCTTTTTCATGATTGTCACAACAATACTGCTCATGTACGATTTGTAATTGTCATCAGAGCATTCTGGATTAAAAGATAAACATTAAACATCACTAAAAATCGAATCTAAACTGCTACGTACCTTGGTCTATGGTTGCGCCAGACAGAGCACCCCGCAATGAATACTGCACAACATCTCCGTCATTAGGATCTGAAGCTGTAATTTGTAAGGTGACTGTTTGGTCGACAGTTACACGCAGTATACCGCTCTCTGACAGTGCGTCTGTCGAACTGGTCTCGATCACAGATGTGATGTTTGGTGGGAAGTTATCTATAAATATAATAAAATAATAATAATAACAACAGTAATAATAATAATAATAATAACACAAAATAATATTAATAATAAAAATGATAACAATAATAATAATGCTTATTATGATACTAATAACAGTAAAATAAATATCAATGAAAATAATGATAATAATATTAAAGAAGAATATCATTTCCTTTCTAAAGTGTGTTCTTATGTGATACATAGCGCATTTACATAAACATATAAGTCGTTTTTGCATGATGTTTCGTTTTCGGTAGTGGGGTTACAAAATTGAAACAGAGTTTCAAAACAGGCTGTCCAAACATCATTAAACTGTATTAAAAATTCATTTGAATTCCTTATGATTCATTTTCTTATAGATGAAGAAAATGACTACGAACTGAAACTTACTTAAATCAGAGAGCAGTATTTCAAAAGCATTATTAGAAGACAATGTTCGTAAACCAACTGATGGATCAACTGCTAGGGAATCAAAGAGGCATGCTTCACTATCCCCACAATACGCTATAGCTGCTGCTGCCAAATCCGGATCTGCCGCAATCAGTTCTGAGAGGAAGGGAGGGACGTAGTCAGGATCATTATAATAACTCCAATCCCGATCACCGTAATCGAAAAGAGATTCACTCGGTAAGATCATCCCTTCAGAGAAAATAAATAAATAAATGAAAAATAAATGGTTAAGTGAAACCTGTATGTAAATACAGCTCAAGGGAGACTAAAAAAGTGGTCTTTATAGGCAGGTGGTCTTTAGAGACAGATTGCTTTAGTGCACGATCCAATAGGAAGTAATTTTCAATTGAAACTAAATAGGTTGTCTTTATATACATGTGGTGACAAAAGCAGGTGTTTACAGATGTATTCAATTCTAAATGTAATTCGCAATCTGAACGTACATGCATTATAGGATTACGTGAGAAAACGTAATGACGTGTTGGGAATGCCATTTGAACAGCTAACTAGAATGCGGGAGACAGAAAGTCATGGATATCCTGCTTCTTAAGGACAATTTCATTGTCGCACCAAACGGCCTCCAAGCTATGGAACATAGATAGATAGATACACTCTAGCCCATAACCTCACATATTATGCATCAAGACTCTTGAAACATGTCGGCCTAAGCCACCATTGCCTTGCCGGTGTCACAGATATAAATATGTTTAATACAAACGGACAAGGTAATTTTAGTAAATAATTACTCCACCAAGAAACATGTACACCTTAAAGGGTGATCAATTTATAATAGTAATAATAATATTCTGGGTCTACATGTATACAACTTCATACATCCACGATGTTTTTCAGCGCTTCACAGATATATTTTTACTCCGTTCATTCGGTTTAGGCTATGCCCGCACACAATGTATGTACATTCTCCACACCATGTGGAGCATTCCAGCCAGGCACCACTTTACAGAGCCCACAATGTTGAGCAAACTACAATGACTTTTGCATCCATCCAATCATTTCTATGTTCAAGCATTTGAAATATTCAAAAATTACGAAATGCCAATATAGACCTTTTTGAGAAAATTGCAGATTTTGTACTGGATCTTTACAAATAAAGCATCAAACAAGAGCATCTGAATGAAGAACAGAAATTCAAATTATTCAAAGAAAGTGCATTTATATTTTAAAATAATTTGTATTCATGAGATTGAATATACATGATGAATTATCTGTATCATTAAAAAGAGTAATAAATTGTTCACAACTTTAGAACACGACATATGGTGATATATAAGACATGGTAAAACAAGTACAGAAATCGGGAAAATAAGCATTTTGTGTTTTGGAAGAATGTTGAAACAAGTCAAACCCCTGTCGCACAGTTAACATTAAAAAGAAGGAAAGTAACTCACAACTTTGTCCAAAATCAAAGATATCTCTCTCTGTCAGGTTTCTCTCAGCTGTATCCATAATGATGGTTCCGTCCCGGTATTGGAAATCATCATTCTTATCACCATTCATGAGGCCTAATTAAAAAAATAATAATTAAAACAATAAAAGTAATGATAACAAAATTGATAATATAATAATGATAGTAGAATTAATAATAATTGTAGTAATAATCATAATAGAAATAATACTCAGAATATAAATAATAATAATAATAATGATAATGATAATAATAATAATTGTAGTAACAATAATAATGATAATAATTACAATAAATATAGTACTGGTAGTAATGATACAAAAAAGTAGAACAGAGAATAAGCCTAGAATCTGTTTGAAACTCGATGGACATACCATTGAGCAGGTCAGTAATTACATCTACTTAAGACAAAATATCACAGATGATGCCAGATGCGAAGCAGAAATAAAACGAATAATAGAAATAGCCTGTAATACATTTCTGGCAATGAAATTTGCGCTTAGGTTAAGACTAGTAAACTGTTATGTATGGTCTGACCTATTGTATGGAGCAGAAACATGGATAATAAGCAAGGCCATGGAAAATAGAATAACATCTTTTGAAATGTGGATTTACAGAAGAATGATGAAAATATCCTGGAAACGAATGAAAACAAACAAAGAGATATTGCACATGGCAGGGCGTAAACAAATTGCAATGGTAGGATTAGTTAAGGAGAGAAAATTCAAATATTTTGGTCATGTTAAAAGGCACCAAAGCCTCTTAAATGATGTGTTGGAGGGAAGAGTGGAAGGAACTAGACCGAGAGGGAGATCCAGAATCAACTGCAGAGAGAATGTCAAGAACTGGAGTGGACTAAAACTGCAAGAGTGCACCAGAATGGCAGAAGAATGGCAGAGTGAAATGGAGAGATGTTGCAATCAACCTCCGAACCGGGAAAAGATGCTTAGATAGATAGACTGGTAGTAATAATAATGATTATTATAACTAATGATAATAATGATACTTATTAATGCTAAATATATTACTCATTGCGGATGTAGTATCGAAAATAATATCGCTAGTGATATTCGTTTGTCTCGTATGTGGTCAATAAGGAATCTAAAAGATCTCGACGTTTCGTGCGCCGCTGTAACACTTCGTCAGGTGATAAAACTAATGTAAGCAATGGTGCTTTATACTCTACGGGAGGACCGGCGCGACGGTCTATAATTCGATCGATAATCGGAACAATAACGCACAAGGCCTATTGGCCGACGCACACGGTGCTCGACCAATCAATAGGCCGCTGGTTCGGCTAATTATGCAAATGACCTAATGGTCGACGCACACGGTGCTCGACCAATCAGCAGGCCGCTGGTTCGGCTCGCCTGCTGGGCGGAAGCAATAGCGAGCTCAGCCAATCAACGGGTCGCTGGCTCGGCCCGTCTGCTGATTGGAATCGACCGGTGCTGGCCGGCTGGACGGGGAGTGTCATGGCGGCGTACGCATCCAAAATTCGGGGATATCGATCCCGTTGTCTCTGTTGCATAATAAGCCGAACCAGCGGCCTACTGATTGGTCGAGCACCGTGTGCGTCGGCCAATAGGCCTTGTGCGTTATTGTTCCGATTATCGATCGAATTATGGACCGTCCGCATGCTTTTATTATCACCTGACGAAGTGTTGCAGCGGCGCACGAAACGTCGAGATCTTTTAGATTCCTTATTGACCACATTGCGAGACAAACGAATATCACTAGCGATATTATTTTCGATGATACTTATTATTAACATCAGCATTAAAAAAAAAAAATCATTATTTTTATTATTATCATTATTATCACACTACTAACCGAATAAACCATTTCCAATCCCTTCAGTAGAGTATTCTTGAGGAACAAAACTATTTCCTAGTAATATTCCGGTTCTGAAAACCGCACGAAGTCCGGAGCTAGGTATGTCTGGTAGTTTAAAGGTTACAATGATAGCAGTTTCACTTTCTCCCGCCTCATCATCACTGTATAAGTTGAAAGTTGGGTCAGCGGAATCGTAGCCATCTGCATGAAGAAATACATTGATCTCGTGGAAAGAATTCGTTATAGAGCAATTTCATCCACAAGTGAATAGTCTCTTGATATGTCATATGACCTTCTGATAATGTTACTGATACACAAAAACACCGGTCGTACACGGTCAAAGCAAGACATTTTCATTTGGTGGATGAAATAAATTGGATACATTTCATACAGTGCATGTTGTACAGGACACAGTGCATGTAATCGCCATACATGTATATCATTTCAAAAGAAAGGCTCCCTCCATGAAAACAGATAATCAAAACAGAAATTATACCCAGTAAATATGTTTAAAACAGTACAATAAAGTTAAAACAGAAATTGTTAGTGACAACGATGTGACACATATTACACTCCAAAACAAGTTCCCTGTATTTTTCAGGTATTTACATGTCAAAGCATATTTACAAATTATTTCATAAAGAGGTGAGGAAAAAGAATAATAATTTGCATTTTCATTTTAAAGTGGGTATGTAAATGCATATACACTTGTATATACATGTATAGTACTGTGAGAGGCCTGTTTACTAATTCTATGTATGCTTCTTGAACAAAATTTAGAAAAAGAGAAACATGCATATATTGAAATACATTAGTAAACAGGCCTATCACATGTACCAGCAGTACCTGCTTCAAGAGTTGTTATATCGACCGACGTCTGGTTGACTGAGAGTAGCAGCTCTGTTCTATCATCATTTAAAGTAAATGATACCTTTAAAAAAAATACATTCATGTAATCAATCATCTTCATCTTCATTATCATCAGGCCAAAGTCTGGGTACAATGAGTTCCTCCTGTACAGGCTCTTTTGCAGCTCATTCTTAGTGATATTCTTATTTGGCAGTTCTTGATTCATTTATTATATATACATCTGTTGTATAATTCCAACATGAATGATTGAATCACCTGAGCTCAAGCTTCTTATATATGATAGGCATTCTTCTTTGTGAATGAAGTAGAACTGACATAATTTTGCAATTCGTTGTATCTCTCCCAGACACTTCCACCTAAGCTCATGGATGTTGTAGACTGTTTCTGGTCTTACTATATCCCAACATGACATATTTACTACATGTATTAGTTATGTAAACAATATGAAGCTCAGCTCTAGAGCTCATGCATGCACAATGATCAGAATGTGTGCATCTGTAAAAAAGCGAGACTGGCTGGAATACTCCCCAAGGGAGTAGAAAGTGTAAAATGTCTAGTACACAATCGTAAAAGAACACACTATAAAACATAATGTTATGTCACATATGAAAGGGGCAAGGAGTGGCCACTTTTAACATTCTAGATTCACGTATCAGGACAATTACCCCCCTGGTAAATCATCCCCTGAAAATTAACCTCTGGAAAACTACCCCCCCCCCCATCACAAGGACAATAGCCCCTGGAAAATTACCCCAGATACAATCACCCACAAGGACAATTACCCCGAAAATTATCCCCTAGGAAAATTAACCCCCTTGAACAATTACCCCTTGAGGAAAATTATTATTATTATTGCTTTTATTATAATCATATAAAGTGATTTGTAAGGAACAATATTAAGAAAGAATTCTCACGTTGGTTATGCCTTGTGTCGCAGCGAAACCTGTAAAGACGGTCCCTGTGTTGACAGGTTCACCATTCCTAAATGCTACGCCGGTACGAGTCTGGAGAACAAATGGGTCATTATTGTTGTATTGCATCATAATGTACTCGCCAAACCCATTAAAGCTGTACATCCTCCCATCAAAGGTTAACAAGTGTGGGTCACCAGCTCCCTGAGCTAAAATGATAACAATAATGATGGTGAGAATTAAAATATTAATTATAACAAAACTAATAATGATAATGATAATGACAGTAATAATAATGAATAACAATAATAATAATGATGAGATTAATAATCTTAATAATATCAACAAAAATTAAACAGTAAAACTTACTTATAAAGACCATTCAAGGGAGCTAGATCTTTACCAAAACCAGTCTTTATTATATGCAGATGGTCTTTATTAAAAAGGCTATTTTGTTGTATACATCAACATTAAAAGACTTTAACGGTCATGTACAATTAAGTTGTTGCATCAGAAATTGATTCAAACTTTTCTGTGCTTTTTCTATTTCTGCTGATGGTTAATGTGTAATTCCTACTTGATGTACAATTAGCATTCTGCATCAGAATATACTTTTCAAAAGTTCCAAGAAAGAGACAATGAACTGCTATATGGGTTAATTATCGTAAGTAAATAGACGAAGAACTCACCACCATTGGGCGGGTAATATCCGTCACAACTAGCCTGCGGGCGACGCTCCTCATAAAGATCACAATATTCCTCACTCAGTATAGCCCTTTCACAACACATTTGTCTAGGGACGACGTCCTCACCTATAACATTGAATGGATTTCAGGATAAAGTCTTTTACAGCGTAGCAATCACCCGAAATATTTTCTCATGTATATCAGTAAATCCTTTTTAGATGACATACAGGTATTCAAAATATGGGCTTCAAATATTACTGTAAAAAAGAGATTTTACACTCTTAATAAACATAAAAGTAACTTGTGAGTAAAAAGATTCGCGGACCGCACGGAACCCAAGTCTGACTAGCTATTTACTAGTTTCTTCATACACTGTACTCCTTTTTGTCTAGCTGGACACAAATTATCCTTCAGGTGATTGGTTCACTTTACTGTTTGCTAATGTTACGCACAGTGTATATCGAATATTAAGTAGAATACATGTACACATGAGAGTTAATATGTTTAGCACTAAAATGAATTGAGCTTCACCAAGCATCATCTCATGTTAACCAAATAATTGGTCAAAGGCAGTCACATGTGATTCTTTATTTAGATTATCAAATATTTATATATATATACATATAATATGAATATAGGAGTGACTAGTATAATGTACACATATACATATATACATATATAGAGAGAGAGAGAGAGAGAAGGGGGTACTCAGATTTGGTTTGGACGGAGCTTTGCCGCTGAAGCCTCAAACCCCCTACCCATTTTTCTGGGTCATTTTGGCAGAGAAGTGTTCCGATTTTCAGCGATTTTTCTCGAAATATAGGCAAATTTTTCACATGTAAACACCCCCCTAAAATGAAATTTTTGAAAAACGGCCCATGTTTAGTGATATTTTTATAAAAAGAGGGGCCCATGTTTATGGGTTTTTGTGTGAAAAAGCGACCCATTACAGCGGTACATCCCCATATGTCTTAACATGTGAGTACCTCCCCCGGGCAGAAAGCAATGGCTTTATAGGAGAGATAGATGCAAACACGTTTCCATGGATGCGCGGATACACCCAAGCATTGGATGATTGGTCCTCGATTGGCTGCATCGAAAACCTTTGCCAACCAAACTGGTCGCGGAAAGGTTTTATTGGTGTTCCAGGGTAGGCGACAGTTTTCAAATTGATTGGTGACTGATCGCTGACTTATGTCCAGTGCTTGACGACTACATATTCCGGCTTTAGTTTACGTTTAAACAAGGTCGGAGGGTGATGGACGAATTATATACGATCAATCCCCTAATACATCTCCAAACCTTAGCCGAACACCGACAACTAGCCAGGAATTTAAATTTAGAAACTTTGAAATTTCTTTTGCTGTTTCTCTTGCTAATAAATTCAGTTTGTTTGATACTTGTCCATTGAAAGAAAATAGCGATAAAAGGAGAAAACTATGAATATTAATAGCTTATAACGTTTCTTGATCTACTGATATCATGTTATTTTCTGTAATATTTTTAAAAGCATAACCTACTGTAGCAGCCTGGTAAAAAACTAAAATAATGTCAGCCCCAAAGTGAAATAGAGTCTGATTTACTCACAGAATTAGATATAATTTTAGGTGACAATCGCTATTCTTTATTATAAATACAGTGTATATAATTGTTATATATATATGTATGTATCAGAATAAATGTAGTCTTCATCGGTTGATGAAAAACAGATAAGTAAATTATAAATAATTAAACAACCGTAGGCGATACAAAATATACAATATCATTGTACATGTATTTCTACAGTTTATTGTTATTATTGTGTGTATATATCTCACTGAAGATTACGGTGTCATCTACTACAGATACCTTTTTTAATGATACATGTATAAGAAATTGGGATTTCTAGCAACTGTACACTTAATACAGGCTGATATTTCCAAACACATAAATGAAACTTACTTTTCCATTCATCATACAAAGCGTCATTTCTTCTTAGAGATGTGGGAAGTAAGAGTGCCTGGAAATTGCTAGATTCCCATAGGTTCTGGTAGTCTGTAACAAGAGCATCACTAATATAGGTACAGCGGAAACCCTCATCACCATCCGTGGTTGACTGGAAGCATTTCACTGAACCTAAGTGGGCGAAGGGGGTTGGGAACGTGTAATGGAGGGGGTAGGATGTGCAGAAAGGATGGGTAGGGAGTGGGGAAGGGATTAGGAGGGATTATGGGGTTGGGAGGGGGTAGGGAAGGGGTTGGGGAGGAAATAGGGGTGAAGATAAGATGTACAAGTAAAGGCAAATTCCACGTACATTGAGATGAATCCCAACTTTAAAAAAATCATTACACTTTTCTATTTTTTACAATAACTATAATGATATCCTTTATTATGAAAGAGTTTCATCAAGATGGTTGTAATATTGATTTTAAAGTTCTTTTATAACATCGAAACTGTTTGTTAAATGTTGCTTTCGGATGTGATGAAATAACTTTAAAATCATTATAATGATATCCTAATGTTAATCTCCGTTAACAGTAACATTTGTATGCAAAACTGAAATAATTTCCACTTTGGAAAAAATAAGGAAAAGTTAAATTATAATACATCTGTCACGTATCAATATTATAGCTTCCTGTGTTTGATATACGACATGTACGAAGCTGAAAGAAAATTTCTAAAACAGTTATCTCACAGCACGACTTCAATACATCAATTATCATTAAATCGAATGTTGATTTCAACAGCATAATATACACACTACTTTTAATGATACATAATTTTGGGGGATCAAGTTGCGAATAATAATTCATCATGCTAGACAGCAATTTGAAGTTAACAGGACAATATTTATAGCAAATCAGTCATATTGCCTTAAAACTATGGGATATTATCGAACTTACTATAACTGACACTCCTGAAATCAGGATCGTTGCCCCTTGGAAAAGTACATCTTCTGAAGTTTACGTCCCTTGCAGCTTGTTTCCTTGAACAAGGGCACGCAGATGCATCGGAATAAGTGTAGGTCACGCTGAGGTCATTCTCATACCACTTCAGACACTCAACACATGGGTTGACAAAATCGGCACCAATGAGGTCTAGGCGATAAATGTAGCTGCCCTGAGTGTACGAATATCACACAACAACAAGTTTAAAGTAAACCGATCCTTAATACAAACTACAACTCCATGTACTGTATGATATGACCGCACAGCTTCTCTTAACACGAAATATAATACTGTGAAACACATTTTTTGTTAATCTTGTAAAAAGGGGAATACAAAATATGGACACTTATATATTTCATAGACCTAACTAACTGGATCACCTGTGACTTTTGCAAAGATACAAGTGACACAATTTGTATTCCGTATTAATCTCAGGTTTGTTGTTTTTTAAAGTGTATCAGTCACAGAAATAGCATTCTATAATGTAGCATTAACATTGCTTCCCATTGGAGAATATATTATGTGATCAATTAAGCCCTCAATAAACCCTTTTCCTGAAAGTACTAAACATATAAGAACAGCTTACCGTCTGGCCCGTATTTCCTGTGACCAAGTCTCGTCGATAACTATTATAAATCGTGTCCGGATGAGTATCTACATACAGATTCGTTACTTCGTCAATGTTATTGTATCCGACTCGTGCTGGTAATGGTTTTGAACTAGTATGCCATTGAAGGTCCCCTGCCTGGTAGTTCATCATTATCCCGGTCTGTTTGCCGTTGGTGAATACCACAGCCTGGTAGGTATTTGTCTATGCAATAAATGATAATGATAATAGCTACTTTTATATTGCGCAAGTATCAATCATAGGGGTGCTCGATGCGCCTACAGAATGCTATTATTACCATGGCTTTAGTCTAGCTGCCCTAAGGCGCTAAAAAGCACTCAACAATAAATTCCTCCCAGGTATTTACACATTTACTACACCTGGGTGGAGAGTGAGAAATACATATTAATGTATTGCCAAAGGAAATTATGACTGGGGAGGGACTTGAACCGCGAACCATATCTTATTTAGAGTCGGGTGATCGACGTATCCACTAGACACATCTATCCCATGAAAAATCAGATTAAACATTGAGCATTTTATCAAAAGAGAAATTCATTTACTGCAATGAAAATGAATTAAGAGAAGGTGGTGTTTTGATAAAGAAGAACAAAACACATTCAATAAGGTTGCTGTTACACCATGTGGGTAGTCCCGAAATAGACTATTTGGTTTGAAAGGATATAGAAAAGAAAGTTAAGGAGCAATACTCGTTTGGCTTTGTCTCATATAGGATTACCTGATATTGTTGGGAGAGAAGTATATAAATAGAGACAATGAGGGGAGAGAGGTATTATTTCGTTAGTGACGTCTAGAAAAGACTGGTTAACAGGGCTATGAATACAGAACGAGAGAGAGCGAGGCTCGATGTCCTGAAAGTGGTTCGTTATAAATTCTTCCCAGGTATATACCCATCTACTACACCTGGGTGGAGAGTGATAAATGCAGATTAATGTATTGCCAAAGGAAATTATTACTGGGGAGGGCTTTGAACCGCGAACCATATCTTATTCAGAGTCAGGTGATCGACTTATTTACTAGACACATACATCCCATGGAAAATCAGATTAAAAACGGTTTGACTGTTCGTTATAACTGCTTACAAACGGTCAACCTGTTCAACCTCTATAGCACACAAAGAGACCGAACACCATGACCTCGCCAAGTCGATCGAGATTTACTTAAACTGTAGAGGGAAATGAAGTAAAAATGTAATATTTGATACACGTCACCATATGCTAATGGCCGTTTCTATAAAGTAATTGTTAGCAAAGAACAGGAACCATGTTCTTCATGCAAACAAAATAATGCTTCCCAATGCACGCGAAAAAAAGGATTTTTTTTCTTTTTTTTTTTCTGTATCAAGCATATATTATCGCATAATTTCTAGCTAACATGCCTAAACAAAGACAATAGAAAGTGACACTACCTCGCCTGTGGTACATGTATCTAGTCTTACCTCCTGTCCCGGTAGTGATCCAGGCGGCTGAATACCTTCCCAAGTGATCTTCAACGCTGCTATTGGATTCGTTTCATTCAGTTCCGAGTCTGTCCTGTTTAGTCTGCTCTGTAAGGCTTGAAGAAGGGATCCTCCGTTGTTGCCTGAGAGGTCATAGTCATCTTGAAGCTAAAGTAGTTATCATAGACGTAAATAGTAATGAAGAACTTTAATATTATATCAAAATGAAAAATCATGGATGAATATCACATTCCTACATTTACACGTTTACACTCTAAAGTATTACATGGAGATAAGGTTAGTGATTGATTTCCTACCAATTTTGGCATCAGGCATAGTTGTTTGATCTCACCCACCATGTTCAATATATTCTTGGAACATATTATCATGACAGAATCTCTTGAAGGTTTTGAAGGATCGGCCAGCAAAGGTGGATTATGTGTTACCAATCTTAGATTTGCCGACGACATCGACCTGATTGCTGGAACACCATATTACCTCAGTTCCCTTACAAGACGACTGAAAGAAATCTTGGCATTAAAATCAGTGCTGAGAAAAGCAAGACCCTAAAGATGGGTTCTGGTAAGAATGTAACAGTTAAGATTGGAAGAGAACACCTTGAAACCGTTGGTCAATTGAAGTATCTTGGGTAAACTATCACAGAGGATGCTAGATCTGCATATAAATTCAAAATCAGAATTGCAGTTGCCACACATCCCCTTGCAAGTCTGTAACCAATAATTGTTTCGTCAGTTGCAGTGCATGCCGATCTGACATCGAATTTCGAGAATGTGATATATCCAGAATTTGTAGACAGTAAATGTTGGAGTTGCACCAATTTGTAGTCAAAGACTTTGCAGTCCATTTGGTGATAACTATATAACTTTGTGTAAAATATGAGATATCAGGGATCGAATATCACATTTCCTTGTACTTAAACAGAATTTCAGCAAACTTTGGTCACCCCACCATAAACGTATATCACTATTTGTTGCTTGAACGCAGCAAAGTATTCTCAGTGAGCCTCCTCCCGGAATTGACAGGGCAGAGTTTCACAAAACTGTCATAAGTACAAGGTCACCGACATCCAAAATGAAAAGTATTATAATAAGCAAGTGTTTTAGTGGTATGTCGTTGAACTAGTCCTTATTTCAGTTTCGTGTTTAGTAATTTTATTCAAACTCTTTGAACAAAAGTTGTTCTTAACCACTCAAATGCTTGCTTTAGGTAGAACAGTTATAGCAGGAACTAAAAATGCGAAGTAGACATTCATAGACATTCTGTCAATAAATTGTTTACATGTCATAAAACAATAATTATAAATGAAATATTTTCAGTATTGTGACACTAAAACTTTGTAATATCATTCAATACATCATCAATATCATTATCATTACCATTCCGATAGTTATCAACCAACATCTTTTCAATTCAATATATTTATTCAATTGATTTATGTTCCCAACAAAACAATTACAACATCAATTATAAACATTTACAACAATTTAAGAATACATATTGGAAAGAGAGGGGTCCACTAAAAAGCAATGCTTGTACAAGTGTGGATACCCTTAATGATACTTAAGAATAATTATTAATTAAATTAACAAGTTATTAACTACATAACTATAAAATATTATAAAATGATGAGGTGCATGTGGGGTTGAGAAGAAAATGAGGAAAGAGAGATGCGCGTTAGAAAGGAGAAAAGCTTGAGAAGGCACAATATAATGTTTTACTATCAACCTGCATTTTTTTACTATCATCATTATCATTTTTTATCATGATCATCATTATTATGGTCCAAAAATATGACAAAGATTAAATTAGGACCGTTCGATCTTCCACTTCTTCACAGGTATGATGCCCCGTACTCATTTTGCTTTCACAGGAAATAATATCTTCAAGTGTACTAAATCACTAAAATAATATTTGTTCTGTATGTTAGTACACTGTAGTTCCATTTCTGTATATATTCAAAATGGTTCTAGGACACCTAACCCCTGGACAAGCACCTCCGGATAGCCACCCCTAGGATAATCACCCTCTAGGACAACTACCCCCGGACAATTACCCCCAGACAACTACCTCCTACGACAACCATCCTCTAGGACAACTAGCCCCCGGACAACTATCCTAGGGGGTATTTGTCTGGGAGGTAGTTGTCCGGGGTTAATTTTCCTAGGGGGCTAGTCGTCCTAGAGGGTGGTCGCCCTAGGGGTAGATGTCCTAGGGGGTAGTTGTCCTAGAGGGTGGTTATCCGGGGGTGGATGTCCAGGGGGTAGGTGTCCGGGTACGATTCAAAATATGTTTTCTCAACATTATTCCTGTAAAGAGATTATGCAAGTACGCTCTCAATTTAAATACAAGCGACGCTCTCGCATGCAATCCAAGCCCGACTTTGGTTCCGTGCGAACAGTTTTTGGTTATTCTTTATTTTCTTCAACCTCCTCATCTATTAGCCCATAGAATACCAGATGAAGTCTTGGAGATGGATTTTATACATTATATCTGTACACATCTTTTTTCGTACAAGGTTTTTGGTACATGTATACTTTAAAATTTTTCAAATCATACCTGATAAAATAGTTTGGGATCACCAATGCTAAGGTCCACTGCAGTTCCAAGGACAGCAACTGACACATCTCCATCAGTTGTAGTGAAGAGAGATGGGTTTGTGTACTGAGTCAGAGACTTATTTATGGAACATTCGATATTGGAGAACTCAATCATACCAGTAGCTGTGAACTACAAGTACATCAGATAAACAAAAAGATATTTGGTTAAGGATTCTGAGCAATCATGGATAATGTTATATTACACAAATGCTTTTAGGGACATGGTTAAAACTATTTCCTTAGGCGATCTTGAAAACTATACTGTGCCCTCAGACGAATTCGACGGGCACAGTGAGTTTCCAGATCACAGATGATGTCATGAATGGTTTACCTCAAAACTAATTAGTCAATATAAGTTCTTTATACCACATGTCCTGTGTGGATCCCCCAAAGGAGATATTAGGCAAAAAAGGAATCATATTTAGCGTCCCAGCCCGCTTCCTTTTTTTTGGCCGCCTGCTTTTTTCTTCTTTTTGCTAAATAACGATACGAAAAACATCTGCTAAAATATTTTTTTTCGGAAAAAAAGTACAAAAAAGTGCTTACTTCTTCATTTTTTTTCAAAAAGGCAAAGACGATTATCATGTTTTTATTTTGTATTTGGCCTTATAAAAACAATATATATTTCATATAAATTATGAATTATAAATTATGAATTATACATTATGAATTATGAATCTTTTTCAAAAGTGGTGTGCGTTTGCGTGTGCGCATCTACTGCGTACTTGCCTTGTACGCGCAAGTAAAACTAGGCCCAGGCAGTCAAGGGATAAATGAGAAATATAATAAATATTAATCATATCTTAACAGTGAAACGTTGCTCATGATTTTGTTTTATGATGGTAAGACTATAAGCTTTGCACTTTCTTTTCAAAGGCTAAACAAGTCATATACTTCAGTGTTTAGATTAATACACCCTTTCACTGGTAAGGGCGCCATTTTAATTTGCGAGTAAACATTGCGTCATCAATGTTTTCAGATGCGCATGCATTGTTGCGTCATAAACCTACCCGTATCGTTGTGTACAGATGCCCGTCGCCAATCGGAATACATGACTTGACGTCAACACATCCCCAAGCCAGTGAATTAGATTGGAAAGTAACCTGTTCATCAATGTCTGTCCCATAATCCAAGTATATAATCTCTATGGAAATACAAATAAAACAATTAAAGAAAAAGTGAAAACAACATAGACAAATTGAAAATATTGAACAATTTGATGGAAAAAGGCATTAACGAGCAGTACGATAAGTAATATGTCCTGGTACTTTTTATCGCAAATAAATATTTTCGATTGATATCAATCGCAACTATGTACATGACAGATGGGAGCTAGACTGCAAACTTGCGATTGATTGGAGGACTTATCAATCGTAACTGTTGATAAGATGGCCCTGGTTGTAGTCTTTCCACAGGTTCATCCTGATATGCAAAATGATGCATGGAAATGAGTTCATTATAATTCTCTACTCATGCTCAAGTTGAGGTTGTATTCATTCCCATGTATCATGCAAAGCCGTCAAGCTAGGTACGATAGGTAAACCTATACTACAGCCACAACAAGAGTAGACAAATCCATTAATGAAGAAATTATAGGACAAGCAATATTTGATCTATGCAACGAAAGTCCTATATATTTGATTCCTTCCAAGTAGGAATCAGTTTAAGATCGAACTACATCATTGTAATGTTGATGGCAAATAAATTCCATGTTATAGGTTAGTGCGCACAAAGAAACTATTATTGTGGGTAAAAACATACAATTACGTTTACCAGACTGATGGTAACCAAAAATGATCTGACCCAAGACAATAAGCGATGGATAAAAGAGTGCTGATGTTTTAATTCAAGCATTGATGATTGCTAAACAATTACATCGAAATGGTTGGGGTAAGTGAACTATGATACGTCCAGTCTTAATTACACGAGTGGCTGTGTGATATGTATGCCTCCGCCTAGGCATTATGTTTATGGGTTGTCCACCCGTCCCTCCGTCCCGCTTTCTCATTATCGCGATATCTCATAAACCACTTGAGATATTAACTTCAAACTTGATGACAGTATGTATCACCATAGGAAGACAATCTGATCGATCTTTGAGTATCAATGCCATAGGCCAAAGGTCACAGAGGTCAACATTGCAGATATTATTATCACGATATCGCAACAACCACTAGAGATACGAGGCTCAAACCTGTTGATAATATGTATGAAAATAGGAAAACGATATACTTGGATTATGGGTAAATAGTTCCCAGAAACACAGACGTCAATTGGGTTTATAGCCTTGCTATCGAAATGGTAACAATATGAAGATGATCCAATTACATTTTGGAGATATAATAGGTCACAATCATAGTCGTCGGTTGAAAATGATTAAAGGCTTCTTCTTTTCATCGTGATAAGTCACGAATAATTTCGTACATTTCCTATACTGATTTTAGGGCGGGGGACATGTAGGAAACGCAGTCACGTTTGTATTGCTTCAAGTTTAAGTCCTAACACCTTCCTCAGACAGCTTCGTGAAACTTTGTGGCAAAGTCCTCGCTACTAGCCCCAAGCCCTCCCAATCTACCTTAAGACTTTCTCATCCTTTTTTTACCCATAGCAGTCAACAGTTGTCTAAATGTCTAGATGAATCGGCTTTCCCTCTTCAATTGGCAACGATTATTTGTATCTCCACGCACGCTTTGATAGAGTAAAAATGTAAAAATGAATTATTTGATAATGTTTATTTCTCATGCAAAACATAATACAATGAATACGTATATTACAAAAAAAATATACAATGAAACGACAAATATAATAGAAATAGCATGAGAAAGGAGGAATTAACTAGAAGCAGAGCTTGTTGAAGTGTTAGTTCCTCAGATGCTATTTTACAATATATCTTGAACAAAGTATACTTAGAAAATCAATAAATAAAAATATATGTAGCAAAGAAATTATGAATTTAGGGGAAAATAAAGAATAAAAGATAGGAACAAAAATATAGAGGAAAGTAATAGAAGTCAAAAAGAAAGAAAGATAAAAAAGAGTAAAATAAATGATTGCAAAAGCTCTAGAAAAAGGAGGTTAGATCAGTAGAATGGGGGAGAAAGGGATTGAGTCGAGAGTCAAACAAACCGAGGTTCATGTATAATAGCGACGTATCAGCAATATCAGCAATGCAGCTGACCGACGACGGCACATCCAATCATGCATATGTGTTTAAAAATTTAATTTTCAGTTTTTTTAAATGTATATAAACTGGTACTTTGTTTAAGAGATGGATCTATGTTATTCCAAAATACTGGACCGGTGTAAGTAATTGTTTTTTGTGCGAAAGCTGTTCTCATTCGAGGAGTGTGGAAGTTGTGAGACTGTCTAGTGGGGTATGAATGTATCTCGTTATTTTTTTGAAAAATGGAGGAAATCGGGAGAGGTAACTCGTTTTAAATAAGTTGGAACATAAAGATACCGAGGTACCAATAATACGAATCATCAATTTTAAGAATGTTGTCTTGTAAAAATAAGTGGTTAGTGTGGGAACGAAAGTAGACATTATGGATTATTCTTAATGAACGCTTCTGCAAAATTAATATTCGATCAATTAAAGTCTTACAAGGATTACCCCATGCTAAAATAAGGGTTGTATACAGTGATGATAAAACCGGTTAAGGAAATGTATTTTTAACATGATTTATGATACCAATGTTTCTTGATAATAATTTACATAAATAATTAATATGCACTTTCCATGTCAATTTGCGATCAACATAAATTCCAAGGAATTTTGTACTTTGAACACATTCTAGTTCGATACCATTTATTAGAATAGAACCAGGAAGATGATCAATAGTGTTGCTAAATATCATATAATTTGTCTTTTTTATATTCAATGATAGTTTGTTGGCTTGTATCCAACTTTGAACCAAAACTGATTCCGAGTTAATTGTATTTAAGAGAGTTTGTGGGTCACGACATGAAAAAAAAATATTAAGAGTCATCAGCAAATATGAAAGATAAAATATTAGATGATCGTTTGAAATCATTTATATATAGTATAAAAAGAAGAGGACCCAGAAGAGAGCCTTGGGGCACCCCACAGGTAATATTTTTGATTGATGACTGTAAGTTATTTACAGAGGTGTATTGAGTTCTGTCTGAAAGGTAGCTTCTGAACCACTCAAGGGCATTCCCTCTGACACCGTAGTGAGACAGTTTATGAAGAAGTATTGTATGGTCAATAGTATCGAACGCCTTTGAGAAGTCTAGAAACAAACCGATTGTGTGACAGGAGTTATCAATTGCACAAACAATTTTATTAATGAGTGTTAACATAGCATGACTTGTGGAGTGTTTTTTTCTAAATCCAAATTGATCATCACTAAGTAAATTGTGTCGTGTAAGGAAATTTATAGTTCGTGAATACACAAGTTTTTCTAATATTTTGGAAAAAGAGGTAAGTAAAGAAATTGGCCTATAATTTCCCTGTTCACGTGAGTCACCTTTTTTAAATACAGGTATTACTTTGGCTCTTTTCATTAAAAGGGTACATCACCACATATGAAAGAGAGGTTAAATATATGGGTTAGTGGGATGACTATTTCGGAAATAACATGTTTAAGTAGTATATTTGATATGCCATCATATCCAGTGCTCTTTTACTCTTTAAATTATTAACAATATCAATAACCTCTACCTCTTGTACCGGGACAAAAAATAGAGATTCAGGATTTCGACGATCTAGAAATGAATGAAATGATTTATTTGAAGTGGGGATGGCATGTGCAAGATTAGGGCCTATATTTACAAAGTAATCATTGAAACTCTCAGCAATAGAAGCAGGCTCTTTAAAGCATGTGTTTCCGACCAAAATCTCTTGAATATCCTGCTTTTTACTGTTTCTATTAAGTGCCTTATTAATTAGCTTCCAAGTGTTTTTAATGTCATTTCTATTAAATTCAAATTGTTTAAAGAAGTAATCTTTTTTTGCATAACGTAAAATGCTAACTAGTGTATTTTTATAAGTCTTATATTTGTTTTCGTTTGACTCTGTCGGCTTGGACTTGAATTTGTAAAATAAACGATTTTTCCTATTAATTGAACGTAAAAGGGATGTTGTTATCCATGGCGATCGTGGTGTCTTTCTATAATTCGAGTTCCTATTTGTATTTTGAACAGGTAAGTCTCTTTCATAATATCGAGAGAAGATTTCAAGAAAAATTTCAAATGCTTCATTTACATCGCGAGAATTTAAAACCTCAAACCAATCAAGTGAACTTAAACTTTGTTTAAATTTATCAATATTTTCACCAGTTAACTTACGACGACCTGGATTAGGACCATTCCGTGTTTTAGATATTTGAAAGATAGGTAAGTGAGTATAAATTGGGAAATGGTCACTTATATCTGAGATTATGATACCAGAAATAGCTTGAACATACATATTTGTAAATATATTATCTATAAGCGAGGCTGTTGTCTTTGTTATTCGAGTAGGCTTATTTATGAGAGGCATATAGGATTGCGAGGACAAAGTGTCCAGAAATTCATTGCAAAATAAATTTTGATTTTCATCAAGAAGATTTATATTAAAATCTCCCATAATGAGGAAGACCTGTCTCGCAAATAATTTGAGGATATTATTGTCTGTAAAGAAGTAATGAAATCGTCGTGATATGAATTTGGTGGTCGATATACAACTGCTACCACAATATTTCTTCTGTTTGGAACTATAATTTCTACGCATAAAGTTTCAACTGCATCTGTCATGTAACTTAATTCGGATATTACTTTGTAGTTCAATGACGTAGAAATGTACAATGCCACTCCGCCACCGCGTCTATTTATTCTATTATTTACGGCCATGTTATACCCATGGTGAATGAAAGCTACAAAAAGTTAACAAGAAATTGCCCATTTGTAAACGAAAATAGTGATTATAAATTTTACTCTCCTTTGATAATTCAAAAAGTTAAATGTCCATTTCAGTTAAAATCGTTATTATTAATGGCACAGTCTACTGTGCCGTAATACAAGCGAATTCAAATTTTCTAGTGTTTTTTGGACATCATGATCCTGTACAACTTGTAATTCAGAGCCTTCAGGGTCAAAAGATTGTCAAAGATGTCACTAAAAGGTGACATTCATTTGACATTACATCCTTACCAGTGCAATCATTGCCATCAGTGTTTAATTCATATCCAGAGTTACATGTACAGGTGTAAGAGCCGCCTGAGTCCTCACACGCTCCATTTCCACATGGCGCTGTATCGCCGCATTCAAGAATATCTAGGAAAAGTTAATAACATTCACCCATAGCAGTCAGCAGTTTTCTAAATTTCTAGATGAATCAGCTTTTCTTCTTTAAGTGTCAACAATAATTTGTATCTCCATGCACTCTTTGATAGAGTAAAAAAAGTAAAAATGAATGTCAAATGAAATCGTGAATGAAACTTTAAAAAAATCAACAAGAAATAGCCCATTTGTACACGAAAATAGTGATCATAAATTTAACTCTCCATTGCTAATTTGAAAGTTAAATGTCCATTTCATTAAAAATCTTTATTATAAATGGCACAGCGGCATGAACCGTGATAGAAGTGGATTGATATTTTCCAGTGTCTTTTGGACAACATGATTATGTACAACTTGATGTAAAACTTGTTATTCAGAGCATTCTAGATCAAAAGATTGTCAAATATGTCACTCAAAGGTGACACTCATTTGACATTACATCCTTACCATTGCAATCATTGCCACCAGTGTTTAATTCATATCCAGAGTTACATGTACAGGTGTAAGAGCCGCCCGAGTCCTCACACGCTCCATTTACACAGGGCACTGTATCCCCGCATTCGACAATATCTAGGAAAAGTAAGCGAGATTCACCCATAGCAGTCAGCAGTTTTCTAAATTTCTAGATGAATCAGCTTTTCTTCTTTTAGTGTCAACAATAATTTGTATCTCCATGCACTCTTTGATAGAGTAAAAAAAAAGTAAAAATGGATGTCAAATGAAATCATGAATGAAACTTACAAAAAAATTTGTACACGAAAATATGTAAAAAAAGTTACTCTCCATTGCCAATTTTGAAAGTTAAATGTCCATTTCAGTTTAAATCTTTATTATAAATGGCACAGCGGCATGAACTCTACTGAAATCTACTCAATGTGCGTGTCAGACGCAAAAGTGGTTCTGACATCTTTGCCGATAAATTTTCTAAATCATAAAAACAAATTCCAAAAGGCTCTCTAAAAATTGACCTAAGCCTCCATCACCCCTGAGTATACCAAAATGAAATATTGTGACATGAATAGGAGATACAATGTGGTATTGAAAGTGTACTTTAGTTTACTTTTTTTAGGTATTTGTGTTTTTAGCTCCTTTTTCATATTTTTCCTCCGGTTGATACAGGATATTATGTTTTTATGTTTTTATCAGGTAAATTGTATTATTAGTATTCCGGTACAAACGTGTATGTTTTTCGGCAGTGATATCTAATGGCAATACATTCTACAGGTAAGGTCTAGCCTGTGCGAATGACCCTTAGATTTTAGAGCCATTTACGATTTCAATCTTTACATTTCCAACCTCTAATGGAGAGTGACATGATCTTACCATGACATGTAGGTAATGTATCCGGAGACAGGTCACCATCGCCACAAGTGAACATTGTGTCCTCGCCCGTACCCGGGGAATAACCAGATGTACATGTTACCTCCAAAGTTTCACCATGCAAGACTGTACCACCCGATGAATAATCTGAAAACGGTACACCAATCACAACGCAATTTGCTGAAGAAAGAAAATATTGTATTAAATGTCAATTTCAATGTTTAAATCAGTAACGTATTTCAAAATTTTCTTATGAATTGATTGTCAGTGTCACATAATTATCATGAAACGTTTGCTTTTCAGTAGTTATCATGGATTGCGAATCATTGGAGTACTGTACCTGTGAAATAAGTGCTATGTCCTTTTTTAAATGTTATAGGAAATACAATGTGATATTGAAAATGTACTTTAGTTTACTTTTTAGGTATTTCTATGTTTAGCATAAATATTCCTTAATTTGGTCCTTTTTCATATTTTTCCTCCGGTTGATACAGGATATTATGTTTTTATGTTTTTATCAGGTAAATTGTAATATTAGTATTCCGGTACGAACGTGTATGTTTTTCGGCAGTGATATCTAATGGCAATACATTCCACAGGTAAGGTCTAGCCTGTGCGAATGACCCTTAGATTTTAGAGCCATTTACGATTTCAATCTTTACATTTCCAACCTCTAATGGAGAGTGACATGATCTTACCATGACATGTAGGTAATGTATCCGGAGACAGGTCACCATCGCCACAAGTGAACATTGTGTCCTCGCCCGCACCCGGGGAATAACCAGATGTACATGTTACCTCCAAAGTTGCACCATGCAAGACTGTACCACCCGATGAATAATCTGAAAACGGTACACCACTCACAACGCAATTTGCTGAAGAAAGAAAATATTGTATTAAATGTCAATTTCAATGTTTAAATCAGTAACGTATTTCAAAATTTTCTTATGAATTGATTGTCAGTGTCACATAATTATCATGAAACGTTTGCTTTTCAGTAGTTATCATGGATTGTGAATCATTGGAGTACTGTACCTGTGAAATAAGTGCTATGTCCTTTTTAAATGTTATAGGAAATACAATGTGATATTGAAAATGTACTTTAGTTTACTTTTTAGGTATTTCTATGTTTAGCATAAACATTCCTTAATTTGGTCCTTTTTCATATTTTTCCTCCGGTTGATACAGGATATTATGTTTTTATGTTTTTATCAGGTAAATTGTAATATTAGTATTCCGGTACGAACGTGTATGTTTTTCGGCAGTGATATCTAATGGCAATACATTCCACAGGTAAGGTCTAGCCTGTGCGAATGACCCTTAGATTTTAGAGCCATTTACGATTTCAATCTTTACATTTCCAACCTCTAATGGAGAGTGACATGATCTTACCATGACATGTAGGTAATGTATCCGGAGACAGGTCACCATCGCCACAAGTGAACATTGTGTCCTCGCCCGCACCCGGGAATAACCAGATGTACATGTTACCTCCAAAGTTGCACCATGCAAGACTGTACCACCCGATGAATAATCTGAAAACGGTACACCACTCACAACGCAATTTGCTGAAGAAAGAAAATATTGTATTAAATGTCAATTTCAATGTTTAAATCAGTAACGTATTTCAAAATTTTCTTATGAATTGATTGTCAGTGTCACATAATTATCATGAAACGTTTGCTTTTCAGTAGTTATCATGGATTGTGAATCATTGGAGTACTGTACCTGTGAAATAAGTGCTATGTCCTTTTTTAAATGTTATAGGAAATACAATGTGATATTGAAAATGTACTTTAGTTTACTTTTTAGGTATTTCTATGTTTAGCATAAACATTCCTTAATTTGGTCCTTTTTCATATTTTCCCTCCGGTTGATACAGGATATTATGTTTTTATGTTTTTATCAGGTAAATTGTAATATTAGTATTCCGGTACGAACGTGTATGTTTTTCGGCAGTGATATCTAATGGCAATACATTCCACAGGTAAGGTCTAGCCTGTGCGAATGACCCTTAGATTTTAGAGCCATTTACGATTTCAATCTTTACATTTCCAACCTCTAATGGAGAGTGACATGATCTTACCATGACATGTAGGTAATGTATCCGGAGACAGGTCACCATCGCCACAAGTGAACATTGTGTCCTCGCCCGCACCCGGGAATAACCAGATGTACATGTTACCTCCAAAGTTGCACCATGCAAGACTGTACCACCCGATGAATAATCTGAAAACGGTACACCACTCACAACGCAATTTGCTGAAGAAAGAAAATATTGTATTAAATGTCAATTTCAATGTTTAAATCAGTAACGTATTTCAAAATTTTCTTATGAATTGATTGTCAGTGTCACATAATTATCATGAAACGTTTGCTTTTCAGTAGTTATCATGGATTGTGAATCATTGGAGTACTGTACCTGTGAAATAAGTGCTATGTCCTTTTTAAATGTTATAGGAAATACAATGTGATATTGAAAATGTACTTTAGTTTACTTTTTAGGTATTTCTATGTTTAGCATAAACATTCCTTAATTTGGTCCTTTTTCATATTTTTCCTCCGGTTGATACAGGATATTATGTTTTTATGTTTTTATCAGGTAAATTGTAATATTAGTATTCCGGTACGAACGTGTATGTTTTTCGGCAGTGATATCTAATGGCAATACATTCCACAGGTAAGGTCTAGCCTGTGCGAATGACCCTTAGATTTTAGAGCCATTTACGATTTCAATCTTTACATTTCCAACCTCTAATGGAGAGTGACATGATCTTACCATGACATGTAGGTAATGTATCCGGAGACAGGTCACCATCGCCACAAGTGAACATTGTGTCCTCGCCCGCACCCGGGAATAACCAGATGTACATGTTACCTCCAAAGTTGCACCATGCAAGACTGTACCACCCGATGAATAATCTGAAAACGGTACACCACTCACAACGCAATTTGCTGAAGAAAGAAAATATTGTATTAAATGTCAATTTCAATGTTTAAATCAGTAACGTATTTCAAAATTTTCTTATGAATTGATTGTCAGTGTCACATAATTATCATGAAACGTTTGCTTTTCAGTAGTTATCATGGATTGTGAATCATTGGAGTACTGTACCTGTGAAATAAGTGCTATGTCCTTTTTAAATGTTATAGGAAATACAATGTGATATTGAAAATGTACTTTAGTTTACTTTTTAGGTATTTCTATGTTTAGCATAAACATTCCTTAATTTGGTCCTTTTTCATATTTTTCCTCCGGTTGATACAGGATATTATGTTTTTATGTTTTTATCAGGTAAATTGTAATATTAGTATTCCGGTACGAACGTGTATGTTTTTCGGCAGTGATATCTAATGGCAATACATTCCACAGGTAAGGTCTAGCCTGTGCGAATGACCCTTAGATTTTAGAGCCATTTACGATTTCAATCTTTACATTTCCAACCTCTAATGGAGAGTGACATGATCTTACCATGACATGTAGGTAATGTATCCGGAGACAGGTCACCATCGCCACAAGTGAACATTGTGTCCTCGCCCGCACCCGGGAAATAACCAGATGTACATGTTACCTCCAAAGTTGCACCATGCAAGACTGTACCACCCGATGAATAATCTGAAAACGGTACACCACTCACAACGCAATTTGCTGAAGAAAGAAAATATTGTATTAAATGTCAATTTCAATGTTTAAATCAGTAACGTATTTCAAAATTTTCTTATGAATTGATTGTCAGTGTCACATAATTATCATGAAACGTTTGCTTTTCAGTAGTTATCATGGATTGTGAATCATTGGAGTACTGTACCTGTGAAATAAGTGCTATGTCCTTTTTAAATGTTATAGGAAATACAATGTGATATTGAAAATGTACTTTAGTTTACTTTTTAGGTATTTCTATGTTTAGCATAAACATTCCTTAATTTGGTCCTTTTTCATATTTTTCCTCCGGTTGATACAGGATATTATGTTTTTATGTTTTTATCAGGTAAATTGTAATATTAGTATTCCGGTACGAACGTGTATGTTTTTCGGCAGTGATATCTAATGGCAATACATTCCACAGGTAAGGTCTAGCCTGTGCGAATGACCCTTAGATTTTAGAGCCATTTACGATTTCAATCTTTACATTTCCAACCTCTAATGGAGAGTGACATGATCTTACCATGACATGTAGGTAATGTATCCGGAGACAGGTCACCATCGCCACAAGTGAACATTGTGTCCTCGCCCGCACCGGGGAATAACCAGATGTACATGTTACCTCCAAAGTTGCACCATGCAAGACTGTACCACCCGATGAATAATCTGAAAACGGTACACCACTCACAACGCAATTTGCTGAAGAAAGAAAATATTGTATTAAATGTCAATTTCAATGTTTAAATCAGTAACGTATTTCAAAATTTTCTTATGAATTGATTGTCAGTGTCACATAATTATCATGAAACGTTTGCTTTTCAGTAGTTATCATGGATTGTGAATCATTGGAGTACTGTACCTGTGAAATAAGTGCTATGTCCTTTTTAAATGTTATAGGAAATACAATGTGATATTGAAAATGTACTTTAGTTTACTTTTTAGGTATTTCTATGTTTAGCATAAACATTCCTTAATTTGGTCCTTTTTCATATTTTCCCTCCGGTTGATACAGGATATTATGTTTTTATGTTTTTATCAGGTAAATTGTAATATTAGTATTCCGGTACGAACGTGTATGTTTTTCGGCAGTGATATCTAATGGCAATACATTCCACAGGTAAGGTCTAGCCTGTGCGAATGACCCTTAGATTTTAGAGCCATTTACGATTTCAATCTTTACATTTCCAACCTCTAATGGAGAGTGACATGATCTTACCATGACATGTAGGTAATGTATCCGGAGACAGGTCACCATCGCCACAAGTGAACATTGTGTCCTCGCCCGCACCCGGGGAATAACCAGATGTACATGTTACCTCCAAAGTTGCACCATGCAAGACTGTACCACCCGATGAATAATCTGAAAACGGTACACCACTCACAACGCAATTTGCTGAAGAAAGAAAATATTGTATTAAATGTCAATTTCAATGTTTAAATCAGTAACGTATTTCAAAATTTTCTTATGAATTGATTGTCAGTGTCACATAATTATCATGAAACGTTTGCTTTTCAGTAGTTATCATGGATTGTGAATCATTGGAGTACTGTACCTGTGAAATAAGTGCTATGTCCTTTTTAAATGTTATAGGAAATACAATGTGATATTGAAAATGTACTTTAGTTTACTTTTTAGGTATTTCTATGTTTAGCATAAACATTCCTTAATTTGGTCCTTTTTCATATTTTCCCTCCGGTTGATACAGGATATTATGTTTTTATGTTTTTATCAGGTAAATTGTAATATTAGTATTCCGGTACGAACGTGTATGTTTTTCGGCAGTGATATCTAATGGCAATACATTCCACAGGTAAGGTCTAGCCTGTGCGAATGACCCTTAGATTTTAGAGCCATTTACGATTTCAATCTTTACATTTCCAACCTCTAATGGAGAGTGACATGATCTTACCATGACATGTAGGTAATGTATCCGGAGACAGGTCACCATCGCCACAAGTGAACATTGTGTCCTCGCCCGCACCGGGGAATAACCAGATGTACATGTTACCTCCAAAGTTGCACCATGCAAGACTGTACCACCCGATGAATAATCTGAAAACGGTACACCACTCACAACGCAATTTGCTGAAGAAAGAAAATATTGTATTAAATGTCAATTTCAATGTTTAAATCAGTAACGTATTTCAAAATTTTCTTATGAATTGATTGTCAGTGTCACATAATTATCATGAAACGTTTGCTTTTCAGTAGTTATCATGGATTGTGAATCATTGGAGTACTGTACCTGTGAAATAAGTGCTATGTCCTTTTTAAATGTTATAGGAAATACAATGTGATATTGAAAATGTACTTTAGTTTACTTTTTAGGTATTTCTATGTTTAGCATAAACATTCCTTAATTTGGTCCTTTTTCATATTTTCCCTCCGGTTGATACAGGATATTATGTTTTTATGTTTTTATCAGGTAAATTGTAATATTAGTATTCCGGTACGAACGTGTATGTTTTTCGGCAGTGATATCTAATGGCAATACATTCCACAGGTAAGGTCTAGCCTGTGCGAATGACCCTTAGATTTTAGAGCCATTTACGATTTCAATCTTTACATTTCCAACCTCTAATGGAGAGTGACATGATCTTACCATGACATGTAGGTAATGTATCCGGAGACAGGTCACCATCGCCACAAGTGAACATTGTGTCCTCGCCCGCACCCGGGGAATAACCAGATGTACATGTTACCTCCAAAGTTGCACCATGCAAGACTGTACCACCCGATGAATAATCTGAAAACGGTACACCACTCACAACGCAATTTGCTGAAGAAAGAAAATATTGTATTAAATGTCAATTTCAATGTTTAAATCAGTAACGTATTTCAAAATTTTCTTATGAATTGATTGTCAGTGTCACATAATTATCATGAAACGTTTGCTTTTCAGTAGTTATCATGGATTGTGAATCATTGGAGTACTGTACCTGTGAAATAAGTGCTATGTCCTTTTTAAATGTTATAGGAAATACAATGTGATATTGAAAATGTACTTTAGTTTACTTTTTAGGTATTTCTATGTTTAGCATAAACATTCCTTAATTTGGTCCTTTTTCATATTTTTCCTCCGGTTGATACAGGATATTATGTTTTTATGTTTTTATCAGGTAAATTGTAATATTAGTATTCCGGTACGAACGTGTATGTTTTTCGGCAGTGATATCTAATGGCAATACATTCCACAGGTAAGGTCTAGCCTGTGCGAATGACCCTTAGATTTTAGAGCCATTTACGATTTCAATCTTTACATTTCCAACCTCTAATGGAGAGTGACATGATCTTACCATGACATGTAGGTAATGTATCCGGAGACAGGTCACCATCGCCACAAGTGAACATTGTGTCCTCGCCCGCACCGGGGAATAACCAGATGTACATGTTACCTCCAAAGTTGCACCATGCAAGACTGTACCACCCGATGAATAATCTGAAAACGGTACACCACTCACAACGCAATTTGCTGAAGAAAGAAAATATTGTATTAAATGTCAATTTCAATGTTTAAATCAGTAACGTATTTCAAAATTTTCTTATGAATTGATTGTCAGTGTCACATAATTATCATGAAACGTTTGCTTTTCAGTAGTTATCATGGATTGTGAATCATTGGAGTACTGTACCTGTGAAATAAGTGCTATGTCCTTTTTAAATGTTATAGGAAATACAATGTGATATTGAAAATGTACTTTAGTTTACTTTTTAGGTATTTCTATGTTTAGCATAAACATTCCTTAATTTGGTCCTTTTTCATATTTTCCCTCCGGTTGATACAGGATATTATGTTTTTATGTTTTTATCAGGTAAATTGTAATATTAGTATTCCGGTACGAACGTGTATGTTTTTCGGCAGTGATATCTAATGGCAATACATTCCACAGGTAAGGTCTAGCCTGTGCGAATGACCCTTAGATTTTAGAGCCATTTACGATTTCAATCTTTACATTTCCAACCTCTAATGGAGAGTGACATGATCTTACCATGACATGTAGGTAATGTATCCGGAGACAGGTCACCATCGCCACAAGTGAACATTGTGTCCTCGCCCGCACCCGGGGAATAACCAGATGTACATGTTACCTCCAAAGTTGCACCATGCAAGACTGTACCACCCGATGAATAATCTGAAAACGGTACACCACTCACAACGCAATTTGCTGAAGAAAGAAAATATTGTATTAAATGTCAATTTCAATGTTTAAATCAGTAACGTATTTCAAAATTTTCTTATGAATTGATTGTCAGTGTCACATAATTATCATGAAACGTTTGCTTTTCAGTAGTTATCATGGATTGTGAATCATTGGAGTACTGTACCTGTGAAATAAGTGCTATGTCCTTTTTAAATGTTATAGGAAATACAATGTGATATTGAAAATGTACTTTAGTTTACTTTTTAGGTATTTCTATGTTTAGCATAAACATTCCTTAATTTGGTCCTTTTTCATATTTTCCCTCCGGTTGATACAGGATATTATGTTTTTATGTTTTTATCAGGTAAATTGTAATATTAGTATTCCGGTACGAACGTGTATGTTTTTCGGCAGTGATATCTAATGGCAATACATTCCACAGGTAAGGTCTAGCCTGTGCGAATGACCCTTAGATTTTAGAGCCATTTACGATTTCAATCTTTACATTTCCAACCTCTAATGGAGAGTGACATGATCTTACCATGACATGTAGGTAATGTATCCGGAGACAGGTCACCATCGCCACAAGTGAACATTGTGTCCTCGCCCGCACCGGGGAATAACCAGATGTACATGTTACCTCCAAAGTTGCACCATGCAAGACTGTACCACCCGATGAATAATCTGAAAACGGTACACCACTCACAACGCAATTTGCTGAAGAAAGAAAATATTGTATTAAATGTCAATTTCAATGTTTAAATCAGTAACGTATTTCAAAATTTTCTTATGAATTGATTGTCAGTGTCACATAATTATCATGAAACGTTTGCTTTTCAGTAGTTATCATGGATTGTGAATCATTGGAGTACTGTACCTGTGAAATAAGTGCTATGTCCTTTTTAAATGTTATAGGAAATACAATGTGATATTGAAAATGTACTTTAGTTTACTTTTTAGGTATTTCTATGTTTAGCATAAACATTCCTTAATTTGGTCCTTTTTCATATTTTTCCTCCGGTTGATACAGGATATTATGTTTTTATGTTTTTATCAGGTAAATTGTAATATTAGTATTCCGGTACGAACGTGTATGTTTTTCGGCAGTGATATCTAATGGCAATACATTCCACAGGTAAGGTCTAGCCTGTGCGAATGACCCTTAGATTTTAGAGCCATTTACGATTTCAATCTTTACATTTCCAACCTCTAATGGAGAGTGACATGATCTTACCATGACATGTAGGTAATGTATCCGGAGACAGGTCACCATCGCCACAAGTGAACATTGTGTCCTCGCCCGCACCCGGGAAATAACCAGATGTACATGTTACCTCCAAAGTTGCACCATGCAAGACTGTACCACCCGATGAATAATCTGAAAACGGTACACCACTCACAACGCAATTTGCTGAAGAAAGAAAATATTGTATTAAATGTCAATTTCAATGTTTAAATCAGTAACGTATTTCAAAATTTTCTTATGAATTGATTGTCAGTGTCACATAATTATCATGAAACGTTTGCTTTTCAGTAGTTATCATGGATTGTGAATCATTGGAGTACTGTACCTGTGAAATAAGTGCTATGTCCTTTTTAAATGTTATAGGAAATACAATGTGATATTGAAAATGGACTTTAGTTTACTTTTTAGGTATTTCTATGTTTAGCATAAACATTCCTTAATTTGGTCCTTTTTCATATTTTCCCTCCGGTTGATACAGGATATTATGTTTTTATGTTTTTATCAGGTAAATTGTAATATTAGTATTCCGGTACGAACGTGTATGTTTTTCGGCAGTGATATCTAATGGCAATACATTCCACAGGTAAGGTCTAGCCTGTGCGAATGACCCTTAGATTTTAGAGCCATTTACGATTTCAATCTTTACATTTCCAACCTCTAATGGAGAGTGACATGATCTTACCATGACATGTAGGTAATGTATCCGGAGACAGGTCACCATCGCCACAAGTGAACATTGTGTCCTCGCCCGCACCCGGGAAATAACCAGATGTACATGTTACCTCCAAAGTTGCACCATGCAAGACTGTACCACCCGATGAATAATCTGAAAACGGTACACCACTCACAACGCAATTTGCTGAAGAAAGAAAATATTGTATTAAATGTCAATTTCAATGTTTAAATCAGTAACGTATTTCAAAATTTTCTTATGAATTGATTGTCAGTGTCACATAATTATCATGAAACGTTTGCTTTTCAGTAGTTATCATGGATTGTGAATCATTGGAGTACTGTACCTGTGAAATAAGTGCTATGTCCTTTTTAAATGTTATAGGAAATACAATGTGATATTGAAAATGTACTTTAGTTTACTTTTTAGGTATTTCTATGTTTAGCATAAACATTCCTTAATTTGGTCCTTTTTCATATTTTCCCTCCGGTTGATACAGGATATTATGTTTTTATGTTTTTATCAGGTAAATTGTAATATTAGTATTCCGGTACGAACGTGTATGTTTTTCGGCAGTGATATCTAATGGCAATACATTCCACAGGTAAGGTCTAGCCTGTGCGAATGACCCTTAGATTTTAGAGCCATTTACGATTTCAATCTTTACATTTCCAACCTCTAATGGAGAGTGACATGATCTTACCATGACATGTAGGTAATGTATCCGGAGACAGGTCACCATCGCCACAAGTGAACATTGTGTCCTCGCCCGCACCCGGGAAATAACCAGATGTACATGTTACCTCCAAAGTTGCACCATGCAAGACTGTACCACCCGATGAATAATCTGAAAACGGTACACCACTCACAACGCAATTTGCTGAAGAAAGAAAATATTGTATTAAATGTCAATTTCAATGTTTAAATCAGTAACGTATTTCAAAATTTTCTTATGAATTGATTGTCAGTGTCACATAATTATCATGAAACGTTTGCTTTTCAGTAGTTATCATGGATTGTGAATCATTGGAGTACTGTACCTGTGAAATAAGTGCTATGTCCTTTTTAAATGTTATAGGAAATACAATGTGATATTGAAAATGTACTTTAGTTTACTTTTTAGGTATTTCTATGTTTAGCATAAACATTCCTTAATTTGGTCCTTTTTCATATTTTCCCTCCGGTTGATACAGGATATTATGTTTTTATGTTTTTATCAGGTAAATTGTAATATTAGTATTCCGGTACGAACGTGTATGTTTTTCGGCAGTGATATCTAATGGCAATACATTCCACAGGTAAGGTCTAGCCTGTGCGAATGACCCTTAGATTTTAGAGCCATTTACGATTTCAATCTTTACATTTCCAACCTCTAATGGAGAGTGACATGATCTTACCATGACATGTAGGTAATGTATCCGGAGACAGGTCACCATCGCCACAAGTGAACATTGTGTCCTCGCCCGCACCCGGGAATAACCAGATGTACATGTTACCTCCAAAGTTGCACCATGCAAGACTGTACCACCCGATGAATAATCTGAAAACGGTACACCACTCACAACGCAATTTGCTGAAGAAAGAAAATATTGTATTAAATGTCAATTTCAATGTTTAAATCAGTAACGTATTTCAAAATTTTCTTATGAATTGATTGTCAGTGTCACATAATTATCATGAAACGTTTGCTTTTCAGTAGTTATCATGGATTGTGAATCATTGGAGTACTGTACCTGTGAAATAAGTGCTATGTCCTTTTTTAAATGTTATAGGAAATACAATGTGATATTGAAAATGTACTTTAGTTTACTTTTTAGGTATTTCTATGTTTAGCATAAACATTCCTTAATTTGGTCCTTTTTCATATTTTCCCTCCGGTTGATACAGGATATTATGTTTTTATGTTTTTATCAGGTAAATTGTAATATTAGTATTCCGGTACGAACGTGTATGTTTTTCGGCAGTGATATCTAATGGCAATACATTCCACAGGTAAGGTCTAGCCTGTGCGAATGACCCTTAGATTTTAGAGCCATTTACGATTTCAATCTTTACATTTCCAACCTCTAATGGAGAGTGACATGATCTTACCATGACATGTAGGTAATGTATCCGGAGACAGGTCACCATCGCCACAAGTGAACATTGTGTCCTCGCCCGTACCCGGGAATAACCAGATGTACATGTTACCTCCAAAGTTGCACCATGCAAGACTGTACCACCCGATGAATAATCTGAAAACGGTACACCACTCACAACGCAATTTGCTGAAGAAAGAAAATATTGTATTAAATGTCAATTTCAATGTTTAAATCAGTAACGTATTTCAAAATTTTCTTATGAATTGATTGTCAGTGTCACATAATTATCATGAAACGTTTGCTTTTCAGTAGTTATCATGGATTGTGAATCATTGGAGTACTGTACCTGTGAAATAAGTGCTATGTCCTTTTTAAATGTTATAGGAAATACAATGTGATATTGAAAAAGGACTTTAGTTTACTTTTTAGGTATTTCTATGTTTAGCATAAACATTCCTTAATTTGGTCCTTTTTCATATTTTCCCTCCGGTTGATACAGGATATTATGTTTTTATGTTTTTATCAGGTAAATTGTAATATTAGTATTCCGGTACGAACGTGTATGTTTTTCGGCAGTGATATCTAATGGCAATACATTCCACAGGTAAGGTCTAGCCTGTGCGAATGACCCTTAGATTTTAGAGCCATTTACGATTTCAATCTTTACATTTCCAACCTCTAATGGAGAGTGACATGATCTTACCATGACATGTAGGTAATGTATCCGGAGACAGGTCACCATCGCCACAAGTGAACATTGTGTCCTCGCCCGTACCCGGGAATAACCAGATGTACATGTTACCTCCAAAGTTGCACCATGCAAGACTGTACCACCCGATGAATAATTTGAAAACGGTACACCACTCACAACGCAATTTGCTGAAGAAAGAAAATATTGTATTAAATGTCAATTTCAATGTTTAAATCAGTAACGTATTTCAAAATTTTCTTATGAATTGATTGTCAGTGTCACATAATTATCATGAAACGTTTGCTTTTCAGTAGTTATCATGGATTGTGAATCATTGGAGTACTGTACCTGTGAAATAAGTGCTATGTCCTTTTTAAATGTTATAGGAAATACAATGTGATATTGAAAATGTACTTTAGTTTACTTTTTAGGTATTTCTATGTTTAGCATAAACATTCCTTAATTTGGTCCTTTTTCATATTTTTCCTCCGGTTGATACAGGATATTATGTTTTTATGTTTTTATCAGGTAAATTGTAATATTAGTATTCCGGTACGAACGTGTATGTTTTTCGGCAGTGATATCTAATGGCAATACATTCCACAGGTAAGGTCTAGCCTGTGCGAATGACCCTTAGATTTTAGAGCCATTTACGATTTCAATCTTTACATTTCCAACCTCTAATGGAGAGTGACATGATCTTACCATGACATGTAGGTAATGTATCCGGAGACAGGTCACCATCGCCACAAGTGAACATTGTGTCCTCGCCCGTACCCGGGAATAACCAGATGTACATGTTACCTCCAAAGTTGCACCATGCAAGACTGTACCACCCGTTGAATAATCTGAAAACGGTACACCACTAACAACGCAATTTGCTGAAGAAAGAAAATATTGTATTAAATGTCAATTTCAATGTTTAAATCAGTAACGTATTTCAAAATTTTCTTATGAATTGATTGTCAGTGTCACATAATTATCATGAAACGTTTGCTTTTCAGTAGTTATCATGGATTGTGAATCATTGGAGTACTGTACCTGTGAAATAAGTGCTATGTCCTTTTTTAAATGTTATAGGAAATACAATGTGATATTGAAAATGTACTTTAGTTTACTTTTTAGGTATTTCTATGTTTAGCATAAACATTCCTTAATTTGGTCCTTTTTCATATTTTCCCTCCGGTTGATACAGGATATTATGTTTTTATGTTTTTATCAGGTAAATTGTAATATTAGTATTCCGGTACGAACGTGTATGTTTTTCGGCAGTGATATCTAATGGCAATACATTCCACAGGTAAGGTCTAGCCTGTGCGAATGACCCTTAGATTTTAGAGCCATTTACGATTTCAATCTTTACATTTCCAACCTCTAATGGAGAGTGACATGATCTTACCATGACATGTAGGTAATGTATCCGGAGACAGGTCACCATCGCCACAAGTGAACATTGTGTCCTCGCCCGTACCCGGGAATAACCAGATGTACATGTTACCTCCAAAGTTGCACCATGCAAGACTGTACCACCCGATGAATAATCTGAAAACGGTACACCACTCACAACGCAATTTGCTGAAGAAAGAAAATATTGTATTAAATGTCAATTTCAATGTTTAAATCAGTAACGTATTTCAAAATTTTCTTATGAATTGATTGTCAGTGTCACATAATTATCATGAAACGTTTGCTTTTCAGTAGTTATCATGGATTGTGAATCATTGGAGTACTGTACCTGTGAAATAAGTGCTATGTCCTTTTTAAATGTTATAGGAAATACAATGTGATATTGAAAATGTACTTTAGTTTACTTTTTAGGTATTTCTATGTTTAGCATAAACATTCCTTAATTTGGTCCTTTTTCATATTTTTCCTCCGGTTGATACAGGATATTATGTTTTTATGTTTTTATCAGGTAAATTGTAATATTAGTATTCCGGTACGAACGTGTATGTTTTTCGGCAGTGATATCTAATGGCAATACATTCCACAGGTAAGGTCTAGCCTGTGCGAATGACCCTTAGATTTTAGAGCCATTTACGATTTCAATCTTTACATTTCCAACCTCTAATGGAGAGTGACATGATCTTACCATGACATGTAGGTAATGTATCCGGAGACAGGTCACCATCGCCACAAGTGAACATTGTGTCCTCGCCCGCACCCGGGAAATAACCAGATGTACATGTTACCTCCAAAGTTGCACCATGCAAGACTGTACCACCCGATGAATAATCTGAAAACGGTACACCACTCACAACGCAATTTGCTGAAGAAAGAAAATATTGTATTAAATGTCAATTTCAATGTTTAAATCAGTAACGTATTTCAAAATTTTCTTATGAATTGATTGTCAGTGTCACATAATTATCATGAAACGTTTGCTTTTCAGTAGTTATCATGGATTGTGAATCATTGGAGTACTGTACCTGTGAATAAGTGCTATGTCCTTATGTTTAAATGTTATAGGAAATACAATGTGATATTGAAAATGTACTTTAGTTTACTTTTTAGGTATTTCTATGTTTAGCATAAACATTCCTTAATTTGGTCCTTTTTCATATTTTCCCTCCGGTTGATACAGGATATTATGTTTTTATGTTTTTATCAGGTAAATTGTAATATTAGTATTCCGGTACGAACGTGTATGTTTTTCGGCAGTGATATCTAATGGCAATACATTCCACAGGTAAGGTCTAGCCTGTGCGAATGACCCTTAGATTTTAGAGCCATTTACGATTTCAATCTTTACATTTCCAACCTCTAATGGAGAGTGACATGATCTTACCATGACATGTAGGTAATGTATCCGGAGACAGGTCACCATCGCCACAAGTGAACATTGTGTCCTCGCCCGTACCGGGGAATAACCAGATGTACATGTTACCTCCAAAGTTGCACCATGCAAGACTGCACCACCCGTTGAATAATTTGAAAACGGTACACCTAACAACGCAATTTGCTGAAGAAAGAAAATATTGTATTAAATGTCAATT